>QLTV01000967.1:2139043-2172120 GCA_003457575.1 Thermophis baileyi
CAGATGCTCCAGAAGAGACAGATTCTCAGAGGGGCTGCAGTCGGAGATGGCTGACGTGCCCCAAGAAAACATGGATATACACTATTAAGCATCTCACTATTTTTAAAAGACAAGGGATTTTGCAGGACAGGAATCCTGCTTCAATTTCAATTTCAAATCCCAAGTTTATTTTCAAGGCATCCTCAGAGGGATCCAGTAATCAAGGGGCTGTGGTGCCCACACAGTCAACACACATGAAAAGGAGGCAGAATTTCGGCCATCCAATTGCAGCATATCTGGATGTTTTGACACACACTCCTGTGGGTGAACTTGCTCCTAGCCCAAGATCATGTATGTATGAGTTTTTAACTGTTTTTAATTGTTTTTATTATGGTTTCTTTTAATGTTTTTTTATATTGTTGTGAGCTGCCCAGAGTCCCTTGGGAGTTGGGCGGCATACAAATTTAATAAATAATAATAATAAAAAAAAGACGCAGCCCTATTTTGTTCAAGACTTTTGGCTTCCCAATCTGGCTCCCATCATGTAAGAAACCCTACTTAAAGTAGGGTTGGAGAATCAGAAAGAAATTTACCTCTCCATGTCCTATTATTTATAGAATACCTGATTCCCCCAAATGATTCTGGGCAGTCAACAGCTAAAAATAATTATATATATCATGTTTCCCCGAAAATAAGACAGAGTCTTATTTTCTTTTGACCCCCCCAAATAAGGGCTTGGCCTTATTTTTGGGGAGGTCTTATTATTTTTGAGGTGCAGGAGGCAGCAAGCCCACCGGCCCCACCCTCTCCATCCCTCCACCTGCTTGTCTGTGGCCGCAATGATCCAAGTTCTCCGTGCGCCCTGGCCTCTGCCTGCCCTGCTTGCTGGCCTTGCTGCTGGCTGGCCGCCGAACAGCTGACTGTGCTGCTCTGGCCTCGTGGGGGCTCTTCGCCCTCCTGGCAGCACTGCTTTTGGCCGTCCTGCTGGGCTGCTCCTGCCTGGTGCAGGGTGAGTTGTCCCAGATCTATGACTTCCGGAGCGCCCCCCTGCTGATGGTGGAGCTGCGCTGCCCGTGCTGCCTTGCACAGCCAGCATGAGAGCTAGTGCCCACCAGGGCCAGGGCCTGAAGAATGCCAGGCTCAGCTCATAATCTGGAGCCTGCAGCACCGAGTAGACCTGCTGGAAGGTGCTCAGCAGCCCGAAGGCAGCAGCAGGTGAAGCGGCTTGGCTCCACCAGTGGCAGGCCGGCAGTGGGGGGGGCACTCTGGAGGGTGTAGATCTCGGCCGACGCATCCCGCACCAGGCAGGAGCAAGCCAGCAGGGTGGCCGAGAGCAGCGCTGCCAGCTGCTGGGCTGCTCCTGCCTGGTGCAGGGTGAGTCGTCCCAGATCTATGACCTCCGGAGCACCCCCCTGCTGCCGGTGGAGCTGCGCCACCCGCGCCGCCTTGCACAGCCAGCATGAGAGCTAGTGCCCACCAGGGCAAGGGCCTGCAGAGCGCCAGGCTCAGCTCGTAACCTGGAGCCTGCAGCACCGAGTAGACCTTCAGGAAGGCGCTCAGCAGCCCGAAGGCGGCAGCAGGTGAAGCGGCTTGGCTCCACCAGTGGCCGCTGGCAAAGGGCCCTGGCAGGCCGGCAGGGGGGGGGCACTCCGGAGATCGTAGTTCTCGGCCGACTCATCCTGCACCAGGCAGGAGCAGCCCAGCAGGGTGGCCGAGAGCAGCGCTGCCAGGAGGGCAAAGAGCTCCTGTAAACCTCTGTGTGTGTGTTTGTGTGTGTGAGAGAGACAGAGAGAGCACACCACCACCAGCCCTGGTATACGGTAACTCTCCAAGGGTGGATCGGATCTCTCGCTCACACACACACACACACCATCCTTTCCTTCAGAACAGGGTGAGGGGCAGGAAAATCCCCCCTCCCCATTTTCAAGCATTTTTATGAACAGCTTGAAAATGGGGAGGGGTGGTTTATCCTGCCTCTCACCCTGATCTGAAGCTCAGCACAGACTGAGAACAGGATAAGAGGCAGGAAAATCCTCCCTCCCCATTTTCAAGCTGTTCGCAAAAACGCCCCATTCTGAACCTTCAATGTGAATATGCAGGTGCGAAGCGACCTCCCGTAAAGGAAGACATGGAAATCCATACACCTGGGACATTGGAAGAAGCCCTGTGAGGAGACGCTGCTGCCGATGTGCAGGAAATCTCCCCCCCCACACCTGCAGGGGTGAGCGTCTTGTGGGCCGGCAAGAGAGGGAGCATCTTCAATGAACTTTGCTCTGTTTGTGTCTCTGCAGGCGGCAGCATTGGCAGCGTCTCCTCGCAGGACTCCTTCCGTCTTCTCTCTGATTGGAGATGCTGCTGACGCTGCCACCTGCAGAGACACAGACAAACAGAGTAAAGTTCATTGAATATGCTCCCTCTCTGGCCGGCCCACAAGACACTCACCCCTGGGGATAAATCAGATGCTTCGCTGGAGAAACTGCCCCATGCCAGCCTAGGCTTTCTAAATCTCTCACTCCCCAGATCGTCCCCCTCGTGAAGAAAGCCCAACCCGACGCAAACACTACTTCCAGCCACCTCTTCATCCTGGTGAAACTCCTCTTTGAAAGGATGATCTGCAGGCGGGGGGGGGGGGGGGGTTTCCTGCACATCGGCAGCGGTGTCTCCTCACAGGGCTTCTTCCGATGTCCCAGGTGTATGAATTTCCATGCCTTCCTTTCCTGTTCCGTGGACGGAATTGCCTGCTGTGACTGTCACCGTTAGTTAAGGAGAGCGTGAGGCATGTGGGGTGCGTCGCTTGGCCTCTGGGTTCTTTTGCAGCCACAATTGGCTGCAAAAGTGGCCCTGCTTGCTGGAGGCGGCGGCCTGAGCAGCACCCGTGAATCAGCTGTTTCGTGAATGGCGGCCGGAGCGGCTCAGCTGATCCAATTAAGGGGCCGAGAAGCCTTGAGGTGACCAGGGAAGGGAAGGGCTGCCTCCTGTGCTGGCCATGCCCACCCCTTCACTAGGGCTTATTTTCAGGGGAGGGCGTATATTTAGGCCCAGCCCAAAAATCAGGCTTGGCCTTATTTTCAGGACATGTCGTATTTTCAGGAAAACACGGTATATATATATATCAAAATATATCAGAGGTACAACAGACCACAAGAGCAAAATATTCAAAACAAGACCAAAACAAGATAAGCAAAAGGACAAAAGGGGACACCACAATCACACTATTCTAAGGCTTGGGAGAACAACCAGATCTTCAATACTGTAGTTTCCTGAATGTAATAAGGGTTAAATTTACACAAATGTCATTCCGGAGCAGGAACTACAGCAGAGTAGGGGCACACTCACTGGACTGAACCAGATGGGTAGAGATAACTGGAGATAGTGTAACAGTATGAAGGAATGACCTTGGAAGACAGGAAGGAAACCCATGAATTACAACCAGATTGTAAAAGATGTCTCAACCCAAAGAACAAGGGAGAATGTGGGAAACTTTTCAAAAGATACTCTCTCTAGTTTTTCAGAAAGTAAAAGTGTCTTTTATTCTTTAATGTTTTATGCTGTAATCCACCCAGTCTCATTGGATATGAGATGAGTGGCAAATAATTTTTCTAAATAAGGAAAGGAAAGGAAAAAGAAAGGAAAGGAAAGGAAAGGAAAGGAAAGGAAAGGAAAGGAAAGGAAAGGAAAGGAAAGGAAAGGAAAGGAAAGGAAGGGAAGGGAAAGGAAGGGAAGGGAAAGGAAAGGAAAGGAAAGGAAAGGGAAGGAAAGGAAAGGAAAGATGCTTTAAATCTTGAAAGATTTTGTTAATACAACCTTGCAATAAAAATAGCCCTAGTACTCTTGGACTCTTGTCTGGACTACCTTGCAGGGCTAACAGGTAGGTAGTCCCTCAAATAGCCAGGCCCCAAACCCACATGGGAAAATAGAGCTAGATGTAAATTGGGATCGCTTTAAGATATTTATAATATGGATTGATATGAATTGTGTCTTTTTAGAAAAGAAATAGATCTATTTTGTACTCTTTGTATGTGAAGAAATGTATTTGTATCTGGAAGATTTGCATGAAGTAAAGCCTGTAGGATTCTTGTTTTTTAATTTCCCTTTCTCCTATTTATTTCTCCATTACTGAACTTCCCTCATCTTAGTCTACATAAAAAACAACCTATGTGTTCTTCTGAAATCCATGGTCTCATTCTAATATGGAATTTAGACTTCTACACATCCTGGCCACTCCGCTTTTCATAGATTTCATGAAAGTAAAAACTGAAAGGAGATTTCAAATTCCACCCTCCTGAATAAAGGTGCCAATAAGACATTTCCCTGTAAAGGGCAGAGTGAGTGCGCTCCAGATTCCTTCTAATGCAAGTTGTCGTCTTGTGGGACCTAGGAAATGTGCCTTCTCTATTGCAGCTCCTGCCTCTGGATTTGGACAGCACCATCTCATGAGGTCCCAAAAAGCCTTTAAATCAGGGGTCTCCAACCTTGGTAACTTTAAGACTTGTGGACTTCAAGTCCCAGAATTCCTCAGCCAGCTTTGCTGGCTGAGGAATTCTGAGAGTTGAAGTCCACAAGTCTTAAAGTTGCCAAGGTTGGAGACCCCTGATTTAAATTATATCTTTGGTGCTGGGCCTAGGCTTAATGTATTGCTGGAAGGGTTAATTTCTTTGTTTTGATGTTTATTTTTAGTCTAAGCTCTCTTGTTTCATTTTGTTTGTGGTTGATGTTTTAATTAGTATACTTTGTAAGCTGCCCAGAGTCCACTAAATTGGAAGGCTATATTAAATCTAAATAATAAGCATATGACAATACACCAACATGGTCTAGTTTAGCAGAATGAAAGTACCAAAGAAGTAATGGAAAAGGATTCCTAAATTGTAGGGAAGTATAACAGTTAGGATTGTGAGGAAGGAGGTTAAGGAACTTGACTTGAGAGAACTAAAGGGGCCAGCCCATCACATTCCTGTACATATGCACAAATAATCCCATTATATGAATGATGTAATCATATTAATTTGTGCTTCTTCAAAGCCTTAACCAAACACAAATAATATATTTGCACTTTAAAATGCCAGAAAATGTTCTTAGCACTGTTCTTTTCTTTTTATAAAGAAATATAAATATAAAAATAAAGAGGAAGAAAAAAAGCTGATGAGATGGGAAAGACCAAAGAAAGAGCAATAGTACCTGGAGATGAGAAAGAGGAACATAAGGTATTAAAAGTGAAATATGAATTCCCTGATGAGGGAATGTCTGTGCATCAGCCCCATTGCTTTGTTAAGGGTCAAGCTGGGAACCGGACTTCAATAAACCCTTTTCATGTATTCATGAAAAGCATGTGAGAGCTGAAGGAGGAGACAGATGAGGTCTTGATAAAAGAAAGCCAGCCTTTCCTCTTGCCACTGTTTTAAACATGGCAAATTGTGTGAACAATTGTTCTGCCGAACTGCTGTTGCACTTCAGAAATGCTGAAAGCAATGTAAAATAGGGTGCTACTGGCATATATGCTTTGATAATGAAATGAGAGAATAGGTGCGCATGTAAGTATTCCCAGCTGATTCCCAGAAATCTTAAATGAAGGCTGATTGAGAATAGATTCCCTGAGGTTTTGCCAGTAACTCTGGCTTGCATCTACAGAAACATCAGATGTCTAGCAGGATATCTTGCCTCTGAAGATGCCAACCACATCAGGATATCTGTTGTCTAAACCACCATCACTAAATCCTGAAGCCCAGTGCTACTCAGAGAATGCCAACCTTGAAAGCCTAACACCAGAGGTCTGCAACATGCGGCTCTTTGGGCCCTCTGCTGCGTCTCCCTGTCACCCTGTCGCAGCAGAGGGATGAAAGAGCCATCATCCTGTCATGGCAGTGGCATGGCCGGAGCCTTAGTGCGGGAGCGAGGCGCCCCTCTACTTGCCTTTGCACGGCAACAGCATTCCGTCTTCATTGTGGTACATTTGCTGTTGCCGCCAGCAAAGAGGGCTGGCAGAGAATGGCAGGGGTGGATCTTGTGGGGTGGGGGCCATCCCTCAAGCCTGGCCTTCCTCCTCCCTTGTCTGCAGGGCCAAGAGAAAGAAGGGGACAGCATGGGGAAGTGCTCCCCTCCCCCGCCGAGCATCGAGCACAACAGCCCAGAGAGAGAGAGAGAGAGAGAGAGAGATATGAGAGAGGGAGAGAGACACAGAGAGGGAGATACCTATTTCCCATAGAAAACAAAACACGGGGAGCCACAAAACCTGGGTAGGTGTGGCTGGGGGGGGGGTCATGTGACTGGGTGGAGTGAGTGACATCGAGTTGGCCACACCCACCCAGGTTTTGTGGCTCCCATTGTTTTGCTTTCTGTGGGAAACGGGCCCAAGTGGCTCTTTGAGTGTTTAAGGTTGCAGACCCCTGGCCTACACCAATAAACAATGCACTGCTGAACTTAGTATGAGTTTAAAACAAAACAGTAGGGAGAGACATAATATCATCATCATCATCATCATCATCATCATCATCATCATCATCATCATCATCATCATCATCATCACATTTCAAGCCAATAGCTCTCTGCAGACAAGTTATAATCAGCATTTCTCTACAATATCAATGGTAGCACAGCATAGAGAGATACTGGATGAGAGTTATTATCGTAAGTGAAGTGTTTCCTGGCTCTGCACAGCAGGCAATGTGTAGAGCTTTGCCTTAAAGGAAGAACAACAAGCAAAGGCAATATTGAGCCAGCACAACCTGGAAAATACTATTTTCAATTTGGCACAACAAAATCTTTGCAATGGTCTGTGAGGTAGTAGAGGGAAAGATCCATTTTTGCCCTTCAACAATGGTTGGTAGCTGATACCCTTGAAGAGTAGTCTGGTAATGTAGATATGGCTACCAATTATAAGTAGCTTTCTGTAGTTTCAGGCTTGAATTTCTCCAGTCCCACTGAGAATAGCTGCCACTTCAGTAGTGATGGAGGTCCCTTCTGCACATGAATATGTCTGGAAAGAGTCCTTGAATTGGCCACCATGAGCCTTTAAGGAAGGACTTCACTCCAAACAGTGAAGATTGTGGAAGTTCTTCACCTAACACATCAAGGGCTCCTCCAAATAGTTTGTAAAGACCTGTTAACTGGTACAAATAATCCTCTGTTAAAACCATTTAAATTGTTGGCTGTCTTATGCTAGTGAATGCAGCATGAAGAACTGTTTCCTTTTGCCTGTTAATGCTCTCCCACCATTCAGTTTAATTCTAAGTTCTGTTATTATGTGCTTAGCAGAAAATTGCTTTCTTTTCATTTTTTACTATAGTTTGCATAATGTTAGAAAATCCTTTAGCTCCTTCCCCCTTGCTTGACTTTTTTTCTACTAAAAACATCAACTATTGAAATTGTTCTTTAGATGGCAGCTTCAGTTTCTTTTATTTGCCCTTTCCTTCACCCTTTTCAGCTCTCCTATAGTCTTTTAAAATCCGATAATCAAAGATGCACACAGAATTCCAAGTGCTGCAGCTTTGTCTAGAATACTGTACGGCAACATTTCTTTATGATTCCTAATGTAGATTTTTCTCTCTCTAGTGATCACGCAGTACTTCAGTCTGTTCACAGAGTTTTCCTTGCTGATTCCAAAATCTCTTCCCGTTCAATGACCAGAAACTCACACCCATCAGCTGGGATCTTAAGCTTTAACAGGCTTTACTCAGCTTGGCAAGACTACTGAAGAGCTCTCTATTTGCTTGTTCTCCATCAGCTCCTATCTGATTTATAAAATTTGTGTTCAAAGCCTCCTGCATCTCCCTATATTTTCTCTAGCTCATCAGAGTAACAAACCTGAAGTTCTTTTAAACTCGCTGTGGTTTTGAATGTTATGTCTGAGCATTGCACTTCGGACAATAAACAGAGCTGGCATAAAATTATATTTCACTAAATTAAAGTTAAAATTAAATTAACACTATAACAATTTATTTACATAATACTTCCCTATGTATTAAATCATTTATTATTTATTCTGTTATCTTAAAAATTAAGATGCCGGCTGGAGAATTTTGGGAGTTGAAGTCCAAAAATCTTAAAGTTGCCAATTTTGGAGACCCCTGGTTTAGGGGCAACTTTGAGAGTGTTTGCTCAAGCTACACTTAAGGCACTGGCTGGAATTCTTATATTAAATAACTCATTCCATGGCCACCTATTAGTAGCATCTACAGTCTAGAAGCTCCACTTCAAATTCTGTGGGTATGTATATTTTTCTCTCCACAAACTTTATGCCCACCCTCATGACCTATGCTTGATATCTTGTCCTAATTCCTTGTTTGGACAAGCAAAAATTCCATCCTCTTTTTTCCCCCAGAATGAGATTCATTCTCAGGTTTACCTTGAGTTGATATCCTTGGGTATCAATTAAAAACTTACCTACAACCTTTATCTAATCTGAGTCAAAAACACACTTTTTTTTTACAATAGTGGAAGACCAACACAAAGAGTGATCCAGCCTTTTGTACAAGTGCTCTACTTTTTGCAAAAATGTAATACTGTCAAAACAGGAAAACACCAAATAGCAATTATTTTGTGATGATGTCTTACTGAGGCCACGTAAAAAGTGAGTGAACGTGACAAGTTGTGGCCATTCAACACAATGTTTACTCTAATTTAAATTTTCAGTTCCAGAAGTGCCACAGGATCTAAGGCTTTCAAGATTATAAAAATATATTATCATGACACAACCTACACCCCCTTTTGTACAAGTGTGTGCTATCACAATGTATGTCCCAAAAGGTGGGTCTTGCATCATGATGCTGTGATGCTACTTTTGTCACTCTCTTTGTAAATCTTGCAACTCTTTTGGTCCCTGAACTGAAAATATTGAATAAAATAAAGTTGTATTAGTAACACAAATCCAGGAGAGGGAGTGTCAGAACCTGGGGCAGAGTTAAAAGAGAGATTAGCCTGGAATCTACATAGACACAAATGAACTTAAGTCCAATCCCCTCCCCCTTGAATTCTATGGACCCTTATCTAACCCCAGGCAGGTGTTAACTGTTAGTTGAGAAGATTCTTATGTATGGGCATGATTACCAATAAATTAGGTTAACTGGACCTTTATGTGTGGACCTGATCTTTTGTACCTGACAACAAAACATATATGCTCTTCTTCTTGCCACTATAATAAGAATTCAGTCTCCTCCCCTTTTTCCTGGGAAATACTCCTGACTTAACAATGTAAAGTATTCTGATTTGAAGACACTGTGATTTTAGTCTCTGTCTCCCCCTTATATAAGCAATTTAGAATTTAATTCTATTTTCACCACTAAACACTCCTGCCATGGGACACCTTTCAATAACCTGCTCATTCATTCATTCATTCATTCATTCATTCATTCATTCATTCATTCATTCATTCATTCATTCCTTCATTCATTCATTTCGTCAACAAACTTCTGTCACAAAATAAATCTCAGCTAGATTCTTCATATCATTTTGCCTCATAATTAATCTTCACTGATTTTTTGGAATGAGAACATTCTTTTCCTTTGCTTGGCGTGATCAATCAAGACATACAAATGGACCTTTTGATTCTTGGATCCCTCATTTTCAATGTGAGGGATAGTTACCCTGCTATACAGTAGGATATCTAACATTTGAGAATGCCTAGCCTAGAAATCTCCAACAGGAACTTTGAGATGATGAAATGCTCAGTGATAGATGATTTCTGGTTGTATAAAAAAAAATGAGAATATGGTGTTTTTAAAGAGTTCTTTGAAATTATCTGATCTGTTTAAACAACATGCAATCTGATTTAGTTCAAGAATAAGTCTCACTGACATCGACATTTTTTTTTACTCTCCAGGAAGAAAGTGCAAAGATTCATTTATATTTACTGATAATATTGATTAAGTGGGACTTTCCCCCAGTTCATGTGCTTAGACTGCAGACTGGCTCAGAGTAGTCATTTTTTTTTTTTTTTGGTGTGAAGAGCTGCATGAGACATTGAAGAACATTTCAGACTCTTCACCATGAAATTCAATGGTGAAAAAAGTAAGGTTCTACATTTAGGTAAGAAAAACAAAATGCACAGGTACAGTATATGTGGTACCCTGCTCAATAGTAGTAACTGTGAGAGGGATCTTGGAGGCCTAGTGGACAACCATTTAAATATGAGCCAGCAGTGTGCAGCAGCTGCCAAAACAGCCAGCACAGTTCTAGGCTGCATAAACAGAGGGATAGAATCAAGATCATGTGGAGTGGTAATACCACCAAAAGTCCGATTGGGCTTATTATCAGGGGATGTCTTATTTTGGGGGAAACAGGGTACTAAGCATGGGATGAAATGCAACTATGTCTAGTTTAATGAAAAGAAGGACTAGGGGAGACATGATAGCAGTGTCCCAATATCTCAGGGGCCGCCACAAACAAGAGGGAGTGAAGCTATTCTCCAAAGCACCTGATGGTAGGACAAGAATCAATGGGTGGAAACTGATCAAGGAGGGAAGCAACTTAGAACTAAGGAGAAATTTCCTGACAGTTAGAACAATTAATCAGTGAAACAACTTGCCTCCAGAAGTTGTGAATGCTCCAACACTGGAAGTTTTTAAGAAGATGTTGGATAACCATTTGTCTGAAGTGGTGTAGGGTTTCCTGCCTGGGCAGGGGGTTGGACTAGAAGACCTCCAAGGTCCCTTCCAACTCTGTTATTCTATTCTATTCTATCCTCAAATGGGACAAACTCATCTCCACCTGCTGTGGAAATTGATGGGAAGCAGAGGGGGAGAGGAAAGAAGGGCAAATGACAAAAGTAGATCATGATGCAAATGTGTGTCTATTCTCCCCTACGTGTAAATTGATTTGCACAAAGCTCTATCCCTACTATCCCCACACACAAACAGTTGTGCAAATTTTGTTTACTGCCTTTGGGTTGGAACTGCTTACAATCATTCTCCCCAGGGAAAACTATTGACAACTAATAATGATATTAGTTGTCAATAGTAGACAATATTCTTATACAGAGGGATTGCTAAGTCTGGCAAGGTTAAAATCCTTATCTTCATAGTGATTCTGTTAGACAGAAAAGTTCTACTGCCAGAAGCAGTAAGTAAATTGCAATCGTGATTGTGGTTACTGAGAAGAGAAATTCTCCAAAAGATCTTGTAGTAGGTCACTGTTTCTCTATATCTGCTCTCTATGGCTCAGTGGTAGCTGACCAGATGGAATGTAAGAAAAGCACAGATGCTTGACAGAAAATTGTATTTTGCCTTTGTGTACTACATGGTTTCTAGAGAATTCACGCACATAGATCTCTAAACCGTAGCTAATACAATTTGATTTTCTTTGAAGAAAAAAAGTGAAGACACTTTTGGACATCACCTATGATATCTCTGCCTAAACACTGCTTCTGTTAAGTTGCCTGTAAAAATGTTTCAATATTTATATTTGAGTACAAACAGATCCTCAAACTGGCTTTGAGTTCCCAACCCCAAGCATTCTGAACAACTAATGTAGCTGCTTGAGAGGATTGCATTGTTTGCAAAGAACAAAGTCTTGCCTAAAGAGGGGAAATTGTATAACCAATGACTTAAAAAAAAAAAGTAAGATATGACCAGCTTGACAAAAAGAAGCAAATTATGTTTTGTTCAAATTTATACATTAGGGCTGTGCAATGCTTTTGGTTGTCAAAGAGTCCTCTAGGGTGAGCAGAGTCATGAACATAGCTTTTATGTGCAACTCTTTAAAGGAGATACTCTCTTTTCCCAGATTCATATGACAGCTGTATGAATTGAGTATCTGCACAGTTTAAAGAAGAGACACAAAGATGTATGTGATATTTCACGTGAATTCTTGGCATGATTCCACGCAGACAGTGCTATTTTCATAGGATTCATTGATTCTGTATATCCTTTCAAACTAGTCCTTCTGCCAGCCCAACGCTGAAAATGTCATGGGAATATAAACTGTTATTGTCAACATTATTGTACATGTTATATATCTCTTCTCCACTCTACTTGCAAATTAAAAATAAAGGTAAAGGAGTCCCTGAGGATTTTACTCTGCTAGTTGTCAACTATAGGGGGGGGGTGCTCATCTCCATTTCAAGGCCATTTGTTGTGGCCCGCCAGCCGCCTATGCAGCTGGTAGCTGATTCAGACAGCGAGGAGGCTGGTGTGGTGATTCGCCAGAGGCCTGTGCAGCTGGTACCAGAGTCGGACAGCGAGGAGGCTGGAGAGGACTCAGTGCCAGACGCAGGGATTCAGCCAGGGCCTTCAGAACCTCCAGAGGCTGCCATGAGTGATGAAGAAGAAGAGGAGGAGCCTGTTCTCAATGCGCGTGCATGCAGAGCTGCCAAAAGGCAGGAATGGCTCCTGAGGAGAAGGACTACTCGAGAGTAAGTCTTGTGGATACTTTTTTTATTTTTATATCCTATTTAAGTGAGGAAAAGACTGAGGAATTTGCAGGAAACAACTCAATTCCCAGATCTTGTCTTGCAAATTCAAGCCTCCGTTTTCTGTTTCTGTGTGAACTTTGCAAAGCCTCCTGCAAACTGTTCCTTGGCAGGTTGCCTACGAAGAGCATGAAAGACTTTTAGCCAGACTTGTTTGATTTCGGCTCGGACTTATGTGGACTGCTAATGACACTAATTAGCAGCCGTTGAAAAGAAAAGACTTATTTTACTTTATTTGAACTCTGAAAGACTGCTAATGCAAACAATTAGCAGTTGTAAACAATAAAAAGAGGTTTGTGAGACGCTACTTGTGCTGTGTGCATTTATCAGGAAGCCGGGTCAGAACACCATTGACCCAGTGCCTGAAGATATTTCTGCTGTCCAGTGGTGAAATCTACTTATCTTCCCTACCGGTTCAGAAGTGCTTCGCTCATGCATGCGTGCGCTTTTTGACCCATGCTCTGTTTGCGCACGGGCTTTTTCACCCTCTGTGTATGCGCAGAATGCTTTGCGCATGTGCAGAGGGTAAAAAAAAAAGAAAATGGCAATGTCCGGGCGGGTGGGCGGAGCCTCGCGCTGCCGTCGCTACCAGTTCTCCGAACCACCGGCGGGCGCCGCTACTGGTACGCCCATACCGGGCAGAACCAGTAGCATTTCACCCCTGCTGCTGTCATGTTCCCAGCATGACATTGTGGAGGACTGTTACCTTCCCACTGAAGTGGTTCCTATTAATCTACTCGCATTTGCATGCTTTCAAACTACTAGGTTGGCAGGAGCTTGGCGCTTGGGTCTCGAACCTGGGCTGTCAACTTTCCAGCTGACAATCCCAGGGTCTTAACTGCTGAGCTACTGTGTCACCCACTCTACTTGCAAGGCTAGGTTGAAATGCTCCTTGAGCAGAGCTTGTGAGCAGTAGAGTCTGCAGGCCTCTCAAAAGTTGGCAGTCATAACGTGTGACTGAAGCCCTACTCCTTTCATACATCTGTCAATGTTGCATGCATCTATAAAGGGCACAACAATGATTGCTCTGCCACAGTTATCAGGTTCACTTTTTTTTTTAACTCCCCTCTGGCAGACACTGTAGCTTTTGACCATGCAAAAGTGGCCAATTCAAGCTGAAACCTACCGTCAAGCTATTTTCAACAGCAAAAATCTGTGCAAAAGAAGTGATCCATTGGGAAGACAGTCTGAATCATTAACAATAAGTGGCTACAACATAAACGTCTTGCTCAAAAGCCTTCGCTCCACGCAAGCCCAAGAGATTCTGCATTTCATCTTCCTTCTGGCTGACTTCAAAAATATTGCATTTGTATATGAATTTGTTAGGGCCTGTGAGTATATAAAGCAAAGTGCACACATTCTAGAGTAATATCAAGTGAACTTTTGAAACAGAATTATGTGCATGCACCAAGTAATATTATGTCAGAATGATGACTTTCAGCATAACGGTATGAAAGATCTAGATGAAAATCAGTAATTGAATAAACTCAGCAGTGAGAATGAACAAATGTTTGAAAAAAAACAGTCTGGTTTATCTGTAAAGTTTATTTAATAAGTGTTCCTGGTGCTTAGTTCTAATTATTGGAAATACAGAATGGCAGTCAAGGACAACTATTCTTTGGGTTTTTATTATTCTGACTATTACTACTGAAAAAAGGGGAACATTGTGACTTTGTCAGTCAGGAATCAAGATACAATAACCTGGCTGGATTAGGAATAGCATAATTAATATAGAGACAAGTTAACTTGGTGCTCAAGTGCCAGAAGCATCAGCTGTTTCTGCTTTATTGTCAAATGAAGGATGGAGAGTGGGGAAAAAACAACAGTATAAAAGAACAATTGATTTTTTTTCTATTATATTTTAGCAAGTAGAGCAGTTCTCTTTTTTGTAAGAGAACTACTGATTTGATTTTTTATATCTTTGTCAAAGCTCCTTCTCTGTCACAAGTGTGTGTGTGTGTGTGTGTGTGTGTGTGTGTTTTATACAATGAAATTGAAAGTAATAAATACCAAAGTTATATTGAAAATCCAATTTCCAGCATATGGGTACCTGTGAATATCGAAGGCCCTATTCTGAAGAAGGGAGATAATAACCTATTATTTGTGGCCCCCATCTAAGTTCCTCACTCTAAAAAATGTCTATGGTTGGTGACCACAGATGCTGACATTTTCAAGTAAATTTAAAATATGTGGTTGCATTGTGTTTATGATTTATCTGGGGAAAAAAGTAGCAGGCAAGTTTTTTTTTTCTAAACAAAGCAAAGAAATGCAAAATTTTGCCTTATGCTACTGTGCTTTGACCCATCCTACTTCAGTGCTGTGAGTGATCTTTGGACTAATTTTTAAATTCCTCAAGAGATCAATTCAGATCTTGGGTGAGATCAACTTGTCCTTTCTCTACAGCCTGAGATTATGTGAGAAAGAAGGGAGAAATGAAAAAGGAATGCAAAGAAAGGGGATGAGGGCAAAAAGCCAGGAGGAGGGGGGGGAAGAGATTTTGAAAATTGCAGGAGGAGCCTCATGTTAATCTGTGGTAGCAGAACATCAGAAAGAGTCTGATAGGAACTTTTCTAACTAACTAATTTAAGCTTTTGTGAACTACAGTTCAGCTTATCGGATGCACAGAGTGGTTTGACTAATGTAGGACTGAACTGATTTGAGGTGCAATTAGGATGGGAAGGGTGGGTATTTATACAGGTTAAGTGTGAGAAATATTATAATACCATATCAATTAACAACTGTAATGTATTAAGAACCCATTGTGTTGTTGAAACCTTTTGAGATATCCTAAAACTTTTGATGCATGTGAATCCAGATGTTAGAAAAAGAGTTCTCAACCATATCCAGATTCTTTCACTCTTCTAATAGTTTCAAGATTATTCCTAAAACAATTACACCCTGGTTAAAAACAACAACAAAATATTGTCCATATTGTCTATGTTGTGAGCTGTGGGCAGAGGTGGGTTCCTACCGGTTCTAACCGGTTCTTTAGACCCGTTAGTAAACCGGTGATGACGTCATGGAACCGGTTCTTTCGGCGGTCTCCATGGATTTTGCTTCTGTGCATGCGCAGAAGCGAATTTTTGCTTCTGTGCATGCACAGAAGCTATTTTTTTATTGCTGCGTGTGCCTGCGGCACGACCCTGAGCGAACCAGCAGCAACAGGATCCACAACCCACCCCTGGCTGTGGGTCTCCCAACATTTAGTGAATCCTATCAGGATTGACTAAATCTTAGTCAATCCTATCAGGAGTGTATTCTAGCGGTAAGATTTGGCCTAGGGTGCATAAAAATATATTTTAAATTTGGTGGGAGCTGAGGTTGAGAAGAGGCAGTTGCATGTTGTAGAAGAGCTTTATGAATAGTAAATCAGTTTCTCACCATAATCAGTTTTAAAATACACATAAATGGTTGTCAAACTTTGATTGGATTCTCAACATTTCAATGAAAAATGTGTTCTACTAAATTGGTATGTCATGAGTATATTTTATGCTTGTGCATAACCCATGAAACCATTCAGGTGAGACTACATTATTTCTCTACCTATCATGTCAAAAAAGGATGAGCAATGAAAGGGGAGTACAAGTGGATAGAAGTGTGATAGAAGATACAACAGTGATAGAAGTGGAACAGCTTGCCATCAGAAGTTGTGGGAGCTTCATCACTGGAGGTTTTTAAGAAGAGACTGGACAGTCACTTGTCTGAAATGGTATAGGGCAGTGATGGTGAACCTTTTTTGCTTGGGTGCCAAAAGGACGCGCGTGATAGTGTGCGTGCGTGCCCACACCCATAATGCAATGCCCTCCCTCCCCGCGCATGCATGCACAACCCCCTGTGCTGCCCGCCCGCGCATACGCGCAGGCCTCACTGAAGCCTCCGGACTTCCAGTAGGCCCGTTGGGCCATTTTTCACCTTCTCCAGGCTTCAGGGGGCTTTCCTGAAGCCTGGGGAGGGTGAAAAATGGCCCAACGTGCCTACCGGAAGTTTGTTTCCAAACTTCCGGTAGGCCCATTGGGTCTGTTTTTCACCATCCACAGGCTCCGGAGGCTTTCCTGAAGCCTGGGGAGGGCGAATACGCCCTCGACCCACCCTCCAGAAGGCCGAAAATCAGCTGGCCAGCGTGCTGGAGCTGACATAGGGCAATGCCTCACGTGCCCTCAGATATGGCTCCGCGTGCCACCTGTGGCACACGTGCCATAGGTTCACCATCACAGGTATAGGGTCTCCTGCTTGAACAGGAGGTTGGACTAGAAGAACTCAAAGGTCCCTTCCAGCTCTATTATGATTGATTGAATGAATGAATTTCTCATAGAATTCTGCCTCCTTGGGGAATTATTTTTGATCGGGTATGTAAAATAATCAGATTAACCATGAGTTCTGTCAGCCCAACCCACTTCACAGGGCTGCTATTGTGGGGAAAATAGAAAGCAGGAGTTTTAGGTAAATGTACTGCCTTGAGTAAACTTACAAAATCAAATAATAAATAATAAGAATAATAAAAATAAAAATAAATAATTAAAAATCAAATAATAATGATAACCCAATTGTTTTGCAAGTAGCATAATACACATTTTAAAACTTAACATCTGTTAATGCTTTACTAGTTTATTAAAAAAAGTAGCTGCCTTAATTGCATTTATTGCCTATAAGTGTATTAAAGAGTATAACTTTGTCCTTCTGTAACCCATAGCACTTCTCTTTTTTTCTGTTCAATTGTGTTCTATTTTCAGAGACTGTCTAGACTAGTCCCTACAGTTTTCTTGGCCAGATTGTTCAAAAGAGGCTTGCCATTGCTTCCATCATTGGGCTGAGAGAAAGTGCTTGGCTTTCAGCTGACTTTGTGCCTAAAGTGGGATTAGAACTCATAGTCTTTGGATTTTTAGCCTGATATCTTAACAAATTCTGCTGACCACTAAAGCTTTATTTTAGTACGTGCATTTATATAAGATAGAAAGCAACCAATGTTTTCTTTTATCTTTCAAATAGGTGCAGACCATTTGAACAAGTGTCAAGAGTCCTTCTTTACCTGCTTTTTGAAAATGCAAAATAACTACAGCTGTTCTAATGCCCGTTGCTCTGCTTCCAGCACCTTCTTGTCAAATGACTTACTTTGACAGTATTTGTAATGCAAATTAAAAAGTTACTTTTATGTTTATAATCTAACTCGATAAACATCATAGTAGCTAAATGTAATGCTAAAAACAACAAACTTTTGTCTAGCATATAGTCATACACACCATATATACATCAGGTCTTTCAGAAGGCCTTAAAAATTTGGCTGTCTCCCATAAGAACATAAGCAGTGCTTTAGCCCATTTAGTCCAACCCACAGTGTTCCCACGGTGGCCAACTAACTGCACAAGGAAGCCCAATAGTCTCCCAGCAGATGGCCTTCAAAGGCTCTCATGCTGCCATCAAGCTAATAGTCATTGGTTCCCATGACTTCCATGATTCTATCCAACATTTTTTAAAGCTTGACAAGTAACCAGCACCATAACCCATGATAGCAAATTCCAAACATTCATTATGTGTTGTATAAAAATTAATCAAATAAATAAATAATAAAATCAGTTTGTCTACACTAGTGTAGTGTTGTCTACACTACACTAATTCTTCTGATATTCAATTTCTTTGGGTGACCTTTGGTTCTAGTATCTTTGCAAGGGGAGAACAGCAATAGCTAAGCAGTATTCTTTTAGTATTATGGATGCTGATGGCATTATATAATGGCTTTGATTAAATAAATTAACCTTTTTTTCCATTAATAGGGGTGTCAAACTGGTGGCCCAAGAGCAGGATGCCTCATGTGCAGGCCACGCCCACCCCAGCTCTGTGAAGGGGAAAAATATCGTGAAACGTCACATGATGGCAACATGACGCGGTGAGTTTCACACCCATGATATATAACTTAAACTATTCACTAATTAAACATTTATTTTCAGATGCATATTCCACATAGTATCATGCATTTTATCTAATATTTGCTACAAAACATTCAGGTACTCAGCTTGGCATATCTGAATATAAAACTGCATGTACACTCTCATGTCCAAGCTGCACTCATGTGCCATCATTAGAAACATTCCTTGTACATTTATACATATATGCCAAGTAACCAAGCAGCATCATATTTTAGTTTTTGTTAGATTTTCATCCTGTCTTCCATCTGGTAGTGATGCTGTCTAACCCATATTTTTCTATCTTGTCAAGTAGTAGATTATGGTCTACTTTGTCAAATGCCTTACTGAAGTCCAAGTAACTTATATCCACAGCATTTCACTGAGATCAAGGCAGGATCCTTATATTATTCCTTACCCAGTGTTGTAACTTTTACAAGCTTTCCATTCCACCCTACACATGATCTACTTCTGAGTTTTATCATCATCACTACGCTCAGCAACAACTTCAACTCCATATTCATGCAAAATATTCCAGAATTCAGTCCTATAGCCTTTCTCTAAATCAACAAATGGGCAATATTATTTTTTTACATTCATAAATTTCTCGGTGACCTGTTGAAGAGCTAAAATCTTTTCTGCATATCCATTTCTAGTTGTAATACCTTACCACACTTGCCAGATGTTGTTCACTGTCACTTTCGTGTTTTTTAGTATTCACTTCTACCACACTTTTCTTTATATGGAGAGCAACAGCAGTGTTTTCCAATTTTCAGGTACACATGAAGTTTGTGCACACATATTAAACAAGTTTCACAGATGTTCCATAATTAAATCATATCCATATGTTAACATTTCTTTATTTACATTATATAGATTTGTGGAGTGTTTTTTTTTAAACAAACTCACAGCTATGCCTTTATGCCTTACTTTTCATGCATTTTTCTAAAAACAACAACCCAGTAACATTCATTTGAATTCCACTCATCCACATATCAGTATCATTCTGATAGAAATCTCTAAAAAACTTATTCCAGCATTTCCCCACTTCAGGTTCATCCCAAAGCATTTCATCACTTTTATTCTTAATTTAAATTATTTTGCTGGAGGCTTTTTATTTAGCTGCCTGTATGTATTTCTGAAACAATTTTTTTTATTCTACCCAAAGTGTTCTCCTTGACTATTTTTCTTTTACAAATCTGTCTGTATATACCTATGATTATACAATATATTTTCTCTATTCTTATTTTTTACTGCAAATAAAAATTATCTTACATCCACAGCTTTTTCAGAAATTCCATCAAGTATTTTTTTTTCACTCTGTTCTAAGGATTTTCCACATGAATTTTCCTTTAATTCTGTTGGCAAATTAATTTAACTTCTTTTTCATAGAAGACCTATGATATTGCTTCTTGCAACCATTCTACTTTCACTTTTGCTTATTTCACTTCTTTTCTTTCCTTTACCATTTTTCTCAACACCCTTTCTGGATGCTATCAACAAGTGGCTTGTTCCACACCCAAAGCCCCCAAAGCCCTGCTTCACTCTTCGTTTCTTCACTAGTTCTCTCTGCCCTTCTTAAAAAAACGTGTATTTGATTTATATTCATTTATTTGCTGTGAATATGCATAAATACACATTTAAATCGTACATTTGAGGCAAATAGAATGTTTTGCTGATCTACAAAAATAGTCTTTGGCATAGATTCTGAGGTCTCTGAAGTACTATTTTGTGAACTGTTTGATTTAATCAATCTTACCAATCTGTTAAGGATACCTAGCAAAATAATAATTGTTATAATTGGTTAACACACAATTTCCCCTAAAACTCCTGTCTAATTCTACCACTAATATCATTCCCTGGAGCATAATATCTCCCAGTTATCAGCATATGGATTTTAGTTTTCATACACATTCACAACCACCTGGAGAACAGTGATTCATGCTTTCTGAAATACATTTTGGCCCTTTTGATTCATAATTAAACCTGAACATTCACTTTCTTTTACAAATTTTTCGGCTCCACTCCACAAGTTTAGACAGTCTGCATTCCAGTTTTATACAGCCTTCCCCTTCCTCTTAGTTTCTCAGATTCACAATATCTCTGTTATTCTTACTTTCAATTCATTCATTCATTCCTGCTCTTTACTGTTTACTCTTTGCAATCTTCCACATGCTGTAGTCATCATGAGATACACTGAGAGTTGTGATCTCTACATCCCTCAAGGATGGTTAGTTGAGACTTTCACATTATCCTTCTTAAGATAAAGAAAGAATAGGTTTGCCATATCCATGCCATATGCTGTATTCTACGCTAATCATGATAATAATAATCATTTTAGGTAAACTTCTGGCCATGTTTTATGTAGTCTAATATCTCTAATCCTCCGAAACTGTCTTGTAAATCCACATTTCGTTGCCTGCTCCCACCAACTAGGAGAGAGGAAATGTACTGACGTACTCTCAAGATGCAGAAATGATCCAGGAGTCTTTTTTTTTTCACTGCTTTCATCAAAAAGCTTGTGAAGATGCAACCCTTTGAACCTATTTTATTCTGATTCCCTGAAGCTCAGCTTTGATAATTTTACACAATTTTAAGATGAGTAGGGTGAAAGATATAGGGCTGCAATATAGCTTAAATTGGAAGGCAACGTAACAGTTTTGCCAGTTTCAAAACAGATTTCTTTAGCTGTCAAAATTTTGAAAAAAACTCTGCCACCTGAGGTCAAACATAAAAGATTGTTTTTCAAAGAAAAAGAATAAAATAACTGTCCCCGAATACTTTTGTCCTCTAAAAGTCTGCATAAACATTTTATAGCAGTTTTTTTTTAAAGGGCTACATTCCTATAGGAATAATCTGCTAGGAATTGTACCTCATGTTAATGATGGAGGAGTTGAACCCTGCAATCACTGTGGCCACCCTATTATGGGTTTCGGACAATCTCCCTGACCTTCCTTTCTATCCTCTTTCCCTTTTCTTCTTCACATAGAAGACTATTGAAGAAAAGACAGTTCGGGTTTGCAAACTCCCCTTGCCAGTGGAGTGGGAAAGGTCTGTCTTTTTTCTCCATCTGAAGATAATAGCTAGCTAGTTAGGTAGCTAGACAAACAGACAGTCAGACAAACAGGCAGACAGAGTTGAAAACTCTGTAATGTGCAAAATCTCTGAAAAGGTAGAGAAAGGTCTGCAGAAAAGGGTATGATATGGCCATGTTGATTAAGGCCTGTTAACTATGTTAGCTTATAGGGAGTCTATAGTCAAAGAGAAATTCACACATAAATAACTAGCCTTTGTGTAATTATTGTGAATTCCACTGAAGTCATTAGCTGGCTGTTTTGTAAATAGAGTGTGAGCTTAGATGGAACCTTCTTTGTGTGATCTACCATGCCTCTTAGCTCTGATAATTCTTCTACAAAAGATCTAAATATCCCTTTAGATATTATTCCCTCACAGTATTAACATCCTGTAAGGGGAAAACTGGACTGCTTATCATACCCAGATCTCTCTATACTTCCTTACTATTCTCAGGGTGGAATAAAAAAAATAAGATCCTAAATCTCTTTTCTTCTTCTCTTTCCTTCTTCTTACTTTCTTCATCCCATACATCAAGGGGTGGGAATTTCATCAAGAGCTGTGACCTGATCACCGAGCATGCCTCTCATTTTCTCCTATACAACATTTTGTTTTAAAAAAAATGCTTGAAGAAATGATGCCCAAATAAGGCTAGTGTATAATAACTGACAACATTGGTTTTGAGAATTTTTTTTTTCATACTACAAAGTTCCAGCAAAGGAGAGAGTGGAAAGTTCATTTTTGTGTGTGGCAAAGTTAGTATTTGAAGCTGGCCTTTTCTGGAAAGATACATAGTCCCTGTGGGCAATTCTTCAAAAGCTTCTCTGAAATGTGTTTCTAAATTACTTGGCTTCTTTTGAAAATAGCACCCTGATGTTACAGTTTGATATATAGACTGCACAATTGGTTCTACCTTTCCATCTGTCTAAGACACAATCCATTAATGTATCTGATTTGCCTGCCTTCTGCAACATTCTGCTACTTGAATTTAAGTCCCATCTGTAAAGTAAATTAGAGCAATCGTTCAAACAAAACCAGTTTAAGAATGGTAAGGATACTGTGCAAAGCATTGCTGGTTTTCCTGTTCTTTTCCCACTCTTCCCATTGCCGAAACATGATTATGTAGCTGCTGTCTTAGATTACATCCTTCAATCTCACTTTTATTCATAAAATAAGGACATGCGCAAGACATGTTTTCTTGAGGTCATCATCCTATTAGCAAGATACTCAAATATTTTTATTATGCTGCTTTTGTATTATAGAATGTCCTGTCTTCTTAGTAAGGACTCATCTCACTTTCATATTAAAATACTGTATATATTTATTTTCAGTTTGATAAAAACACCTGGATTGTTTCGTTTTATATGGTTCCCTATTTGTGTAATTAATCTATTTATCATATTACACGCTTTTCATCATTTCTATAATAATTCCAAAGGATGATGCAACATAGGATTTAAACAAATCTTTAAACCTGTACTATCTTAGAATCATAGCACCGCAAATTCTTTATATGCAATATTTTACAAATGTTGAAGTTATGAAGTATTGAAATCATCAAATGTGCAATACATTAGTCAAGACTACAACAGCAACAGTCAGGGGAGCAACAACAAGAAGCACAATAGCACAACTTTTAAAAGCTGGATGAGCAAGTAATGTTTTCAAGGAAGATTGGCTTGTTGCAAATCACCTTTGTGGCCCTTAAAAAAAAGAAACCATAAATTCCATAAAGTAATGAACAGATTGTCATAGCAAAGCGCCATTATCATAGGTATTCAACCATACCTAAGAGGATTGAGAAGTCCTTCACTTTTGCCTCTCCTCCACAACGTTGCAATTATTGTTAACATATAGAATAGTTCTCTGTTCTCATTTTTTCTCTCCCTAATTTTATTCATAATCTGAACAGACAATGCCTTATGGCATTTGTAATTGTTAACATGTATATACTACTGAACCACTAGTGTATGTTTGATTGTTTGTAACTTTCAGTTAGGAAAAAAACAGTGCATCATAAAACAGCAATTTTTGAAACAAATGAACTAACTTATGCATTAAAGAATGCATAAAAAATATGGAACCCATGTGCCATGGTTGACTTGCAACGCAGCCTGCTCACAACCAGACAACAATAATGGGAGGGGGAAGGGAAGGCATCGGAATGTGAGGGTGGTTTGGGAGGGAAACTCTGGAATGCAAGTGCCATCTGGAAGCCTGAGACAGTTCCACCCCAAGTCACCAACTCAGAGAATGTCTGAGGCAAACCCAGGTGCAACTGATTGGTGGACAAAGGACCATGGGAGGACCGGGGGGAGGGGGGAAGGGGGAATTTATCTTATGCTTTCGTGTGCAAAATGTTAGAATGGGCTTTCCCACTTTTATACCCACATGGCTTTTCAGTAAAATATACTCTTGAAGGGGAAAAAAATGTCTCAGGAGTTTCTTTTGCTGGTTAGCATATTGGGATGGTTGACACCATGACTCCATGGGAGTGAAATTTGGTAGTTGCGGCTGGTTCAGTGCTACAGAAGTATCATGCCACTGTGTGGTCAGCCATAGTTACCCAATTGTCATTTCCAATGTTCCCTGCCAATTCCCTACAAGAAAAGTCATGGGAAACTGGCAGGAAGTTGGAAGTTGCTTGTGCTACCACTGCTTTTTGTCTATCCATTTTATTTCTTTGTTTAGTTAAGGAAATATCTCTGAAACAATGACCTAATGGGACATGGGTTGTCTAGTGATGTCTTGGTTCTTCTCTTGTGATTGTTTTTGCAGGCCCATTGCTGTTTAGTTGTAAGATTATACAGTGAGAGATAACAGTTTTTAGATAATTAAGGCTGCAACTCTTTCTGTAGAATTAAGTCACGTTGGGGTTACCTCTGAAATGGCACACAAAATATTTCACTGAGTAAATAGTGTATACTTGACTCCAGCTGATGTCATATTCCCATGGAATATTTCAGGACTGTTGGAAATTAAGAGAAAAGAAATACAAATATTTAGACTCAGTCCACAGGATGTTAGAGGATATTTAAGCCACTCCCTGCTCAGGCATTGAAATTAAAGCACCTGTCCCTGATAGATGTGTGACTAGTCTCAGTGGTGGGTTGCTGCTGGTTCGGACCGGTTCTTTAGTACCGGGAGCGGAAATTTACCACCGCTCGCAGAACCGGCAGCAATGACCGGCGGTCCACACTCCCGAACCGGTCCTCCAGTCGCTGCGGCTTGCAAAAAAACCCCCTCTGCACATGCGCAAAGGCTTCTGCGCATGCACAGAGGGTCATTTTCAGGTCGTTTGTGCAAAACGCGCACTTCTGTCGCGATGCGAACCGGTAGGGAATGTAAGTGGAACCCACCCCTGACTAGCCTCCATATGAACTCATCCATCAAGGGGAACTTACCATCTTTTTGGGTAACTGGTTATATTGTCAAGCTACTCAGTGCTAGGAAGTTCTCCATTCTCTCCCCCCCCCCCCCCAGCATTCAGTTGGAAGCTGTTTCCTTTAATTTAGTTCCTTTATTTTATGTCATGGGCACTGGATTGAAAAAGAACAGGTCTTGACCTTCTATTTGATATGTTCAAACTTAAAGTGTGCTGCCATATTACTCAGTCTTCTCTAAACATTCCCCTTTCCTTAATCTCTCTTAACAGGAATTAGTTTGTAGCTTCCTGATGCTCTTTCCCCAAACATATTCCAGATTCTCTGAAATCTTCTTAAAGTTCAACAACCACAACATTTGAATGGGTTTGGACAAATACTAAGGTGGAATTATTGGTTCTCATTACTAAGAATCATGCTTATGTTGATACATCTTAAAATTTCATGTGCTTTTTTTTCCTCATATTTAATTTATAGCCAAGTACTGTCATGTTCTCTTATTCAAAAATTCCAGTAGTAAAACTCTCTAGAGGTTGAACTGCCATTCATTCCTTTTTCAAAATTTATGTTTATTAAGAGTTTTTCCATAAAAATTACGAATTGTTGTCATTCATTCATTTCAGTTATATTATCTTCCCAAAATAAAAAGGTATTCATATCACACTTCGTTTACTGATGCCTGTAGAAGAAAGGAAAGAAAGGAATTTATACTGAAACTATCTCATAATATGCATATTTCTTCTTAGCACAGGTAGATTGTCTTTTAGAACTCGAAAAGCTGGCAAATAAAATACTTTCTAAGAACCACACATGGGTACAGGGTTGTGCACAGGTGGGGGGGGGTCACAAAAGTCAAGAGGGCATAATTGAAGTAGCACCCCTTTTTTACATGAGTTACATGCATGATACATAAAAATGGACACGGGGCTTTGATGACTTGGTAGCAGCAACCATTTGGACATTTTAAAGCCCCTTTGGGTGTACCTGTGTCAATAGTATTATATAGGAATCATTTCACTAATTTGCATTCTACTAAATGCTGGGGCAGAATCTATAATTAGCTTGATGCTGCTACAAGCCTGCCTAGCTTTTTGAACATAGAGAAATATGAAAGAGTTCTTTCAGTCACCACATTGATTTTAGAAAGTCAAATGTGGACTTTTTGCGGGAAAAGAACAAACACTGGTCAAATTATGTTCCTACTCATAGGGGTCTGCAAGAATTGAAAAGGGGCGAGGAAAATGCTGAAGCATGTATTGTTTTGTCAAAATATACATTTCACCTTTGTTAATCGTTGCATTTTGAACAGGAGGCCTGTGGCCTGTGTCCCTGCCAGGTTTATTTTTATATTCATTAGGCCTTGCTGGCTTAAAAAGATGCCCATTGGAGCAGTGAGCTGTAGTCTCTTTATATTGGAGCTGGATACAAATGAGCTTACAAATCCCCCACTAAATTTGTGAGCAGAGAAATTGGGTTGGTTTCTTTGGAGTCCCCTGTAGCAACAAAATATTTTAGTGGGAAAAGGTCTCTCTTGGTGTCTTTCTTTAGCATTTAACTAAACTGTGGAGGGTGAAGTCAGCTGGAGCAGTGAATGCTTATTGAAAGTGAATGTGAGGTTATTGACCACTCTGTAACTCTGTGTTACAATCCACCCATGAAAGTCTTCAAAATCCCTTCTCTTTAGGAAACATTTCTAAACAAATTACTGTGATGATCAAATTGAATGAGAACGCATTATAGCAATAGCACTTAGACTTATATACCGCTTTACAGTGCTTTACAGCCCTCTCTAAGCGGTTCACAGAGTCAGCATATTGCCCCCAACAATCTGGGTCCTCATTTTACCCACCTCAGAAGGATGGAAGGCTGAGTCAACCTTGAGCCAGTGAGATTTGAACCGCCGAACTGCAGCTAGCAGCCAGCTGAAGTAGCCTGCAGTACTGCACTCTAACCACTGCGCCACCTCGGCTCTTATTATTTACATAATGTACATTATATGGATGAAATATCCAGAAACCAAGATCAACTTTACTTGCCTTGGACAGATTTGTATAAGCTTATCATGTTTAAACTGCAGAAATCCAGATGACCATTAAACAGCAACAAAGAGAGATAGATTATATCAACATTTTTAACCACATATTGGTTTCCAGACAACCAGTCAATCCAGTGGTTGTCTGGAAACCAACATATGATATCCTTGGTTTGATCACATGATGATAGCATCCTTGCCATGGCTCCTCATCCTATGTACACAAAGCCTGTTGATGATAGAGAATCCTATGAAAAAGTGAGGCTAAAGATATTGAACAGAATTCATTTTATGACATGTAATGTTTTTATAGGATAAAGGACAATGAGTAATTTTCCTTTGCTTTATTTTAGCAGCAGTTTTGTCTTATTTTATCAGCCTAACATTCTTGCTTTTTGCTGCATATTCTGCTTGTTTTAATACACTTTTCACACTTTTAAAATGCTCTTTCTTAACATTTTCTAGTTTGATACATTCTTTTTCCCCATAGCTCTTCAACATCTAGCAAAGCTTGATTTAATGCCATGTCCCAAATAATATGGTGGAAGGAAACAGAACTGATCAGCATGCCATCGGAAAACTGAGAACAATGGCCTTAATACTTACTTCTCTTTCTAATTTGAAAAAGTAATGGTACTAGATTCTACTTCTATAGAAAGAAATAGAATTCTCCCAGAATTCATATTCCTTTCTGAGGCGGTATATCTATAATACCTGACAATGATAAATAGACAGTATATTTTATCTATTTCCCATACTAGATTTAAGCCAAAGTTGTTTTTAAGCTATGATTTTTTTTCAATATCTGAAATAATAATAAGAATAGGAATAGGAATGTTTTCTCTCAGTAGTACAGTAATAATTTATCACCTTAATGTAACCTAATGTTATTTGTTGTTTTTAGGAATACAGTTAAAACTGTAAAACTAAGATGCTTTCTAGGTGACTGATTGCATTCTTGAATGCATTCCTAAATGCCTTGCAAGGCTAGTCCTGCCAGCATAAACTATAATACAGATAATACTTCAGTACCAATGTAACATCTCAATAAAACTCTTTCAACAATATTGCTGGTTATTAGAATAGAATTAGTCTATCTGGAGAGAATAGGGCAGGGGTCACAACTGTAAAAAAGCCTGTTCTTATTAATCTTCATCATTGACATCCTTCAGTCTTGAAAGACTATGATATCGTGCTCTGGAAAGAGTTCCTAAAACAGCATCTAGTGTGGCTAAAAAGGCCAATCCGAAAGTGGCAATCCCTTCCACACTGAGGGCAGATACATTCTGTCCCCTGCCCGGCCCCTGGATTTCGCTGGTTCCGGGACTGCCTCTTTACCTCCGTCTGCCGAACAAGTGTCTCTCCGAAATGGAGAAGGCCATGCTGCGTCTTTAGCCTCCAAGCTGAACGATCAGAGGTCAAGGTTTTCCAGCTGTTAATGTCCATTCCCAAGGCCTTTAGATCCCTCTTACAGATATCCTTATATCGCAGCTGTGGTCTCCCTCTGGGGCGCTTTCCCTGCACTAATTCTCCATACAGGAGATCTTTCGGAATCCGACCATCAGCCATTCTCACGACATGCCCAAGCCAGCGTAGATGTCGTTGTTTCAATAGTGTATACATGCTAGAAATTCCAGCATGTTCCAAGACTGCGCTATTTGGAACTTTATTAATCTTATGGTTGCTAATATCAAATCATCAGTAAGGGCATCTGACTTTAATTTTCATAAATGCTCAAATTCATTCAGCTTAAAACTTTAAAGGTCAGAGTCAACCGTTCAAATTAAAGCTAGATACACACTGATAATCAGTACAACTACCGTAGTACAGAATGTCTGTGGTATCATCCATTTTTCTTCCAATCTTCATATGTGCTATTAGATTCAAAATTACTTTCATTCATAAGAATCAGATTCTTATGTGAATAAAATACTTGTGCAAGGATAGGCAACTTTCTGGGCAGTCCAGAGGTCTCCAACAATTCCTTATTATTCATCATGTTGGCTATTTATTTATTTATTTATTTATTTATTTATTTATTTATTTGATAATATACATAAGTATAACATTATTTGAATATATAAGATGGGTAGAAATAAAAGGGAACCAATAAAAGTAGAACTAATTAGTAGAACTTCTCCAACAATTTCTTATTATTTTTCATGTTGGCTATTTTTTTATTTATTTATTTATTTATTTATTTATTTATTTATTTATTTATTTATTTATTTATTTAGGCCTTTTGGAAGTTGAAACCTGCACAGTAAGCAACTTTATAAACAGTTTGTATAAAGATATTTGGATAATATTCATGAAAGCCATGTTATTTCCGAATAAAATTTTCTTTTCTTTCTTTCCTTTTTCTGTAACACTTAAGATATAGCGACTTAGAAACTTCATTAAGCAGACATGAAATCAGTAAAGCAAGAAACATATTTTCCAGGAAACCTAATATCTAATTAAGTATTCTTCTGATGCTTTAATTTCCATTTCTGAACAGAAATACTGAATCCCTCTGGAGGTTTATTTGACAGAATGTCCCACTATACTTTTCATATAACTGCATGTATGAATGAACTGTCAGTAAGTAAAATCTCTGTAATTTCCAGGTTTTATATAACACGGCCCTATAATTAAGTTCTCCGATGCCTATTAATTCAGAAAATTGCACCATTATATGCATTTGAACTGCATTCTCTTTGTAGTTCTGAATTAGCACATATGTTAGAAATCTCAGTCATTTTGTTGTGACAACTAAAGGTGTGTTTCTTCAACACAAATGTGGAAATAGAACTGCAAGGCTCTAAAAGACAGCTATTTCATTAAACAATGGATGCTATAAAATTCAGAAAGTGCTGGGGGGAAATAAAAATAAACACAACAAAAGCTAATCAGAACACATATTTTCCCACCTCAAGTCTGCTACTTCCTAGATTGACTGCATGCTAAATAAAACAATAGTTGTTTTATTATAGTTTTTCCTATATTCTGAATCCTTAGTCAGTTTCCTTTTTTAAAAACGAATTATTAAGTTTTGAAGAGAACGTAAGAAGTAATACAAACGAATACAAGTAATCCTCGACTTACAACAGTTCGTTTAGTGACCGTTCAAAGTTACAACAGCACTGAAAAAAGTGGCATGACCGTTTTTCACACTCATGACCTTTTTAGCATCCCCATGTTCACGCGATCCAAATTCAGTTGCTTGGCAACTGGTTCATATTGATGACCCTTACTGTGTTCCAGGGTCTTCTGATCACCACTTATGACCTTTTGACAAGCAAAATCAATGGGGAAGCTAGATTCACTTAACAACCGTGTTACTAACTTATCAACTGAGGCATTTCACTTAACAACTGTGGCAAGAAAGGTTGTAGAATGGGTCAAAACTCACTTACCAAATGCCTCACTTAACGACAGAAATTTGGGGCTCAATTGTGGTCGTAAGTCAAGGACTACCTGTACAAAAAAAAGAAAGAACAAAGAAAGAGAGATGGAAAAAGGGGGGGAAAAACCCAAAAGTGCAGTGAGAAAGAATACAAAAAAAAAAAAAGAAAGAAAAGAAAAGAAAAGAAAAAGAAAGAAGCTTCTGATTTCCTCTGTAGGAAATATGATTACAGAATTATCTCCTACTCGATGATTACAAACAAGCTGACTTTTTTTTATTATTCCTTTTTGTCTATTCATTAAAACTACAAGTCATGACTCTGTGCTTTTTTTCTGTTTCCTGAAAAAAGTCTATACAGGGTTTCCAGTCAAATGTAGATATGATCTTTTCTCCTATCCAGAAAGTTAATTTAACCATCTCTGCAAGCTCCATCATCTTCACCAACCATTCCACAGGGTTGGGGAGGGGTAGTGTCAAACGTTAATTCTGAATAAGTTTCCATTTGACATCTCATGCCTTCATTCCTGCACAATACTTGGCTTTCTTGGGCTACAGAGGATTGTACATCAATGCTAGAAAGTAAGATATTATGACAGTGAAGATCTTTCTAAAGACTTGTGTTGGGAACTTTTTTAGTTTAATCATAAAAGGTCCCACAGCGGGCTATTCTCAGTGTGGGATTCTCAACTTGTAGAGCTTGTTCTGTTTGTCAACCTGGAATGTGCTGACACTACAGGCAAGCTTCAAGGCTTGTTTGTTCTCCCAGACTCTCCCAGGGGTGGGAGAGCTGGCTTACGGAGGAGCATGTGAACAATGTAGATGTAATAATTAATGTTTCTTTCTTACTTCTGAAAGTAGAGTTAGACAGCTATATGGGAAGAAGCTGCTAGAGATACAGTGAGATAAACACAGCATGCCTATGTCTGTTGTTCTTGTACAAATGAGAATCCCCACAATGCATCACACGACTCCCGAATAGCAACCATCAGAACGTCACCATCTTTATTTATATGCAGAGCAAAAACAAAGAATAAACATCAGTCACTAGGCTGATTTTTTTTAAGAGACATAAGATACCAGTGGAAGACCTCTCAAAACTGACAAATCCTTTCCAAGTTGTCATTCTAACTTATGTGGGTAGTATTGATAGTGATATGGGCAAAGCTCTTTTCTGTATTTGCTCTACAGAATGCCCTTTCTTCTATGATACATCAAACCCCAATACTGATAAGTTTTAGATATTTTTTTTAAAAAATCATCTTTTCTGTTGGCCTTCCTCAGCTGTTAATCCCGCACACCATATTTTGGGGTGTTTTGATTCCTTTCTTACACTGTTTAAACATATATTTTTTTTAAAAAAAAGTTTGGCATTTGTTTTTATTCTATTTTCATCTTGCATATTTTAGCATCATTATAAACCACTTTGGGATTTTAAATTATGAAATGATACATAAATATTTATAATAACTAGTATTATGATTACGGCTGTATACTGTAGAAACATCTGACCTCCAAAGTAAAACTTTAATTGGTTCCATTTTTCCCCTGTCCCCTTCATTCAGTTAGATAATTTTATATTCTGCATTCAGGGAGCAGATCACTTACAGCTGAGGGTAAAGTATATCATCTAATTTACAGTACTGTAACATGAGTTGTGCAATGCTAGGTACATTGATGGTTCTCTTGAGCATTTTGCTGAATGGATCCTTAGTATTTGTCACAAAGATGGTGTGCCACAAAGATGAAAGTGCCACCCTCCTACCTTTTTATTCTTCTGTTACTAATTAAACATGAAACACATTGAATTGGGGGAGAAAGTCCTTCTCACCTCTAAGGTTCAAACCCATGAGAGTGACATAGGAATTTACACACTGCCTCTTAAAGTGAATAATAATTTGATAAACTGAATTACATATTTTCTCAAGGGATGCTTTATAAAGAAAGCTGGCAACCAAGTGTAGGCATCTCCTGTCAAAAGAAATACTGGAAGTCAAAAGCTCAGTTTTGATGAAGTGATTTGCTTTAAAGAATCTGATAATCTGGCTTCACGTGTTTCATCTCATGCATTGGCTAAGTGCTCACTTTCCTTTAACTCACCCCATTTGTGAAAGATGAGGATGAAACTGAAGGCAATCCAAACAAATGAAGAAGTTGGAGTGAATTCCTCAGTCTAGGAGGGCAGATAAGAATGGGAAATTAGTTTGCCAGTTGTGACTGATAAAATACCTATTGCATAAATTATACAGTATTGATCAAAAAGGGCAACCGTTAGTCCAGCATTAATCTGATTTCAATAAATAAATTATTGCAACTAATCTCCATTTTAGTAAATCAAAGTAGTGCAACTAATTTCCATTTTAGTCATTTGAAGACTGCAGAAAAAACAATTGCTACCAACCTGCCTTCCATTGAGACCTGTATACTGCACGAGTCAAAAAAAGGGCCGTGAAAATATTTACAGACCCCTCACATCCTGGACACAAACTGTTTCAACCCCTACCCTCAAAATGACGCTATAGAGCACTGCACACCAGAACAACTAGACACAAGAACAGTTTTTTCCCGAACGCCATCACTCTGCTAAACAAATAATTCCCTCACCACTGTCAAACTATTTACTAAGTCTGCACTACTATTAATCTTCTCATCGTTCCCATCACCCATCTCCTCCCACAAATGACTGTATGACTGTAACTTTATTATTATTTATTATTTATTTATTTGTCAAGCATATATATGATTACGAACAAAGTATAAACAGAGTATAAACATGTTTGTGAATATATAAGTACAAGCATGGTTATGAGTACAAGAAATTTAACGAGTATATGGGTACATTAGGACAGGGACGGTAGGCACGCTGGCGCGCTTATGCACGCCCCTTACAAACCTCTTAGGCATGGGGTGAGGTCGACGGTGGACAGTCTAA
>QLTV01000967.1:2172217-2184845 GCA_003457575.1 Thermophis baileyi
ACAAATAATTCCCGCAATACTGTCAAACTATTTACTAAGTCTGCACTACTATTAATCTTCTCGTCGTTCCCATCACCCATCTCCTCCCCCTAATGACTTTATGACTGTAACTTTTTGCTTGTATCCTTACAATTTATACTGACTGGTTCCTACTATGATTTGATTGCTTATTTGTACCCAGACTATCATTAAGTGTTGTACCTTATGATTCTTGACAAACTTATCTTTTCTTTTATGTATACTGAGAGCATATGCACCAAGACAAATTCCTTGTGTGTCCAATCACACTTGGCCAATACAAAATTCTATTCTATTCTTCTATTCTATTCTATTCTCCCTAGAAAGCGTGCTGATGACTGAAAACATCATTTCTCAATTTATTTTGGATTAGATGAACAGGAAGTGTCACATCACCCACTGAACTGAGTGAATTGTGAAGGAACAACTCTTCTCCTCATTCCCAACTTGGAAAAGCCACCCTATCAAAAACCACATAAAAGTCAAGCTCAACATTTAAAGTAAAACATCAAAGGACTTCACTTCTCTACAACATACCATACTTTGCATAGCATCTGCTGCACTGGTCCAGCACTCTTATGATTTACATAAATGTGAAATTTTTTTTTTTAAATGTTGAGGTAAGGAACATCAATCCTGGCATCTCTTTATTACAGATTTGGCGATTGAAGAAGTGGGAGATGCTCAGTTCAGTGCAGAAGTGAATTACAAACTGTCCAGTATCTTTTTGAAATCCTCCCACAACTTTGGAAGGCAAGCTATTCCATTGTTTGATTGCTTTTATCATTAGGAATTTTCTCCTTAGTTCTAGGTGGCTTCTCCCCTTGGTTAGTTTCCATCCATTGTTTCTCGTTTTGGTGGTTTGGAAAATAGTTTGCCCTACTCATCTTTTCTTGATTTGTAGGTGACAGCCACAACAACAACAACAAAAGATGTTGACTATGAAAACAATTTTCCCTTTGGATGAAATAATTTACTACTATTACTACAATAATTTACTGTATGTAGCCAGGAGTACTACACCATATGTAACCAGGAGAAAAGTAGCCATATTTTTCAGGGACAGTCGGTTAAACTTATTTAAATGAATGATGAAAACTCTGAAGAGTTGATATCTGTTAAATGTGCAAAATCTGGCAAAAGTTGAGAGGAATTAATTTGAATGGTTCTCAATGCCTTGCCTAATGTTCCAGATATAATGTAAAGAGTCTTTCAAAATAAAAAAAGATGGAAATTGTTTCTTTTTTCTTTTTTGCTCTGCTCCTAAGTACATGATATTTTAGTTTGTTGACATAAACTGGTTTTTCCCCTTCATTTCTCTCTGTAGTATGACCTTCGTCATTTTCAGAATATAAACGACTATAGTAGAGGCTGAAGTGAATTAAAAGCTAAAAAATTAACACCATAAAATGCTACTGAGAAATAGAATAAGGGTAAATTCTCATGACCATTTTAATGTGAGAAATGGCTCTAAATATAATAATACACATGGGTAAAATTAAGCAAGGAATACTAGCCAGTCAAGATCAAAAATTGGTCTGTCTCCTTATTGTAGCGATACCATTAGATTCACTCATAAAACCTACGGTATTACCAACAGTAGACTTTATTTACAAGTTTGAGTGGTAATTTTTTTATACACAAATATACCTAGGCCATATTTATATCTAATCTTAACCCATGAGTTTTAGCCCTAGTGCTGTCCCACTCACACAAAAATGTGTAATTGTCATTTAGTGGGTTTAATAATATTCCCCTGCAACTCACTTCACCAAAACCCCAGAACTGTCCCAATTAAGTCCAGCAACCAGCAGAACACGTTATTCCCAACATCACTTCTGTCTCTCTCTCTGTTGTGCTAAATAGCCAACTTCTGGTGCAGCCCATCAAGAAGGGTGAGTCTTTCTCTTCACGAGTAATCTGGCTGACCTTCTCTGCTCCTGCTTTTTCTCTACTCTATGTGCTCTTGGATCAGTGCAGAAGGCAGTTCCTCTTCCTCATCACTGACTGGCTCCAGCTGCATGCTTTCTCCATCTAAAGCCTCAGGGCTGTCCTGCTGCAGCTACGTTTTAGCCAAATCCCTCTCAGACAGCTGCTTGGAGCCATTAGCCAACTCCCTTCCAGACGTGACTGGAACTGGTTCATCTCCCTCTGAGCTGACATCTGGAGAGATCATTGGGGAAGCATCCGGGGAAGTCACCACACCTAGCTTGTTGATCACTATGCAGCCTGGTTCATGCTAAGCTATAATGTCTGAGCTGTTACTGTACATAATATGAACTCTAATGCCTGATAATTTAAAATTACATGATAATTTAAAATCATATATGAACTAAGCCATACACATCCCTGCACCCATTCTTAAATAGGGCATATGTGTGGAGAGAAAAATAGAAAGATGAAGAGTAAGAGAAAGATGACATGTTCTGATTCAGGGCTATTATTGCCTAATACAAACAGGAGTATTCCTAGACAATGATCAAAATACTTTAACCTCTGTTATTTTAGGACCTAGATGAACAGGCCTTTGATTATAACCCAGAGGGTGCGAGTTATAAGGTTATGAACCTATTTAATATCATGGAAACTTCATCATAAATGCTAAATCCCAACTTTAATAGAAAATCATTCTAAAGCAGCAATATATCCCTTCTGAGAATCAAAAATACTTGTGATATCAAAATGAAAATTGGATGGATTACCCCTAATCCTCAAGTGTTCATTGTAAGAACTGATGATTTGCACTTCTCTCTATCTAATAACTCACAAGAAAAATCAGGAAGGAAGTTGACTGACAGATGGACTTTAGCTAACTTGTTCAAACTCACATGCTTTATTTCTCATATAAGTGGCTCTTTTCTAATCAAAATCATTATTTTCTTTTTTGCGGTTAACACCATTATATTAGTTCTTTACAAGCCCGCCCTCTTTCTTTCTTTCTTTCTTTCTTTCTTTCTTTCTTTCTTTCTTTCTTTCTTTCTTTCTTTCTTTCTTTCTTTCTTTCTTTCTTTCTTTCTTTCTTTCTCTCTCTCTCTCTCTCTCTCTCTCTCTCTCTCTCTCTCTCTCTTTCTTTCTTTCTCTCTTTCTCTCTTTCTTTCTCTCTTTCTCTCTCTCTTTCTTTCTCTCTCTCCCTCTCTCTCTCTCTCTCTTAATCTCTCTCTCTCTCTCTCTCTCTCTCTCTCTCTCTCTCTCTCTCTCTCTCTCTCTCTCTCTCTCTTTCTCTCTCTCTCTCCACACACACACACACACACACACACACACACACACACACACACACACACACACACAAACACACATTCATCTTGTGAATTATCACACTGCAGTGCATACCTTTTTAGAAGAAGTGGGCTGATTGAAGAAGTTGTTCAATCAGCAGTTTCGCTGATGAATATTCATTTTCTGCTTATTTTGAAATTGGATCATATAGACATGATCCTGCTTCTTAAACTCAATCAAAGCACCTGTCACCCTCTTGTCTGACATATTTTAATTTTTTGGAGGACAAGTGCTGTTTTATCAATTGAACCTTATATTAAGCCGAGCAGCCAGAAGGGTTGTCTGGGTTCCCAGAAATGCAGAACAATATTTTTTTAAAAATCTATCTCCTTTCAAAAAGGCATTTTCATATCTAAAGTAAATATGAAAGGATGCACTCCATCTGTGTGGCAGGAAGATCATGGTGACATGATCTTCCTTTCTAATTTTTCACATGGTCATTACACATTTTACATATACTGGCTTAAGTGTATAATTTAGTCTGTACGTTTTGCATATTTAGTCTACGTTCATAAATGAAATTGTTTCTGAGTCGGGGCTTATAATTATCCAAGTCTCCCCAACCGTATCGTCTTATCAGTTCTGGATATATGTGAAAAGTTCCAAGTGTTTCTATCAATGGAATCATAGAACTATATACTTGAAGGGACCCTCATCTGCAATCTCTCCTCCATACAGAAATAATAATCAAAGCATCCACGACAACTGACTATCCATCCTTTGCTTGAATATAATCGATGTGGGGGAAACTCCTTTTCTTAGTAATTTATTTTTTGCCTATTTGATCATACTATTAGGATTTGCACTAAGGGAGGCTCAGACAATCTCATTGTACACATGTTGTGCATTGACAATAAAGGTTTGAATTTGAATTTGAACTATTAGGATTTATTTAAAGTAGCTTCAATGTAAATCTGGTTTTCTGCAATTGAAACCCATTATTCCATATTCTACACTTGGAGTAGAATTAGAAAGAGTCATAGTTAATCACAGGCCCAGTATTTCCCAGCCTCCCCCCCCTTTTATTTTCTTTACATTTTTTAAATTTATTAATAAATGAAGTTTCTCAAGAGCATGAAGAGAAGAGCAATAAACGCTCAACTTTCCAATCTTTGGTTTTTCACTGAAAGAAACCTCTGAAAACTAACTGAAGCCAGACACTCTCCCCCCCACACACACACACATCAAAAAGTCCACACTTGAACCTAACCAGTAGGGCCTAGGTCTGTTCGTCTCGTACCCTTGGCTGCCCCTCCTTCTCCACGGGCGTTCCTCCCTTGGGTGATTCTCTGCTGACTATTCTCCTCGGCTGACACGCCCCCACCGATTCGCCCTGGGCAATGGGCCGTGGCCTCTCCGTCCCACGTGCTTCGGCACAGCCCATTCGCAGAAAGACAGTTCCTCCTGGGTTTTTCGCCACCCGGGACAGTTAGGCATGAACCAATCGGCTAGCTTCCAATTCAAGCAGCCTTTTTAGGAGAAGGAATGGGAGGGGTAGCCTTCCTCCCTCTCTTGCTCTCTTCCCCCCCTGCCTCCTCTCCCCCCCTTTGGATTACGGATAAAGAGGTGCCCTAAAGCGTGCCCTAAAGTGTGGAATTCTGCGATTCGATTCCTGATGAGGAATCCTGATGATTCCTCATCAGGAATATGATGATGATGATGGGAGTAAATGTTTAGAAAAACTCAGGACTTCTGGAAGAAGCAAAGTTTTTTTTTTAAGCAAAAGCGTCGCTTTCACTTCTTGTTCTGCGTCCCAAGAAGATGCCACCATCCCTTTCGAACTGTCCCATTCCGTAACCAGTATGACCCTCAAATGGGTGCAGCCTGCCAGGATCCTCCATTGAATTAGACTTTTAGTGAAAACTGTAAAGAAGTTGAAGGATCTTACAAAAGCAGAACTCAACTCCTCCAGTATAGTTTCTTCTTAGACTTTTGCAAACACTGTTTTCTAGATCCCTGAAGCAGCTCTTCTGTGCTAGTTTTATAACCTAGTTCGCTAAATCAGCTGCAAAGCAACAGTGTACCAGTGTCTATTCTTCAAACTACTCTGGTCCAAGTTACAAAAAAAAAACAAAAACAGAACTTCATAAAAATCCAACCAAAGAGAACAAGGATCAATCAATAGGATCTTCCTAATTTCCTTCTCTTCCAATGGTGGGAGGATCCATCTAACACTGACTTTTCAAGACTACAATAATATGTACAAGCAGGCCAGTATTGAAAAGAAAATGTAATTTTTTTCTGTCAGTCTGTTTCTTTTCTCTATTAGACAAGAAACTCTAATAAAAACAAAAGAAATCCAATTTTTGTCAAGACTGTTGTTGTTGTTTTTTTTAAAAAAACCTGCCTCATTTTTATTATATGGTTGTGACTTCAAGTCAGTATTGATTCCTTGCAACAGCCTAGATTAGTTCCTGTAATTTTCTCGGTAAGATTTCAGAAGTGGATTGCCATTGCTCACTTCCTAGGGTTGAGAAACAGTGACTGGCATAAGGTCACCCAGCTGTCTTTGTCCTTAAGGTGGGGCTAGGACTCACTTTATACTGATTTCAAGCCTGGCACCATAACCACTACACCAAACTGCCCTCCCACCTTCATCATATCAAAAGTTTTTTTTCCATATCCAATTATGCCATTATTATTAATTGTATCTAATTTTATCTGAAATTTGTATATCTTTTATAAAACCAGATTGTAAATTGGTCTGTAGGCTTGAAGGTAATATAGTTTGCAATCTCTATGCTAGAATTCCTATTAGCATTAGTTTCCATATATAGCAAAGAAATGACATGATACCTTATTGTATAGTGCACCAAGTTTTTGTCAAGGTGCATAATGACTGTTACATAAGCATTATGTAAACAGAGGTTTTTTTTTTTTTTTACAAAAGTATCATTAAAAATTTACAATAACAACAACAACAAACAAAATTGTCAAAATGGCTTTGAACAATCTTTCAGGTTTGATATATTTTATACTAGCTGAATACCCGTGCTCCGCTACGAAACTATGTAATCGGGCTTGATAAATTGACACTTACAGCTTGAAAATTAATGAGTAGTTATGATCGGCCTCTCCTCTCCTCTTCTCTCCCTCAGGCTTGCCCCACAGAAGCCTCCCCTATCCTATCCCCTTCTCTCCCTCAGGCTTGCCCCACAGAAGCCTCCCCTATCCTATCCCCTTCTCTCCCTCAAGCTTTCTAGCCCCTTCTCTCCCTCAGGCTTGCCCCACAGAATCCTCCCCTATCCTATCCCCTTTTCTCCCTCAGGCTTTCTAGCCCCTTCTCTCCCTCAGGCTTGCCCCACAGAAGCCTCTCCTATGCTATCCTGTTCTCTCCAGAGTTATTTTCAGGTTGGGAGGGGGAGTAGAACATCTAATTAATTAGCATCAGAGCGTGTTAATAATAATATAAGAAATACTAATGATCTGATGGTCATTTTGAAAAATCCTTTCTTAGCGAGCACATAGAAGCCAAGAGGACCATACGTGCCAAATTTCAAGTTTGTAGGCTTTACGGTTCTGGAGATTTCATGATCGCGGCGTGAGTGGTTTTCACTTTTATATATATAGATTTACCTCATGCTTTAATTCCCAGGATTTTAATCCAGATTGCAATATGTGACTTTAAGTTTTCTTTCCCTGCTCATGATCACATTAAATCTTTCTCATTGTGAATATGTATTTTATTTAATGCTAATTATCTTTCAGAGTGGAATTTTCTCTGCGTGAAATTCAGTGAAGAAGGGAACATGTTATGTTATCAGTAACTATCTCATTATTTTGCCGGATATACAATGCAGTAGTAAAATTAGCACTTGTAGTCATGTCTTAATGAAATGATCAAAATGACTAAAATGAAACTATTTATGGTATTAGATTTCAGCATATGTTAAGTATGAGTTCTAGTTTTAAAGTACTTTAAGGGTCCTGCATGTATATGACAGGAGTCTTGAACTAGGAATACTGACAGTAAAGTCTTCATTCCACACTTTGTATCTTATTGCAATGCTCTGCATCACATTGTGGAACTCCTTCCAAGGCCCTTTATCTCTCTGGAAAATCAAAAGAGCTTCAAAATAAAAACATATAAGGAATCGTATAAATCCAAAGATTTGTGTACCTAGCAAATTTTCATTCCCAATTTTCCTCACATATTTGTGTAGGGAAAGCATGAAGCATGAAAGACAATATCTGATTGTCTTGCTTAGCAGGAAAGTTTCAAGATACCCAATCCATGGCTTTTACAGATTTTCTCTTTTACAAAGAGATTGCCACTGTTCCTGCCACTTTATTTTACTGTGTCTTTGCTGATCTGAAAAGTATTTTTCCACCTATAGTTGAAGGGTTGACACAGAAGCTATTGCAATTCTGAAGCTGGAGTGAAATTTTTTCTTTTTCTTTTTCCCCCCTCTCGATCTGTCTCCTGTCAGGCGGTTGAGCTGCTTGACTGGTGAAGTGAGGGTGTGTCAGAAGTTCTGCCTTAATAATTTGATGGAGAGGAAGGAAAGAAAGCGAGAGATTGTACTGCTGTATATTAAATGATAAATGATGTGGAAGACAAGTAGCAGGGAGGTCAACCATAAAATTGGCTGTAGAGAGTGAAACAATTCAGTTTCATAGTGTAGGAAAATACACTGCAGTGACATTGGAAATATGTTCTTAGTCGGTGACAAAAATTAGACCTAATAACTTCACAGTGTGCCAGCCACTCAATTCTACTGGGTTAATAATTGAAATGTTCACTACTTAAAATGTTGCCTTCTTAACTACCATTATGGTTTTAATAAGTACTATATCAAACATTCTTTATGTTAACTACCATCTCATGCCAGCCAACTATTTCTGTTGATGTTATAATTAGTATCTCTGTCCTTCCACATGAAATTGCTCTTTAAACAATGGGAACTCTGTTAGTGCAAGTCTAATGGATAGGAAGAAAAATCAAGACATTTCTCTTTCTGGGATCCAGGATGTGTCATGCATTCCTCTGAGAGGCCCATCAAGTCTTGCACTTCCTTGTCTTTTAGTGAGAGAAAATCCATGGTTTTACAACATGCACTGATATTTCTCTTTTATTTTTGTTTTACTGTTGTTTTACATTTTTCATATTTATCTATGGTGGTCAAATGTTCATATTTATGCAACAATTGCATTCTGAGTCTCATGTTCCAAAAAGCATATTTAGATGTAAACAACAGGCAAGGTTAACAAAGTATGTAAATCAAAAGTAAACATGGATTTATTACATTGGAGGTCAGTGCTTATAATAATGTGGGTTTTGAAGAAGCAGGATAGAAATAGTATTGATACTTTCGAACTTTTTAGTATGGGAGAAGAGAATACCATGGATAGCTAAGAAATAGATTATCAAAAACATCAATTCAGAGTTGAGGTGCAAATTATCAGGCTCAAATGATCATACTTTGGAGACATTACAGTATGTGGAGTTTAAACTCCTTGGAGAAGTCTGTAATGCAGAGAAAGATGGAGGGAAAGACAAGAAGAAGACAACTACCAGCAAGTTGGATAGACTCAGTTACAGTGCACCATTGGAAGACCTGAAGGACCAGGTTGGGGAAGAAATCCTGAAGAAAATCTGTCCCTTATATTATATAAATGGAACTGAATTCTAGATTTGCTTTGGGCATGAAGCCAGCTGGATGACTTTGAACTATCATTCTCTTTCTCAGCCCCAGGAGCATTTTGAAAATGTTTCCAGGAAAACTGCAGATATTTGTCCAGGCAGTTGATAGGAGCGAAGACTGACTCATCAGTACTCCTCTCCATATTACAATAGTACCAGAATGAATATATTTATTTGCTAATTATATTCATTATTTTCCTATTTACCAGGTGATCCTGCAAAGCCCCATGTACTTATATCTTTAGTCAGAACTATTTTTTAAAATAGTTTTAAAAAACAGTGCATTTTCTTTTCTTTTCCTACTGTAGTCTATTTTTTTTCTTGATCTATTCCATAACTCTTATTTTTCCCCCAAGATGCTTTCTGTAGCTTCTTTTATCATGCTGGCAGTCTTTCTTTCCCTCCCTCCATCTTTTTCTTTCACACATCAATCTCCTTTTCACATTAACTATATAACCAGTTTTTTTTTAATCTGCCCTCTGCTGTATTTACTTAGGCATTACTGATCTGGTTACAATTATTTTTTCTTATTATTGCAAACTTAGAGGTCACTGGGTAGTAACCGGTTAAAACTATTTTAATAAATAAAAAGATCTAAATGATTACCAACTTGCATCTTTTACACAGAAACGTGTCATTATTTGCAGCAAAGCTCTTTGAAACTCACTTTTGTGTCTTTATTTAAAAATCTGGATACATTTCTTGTCCTGTCCTGTCCCCTCCCCTCCCCTTCTCCCTCCTCTCCCCCTCCCCCTCCCTCTCCTCTCCTCTCCTCTCCTCTCCTCTCCTCTCCTCTCCTCTCCTCTCCTCTCCTCTCCTCTCCTTCCTACAGAAGCCCACAGCAGTTTACAGTATAAGGGAATCTGCAAACAAAAGCAACACCATTGCTTTAAATAAAGTTATTACAATAAAACCAAACTCAGGTTCATAAAAGAAAACCTCCAAATAAATAAAGAGACAAAAATGCCATGCAATCTTGTCTTAGCGTAATTGTCAACCTACCAATGTCTATGGAAATAATCAAACCTAATTGTTTTCTGAAAAAAGACAATTATTGTAGACCATCAAATATTCCTCAGGTGAGGGCTCCTTAATTAGGATATCACTGAGAAATCTTATTTCTGGGTACCACATTATAAGCCAAACTATCATTGGGCCACAAACAGAACCTCCTCAGTTAAGCTTAGTGCAGAAACAGGGTAGAAATATTAGAAAGAGGAGTTAGGATGGGAGAAGAAGGTTTAGGGAAATGGCAGGTGTCAAGGGATGCCAAAGAGAAGCCTGCACAGAAAGGACCTAGTGGATTACCTTATTCAGGCCTGTGTAAACAAACTCTCCACCTTCTATGCTGTCTGGAACTCAGCTCATTGCCTATTTCTAGAAAAAATATTCAGAAGAAAAGGAAGGAAGGAAGGAAGGAAGGAAGGAAGGAAGGAAGGAAGGAAGGAAGGAAGGAAGGAAGGGTCCAGTGACTATTCTCTGACTATGCTTTGAGGTTGGGAGGTGTATTGTGTGAGAGCAGGAGAACAAGCCTCAAACTGCTGTTGCTAGATCAGTTTATTTTCTTAGTTAGACATTTCTTTTTTCAATGTTACTCTGAATTCTTGGTTTGGACAGCTGAGGCTCCAAAGAGTTGTTTTTGTTTTCAGCCCCTTTCATTGAAAGCTCTAGGGAACAGAGCAAATAAACTCTACATGTTAGAGACTTCAGTGTTTGCTTTTTGTTCTTTGTCAGCTCCACACCTCTCTTTGTGTAAGGGTCTCTGCCACACATTCACAAGACAAAGTATCCCAGTTACTTGAGGTATGTACCTTACAGTGAAATAATAGCTATCAAATGACTCATAGAAATACATCGGTTAACATACATTAATGATCTATCTGGTTATAATTTTAATCAAAGGATCTTGGTCTAACTCTCAAATAGCATTGATTTCTGAGGATAGGTCATTTTAATTGGTCCCTCATCCTTCCTAGGTCCCTCATCCTTCCTAGAAATGAAACCTCAAGTGTCACAGCTACCTCAAATGTCCCCTATACCCATGACAGTGAGTTGACTCACACCATGCCAACCTGTGCCAGTGGTGTCAATTTTTTTACTACCAGTTATGTGGGCGTGGCTTGGTGGGTGTGGCTTGGCTTGGTGGGCATGGCGGGGGAAGGATACTGTAAAATCTCCATTTCCACCCCACTCCAGGGGAAGGATACTGTAAAATCTCCATTCCCTCCCCACTCCAGGGGAAGGTTACTGCAAAATCCCCATTTCCTCCCGATCAGCTGGGACTCGGGAGACAGAGAATAGATGGGGGCGGGGCCAGTCTGAGGTGGTATTTACCGGTTCTCCGAACTACTCAAAATTTCCACTACCGGTTCTCCAGAACTGGTCAGAACCTGCTGAATACCACCTCTGCTATCTCCCCAAGCCCTGAGGTTTGCAATATATTTTGGAATATAATGGTCTAAACTGATCCTTGGTTGCTTTGAATGCCATGAATTCATACCTTGAGTATGAGAGGTCACCTCAGCAAGGATATTGTTTTTCTAAGGAGACAGATACAATTCTGATAGATGACTGCACTTTTTCCTCTCCTTCTTAGTCATAGATGGCCAAGCAAACCTGGGTCAAATCTGTTCCCTTCCCAATTCACCTAGCATATCTTTGTGGCATAACATTCATCAGTCCTCTCAACCATGATCATATCATAAATGAAGGTGGGTTTTTTTTTCTTATTTCAGTCTGAACATGCCATTGGCTAAAAATACCATATGGTAGAAAGGAAGGTCAGCAGCATCGATGCCTTATACAGTCTGAGGCTCTGGTAATAGCTGAATACACTCGGTTTGCTTTCACAAGGTTGCCTTGCAAAAGTCACAGAGATGTGGCACATTGACAAGAGTCTGGGGAGGCTACAGATGTTGTCTTCCTGCTGTGGCTGTTAACTGCCTGTGACAAAGTCATCATTGTAGAGTACATTTGATTGCGATTTGCTGGGTTATTGGGAGATAACCATGAAGCAAGGTATGGCTTTCGGATTAAACTATGAAAATCAGTTTTATTTCATCTCTAGGTATTAAAATTTAAGATTGTAGTAAAGCATTTATTTTTATAAAAGAAAGCTCCCCCCCCCCAGTTAGTCTAATTCAAAATCCACTGTAGACTGTATTGTGGTACTTTCACATTTACTAACTTCTGTTGTTTTAAGCAAAAGACAAAATGTGAATGCGCCTCATAGAGTTTCTATTTTTGTTATATAATAAGAAATCCTCACGTGTGAAAGCTTCCACAACAATTGGATTTTAAAAATACACTAATAGCAGGATTGTGGACAACGTAGCTACACAACAAAAGAAAAAGAGGACGTGATTATTATTATTTTAAAAGCTTTCCATAGCTATTCAAATGAATTAATATATATGTATACATGCATACATATGAGTATATATTGATTTTAATAGAACTTACATTGAAATAAATTTTAAAGTACAGCCTTAACTGTCTTTTTTACTATACAAACAAAAACCTGAATAACTTAGAAATTGTATGACATTGTTTCCATAGCAACTAATGAACTCAGAAAGCAACCTCAGACATGGCCTTCATTGTCAGTATAAACATAACAATCTGTCATTAGAAGTGTACAACAATGGAAAATGTATTTAAGTGTGACACACACACACACACACACACACA
>QLTV01000967.1:2210487-2232987 GCA_003457575.1 Thermophis baileyi
ATCAAGCCTCCCCTCCTCTTTCTTGGGGGCAGGAGCGTGTTTCAAAACGCTGCCATAGGCAGAGCCCAGAGGAGCCGAGCCAGTCTCGCGGGGTGTGCGGGCACCCGCCTCTTGCTTGCTCTCGCTCTCCCGGCCAAAAGAGTGCCCGCCGCAAAAAGAGTTGCTCCCGGCATGTCCCCCCCTTTCCCCGGAAAGTAATGGGGGGCCCTTATTTTCGGGGGGGGGGCTTATTTCAACGCATGTCCTGAAAAGCCCTGTTGGGCTTATTATCGGGACATGTCTTATTTTCGGGGAAACACGGTACATATATACATATATACATATATACATATATACATATATACATGTACACATGCACACATGCACACATGCACACATGCACACATGCACATGCACATGCACATACACAACCTTCTCCAGGACCATCAGCCCAGGGTGCTTTTGCATAGCACTCAGCTCCTGTAGTAAAAACAGGCCTTCTCAACCCTATATTTTCATTAAACCACTACTATCACCACCAATGGACTCCTACTACATTAGCAGGGAGTCAGTCAACCAATCATTTGTTAGGCATTCCGCTTATTCTCAAGCATATCTTATTTCTGTTTTATACACTATTCTTGTCAGTTACATTCAGCAACTGACCTTCAGCTCCTTTTCATGCAAAATATTGAGCCTTTTCACTTTACATATGAGCATTTTCTCTGCAACGTACAATATATTTTGTTTTGTTTTTTTACATTCATACATTTTTCTTTCATCTGCTGAAGAGCAAAAAAAAAAATATTCTGTATAACTGCTCTTTGGCATAAAGCCTCACTACATTTCTCACTTTTGCTTATTGTCACCTCTCATACTATTTCAATAGTGCCTGCACTATTAATAAATAATAATTATTGTTATTGTTATTACAAATAATAGGGAAAAGGTCTTGCAAACAATGACCAAATGGATTGTTCTTGGTTATTTTGCTTTGATTTTATTGTATATTATTTTACTTCATATACAGCCAATTTGATAACAAGGGGAGGAGAAAGAAATCAAGAAAGTCATTCTTGATTTCTTTCTGAACTGATGAAGCTTCTTGGATGAGAAGTGAAATGTCTTCTTCTTCTTCCTCAGGGAAAAAAGTACCTATGAGACAATGATGACCTGCATGACTGAGAATCTCCACAGATGAGAAAGTCATTCCTTACAGCCTGGAAAATGAAAAATATCAAAAAGTATTCTCTTTTCTGCTGTTTACCATGAATCAAGTTAGAGAAATAAGCTTTATTTGACATTGCCAGGTAATAATGTATGAGGCAGAGCCTTCTCTCAAACTTTCCTCAAGCATTTTTACTCTCAGAGTTCCTTACACAGAACAAATGATATTCTTCCTTAGTTCCTTTATCCCTTCAGACCTGACCAGGCCACCGTAAGTGGATCTTTCTTTGGTGTATCTTTCCAAACTCTATTATCACCCTCAATGGCTGCAATATTAAATATCATCAAGCAATGTTTTTAATAAGGGATTCTAAGAATTCCACTAACTCCAACAAGATATTTTGTAGGCTCTCTCAAGTATATCCTTTTTTTTCTTGTGTTGTTTAGGACCAACCAATTACCATTTTTGGAAGCTCAAGAATACTTTTAAAAGAAACTTATAAAAACGATTCTAGATAGCAAAGATGTGAATTACCCCTCTAGTAGTGGGTAGCAATGTGAGATCTCACAATAATATAGCATTATTTGTTACACTAGCTCCTTATACTATTTTTGGGATGTAACCCAAAGAAAAGTGAATATACAGTAAAACATAAGTGTGTTAGTACTTATGCATCCTAGCCTACATAACTCTATTGATTTGAATGGAACCTCAGTGCATTGGACTATTTATAGATTACTTTTCTGTGTCCTTCTGTTATTTGCTTATGTACATCATCTTCAGAAACATTCAAGACCAAAGACATAGATAGAAACATGCCATTCAGTTAGAAAGAAGTGATAATGAATTTGCAAAATGCAATAAATATGTTTAGAATAATTCTAGTTTAGAGAAAAATAGCACACGCACCCATACATAGTCACATGCACCTGCATTTTTCTTGCCTACTTTCTCTACCTTGAGAGCAGGATTGAATTCAATGCAATTGTTTAAAATACTGCAGCAGGACCACAGCGACTGATCTTGTCATGTCAAAAAGTACAACGTGCCATTAATTCAAAGGAACCCTAGTTTTTGAGCCGTAGACCATTTAACAATCAAACCTGAGCAAAATCATCAAAATAGGGTTTCTTTCATGCTGAGCATGATCGTCACAAAACTGCAGCTACTGAAAAGAAATAACCAGATACATTTCAAATGTAGAATGGATACACTGCCATAGTACTTGAAGAGATGTCTATTTGGCTTTGAGTAAAATACCGAGACTATTTCAAGATTTCTGTTTGTTCTGGTTGAATTGTCAGAGTCATTTAGCAATCTGTACTTCTACTTTTTCTAAATGTTCCCCGGAGCCACTGCCTATATCTTATTCACCCATCATAAAAAAAAAAATTACTAGCTTTCTTGTCCTTTGGTATATAAAAGTTTGGTCTCTTCTGGTCCTATTGTATACTTTTGTGAATGGCTATAATTCGAATCTCTACAAGGAGAGATGCTGTTTTTAAAAGACTGAATAACCAAGCCTGTTCCTTGAAAAAATGAGATAAAGGGTGCAATCTTTTCATTTTTTAACTGAACATCATTCAGGCTTTGTTATACTGTTTTCCTCTTTATAGGACACATACACGCACACATACACACACACACACACATGTGCATGCATATATGTATACATGTGCACACACTCAAACAAATATATCTTGGTCTTGTGGATATAATATGACTAGACTATGACAATAAACAGCAGCCGTCAAATGCAAACAAAACTATTTATGAGAAGCGTGTTAGCAACTTGCACTGTGGATTGGGTAATTTTTCTCCACACTATTTCATATGCGGGGAAAAAGCCTGAGATGGTATAAAGAAAAGATCTCAGTCTTTCACTGAATGTAAACAGAACATCACACAGGGAGAGTCATCATGTAAAGTAATTTAAAGAAGCTTCTTGTGCTACTCACATATAAGCTTCAAGCCATATAAAATAATGCAGCAATGAAAGACGTTGGCCTAAGGATAGGTGAGAAATTAAACCACCTCACAATTTCTTTTTCATTTAAGACGAATCTACCAATTTCAAGCCTTTACAACTTACAGATCTCAAAGCATGCATGCTTGTTTTAAATCCATTTTCTGTCAAAAATAAATACAAAGCAGTGTATCATTAGAAGAAATATTTCACGAGAAGAGTCCTCCACTCCTCCACTTGCAACAGAATACCTTATTCCACAAGACTTGAAATTTTGGGCTTAGACAACTTAGAACTACGTCGCCTTAGAACCGATCTAAATGTAGTTCATAAAATTATCTGCCACAATGTCCTACCTGTCAATGACTACTTCAGCTTCAACCACAACAATACACAAGCACACAATAGATACAAACTTAATGTAAACCGCTCCAAACTCGACTGCAGAAAATACGACTTCAGCAACAGAGTGATCAATGCCTGGAATTCACTACCTGACTCTGTGGTTTCTTCCCCAAACCCAAAAAACTTTAACCTTAGACTGTCTACTGTCGACCTCACCCCATTCCTAAGAGGTCTGTAAGGGGCGTGCATAAGCGCACCAGCGTGCCTACCGTCCCTGTCCTACTGTCCTATTGTCTTCATCTATCTGTATTCACTTTGATTATGTTTATGTTTATACCTATACCTGCCATCTTGTACATGTTTGACAAATAAATAAATAAAAATAAAAAATAAATAAATAAATATTCTCAAGAACGCGTATTCATATATTAAAGAAAGCAGAATAACAAAGTTGGAAGGGACCTTGGAGGTCTTCTAGTCCAGCCCCCTACTCAAGCAGGAAACCCTATACTATTTCAGACAAATGGTTGTCCAATCTCTTCTTAAAAACCTCCAGTGTTGGAGCACCCACAACTTCTGGAGGCAAGTCGTTCCACTGATTAATTGTTCTAACTGTCAGGAAATTTCTCCTTAGTTCTAGGTTGCTTCTCTCCTTGATTAGTTTCACACCAAAACTTCACATCAGACAGCCTTTTCCATGGATTGCATGTTGGGGATATGAACATTAACAACAGGTCAGACAAAAAGTGGGTATGGACTAGGGGCATGCCAAGCTTTAATGAGGACTTTGCTTGAATGCAGCTTTGGGAAAAATGTCATGTTAAAGCAAAAGTGTACAATGACCTGTCACTAGTTTCTCAATAGTGGAGTGGCCATGCTACTTTGCCCAGACAAACAAGTTGCTTCCTTACACATGCAACTATTCATGAGATTTTTTTTCCACATGTATGGAAGAGATTTTCTGCAAGACAAACTGATCCTGTTCTGCAATCTTTGACACAGGGTAAGTGTCCAGGGTTAGCTAAGTGTCCAGGAAGAATTTGCTCATTTGAATATTCCCACACATATTTCTTGCAGAATTTGAAAAGATATGGAATGAACTTAATTTGTCATGAAAAATACACAGCAATGGCCATACACAATAGGGACATTTTGTATGGTGAGGAAACTGTGATCATCTCTCTTTAGAGCAGAAATATTTTTCTGACTAGAATAGAATAGAATAGAATAGAATAGAATAGAATAGAATAGAATAGAATAGAATAGAATAGAATAGAATAGAATAGAATAGAATAGAATAGAATAGAATAGAATAACAGAGTTGGAAGGGACCTTGGAGGTCTTCTAGTCCAACCCCCTGCTTAGGCAGGAAACCCTACACCACTTCAGACAAATGGTTATCCAACATCTTCTTAAAAACTTCCAGTGTTGGATCATACTAACAGCATGTAAGAAGTTTGCTGAATCTATAGACTTTCTAGATAGATCCACATCTGTGCATCGGGAAACATATATGAAAGTGGTCTGATTGTAGACATCCTTATCTTATGCCATCTATGAGCAAATGAGAAATGTAAGATCTTTCAGAATAGGTTATTTCTATAGCAATATTCAAATTAAATAGTTTTAAAATGACAAGATGTCAAGCTACTGCTGTCATTTAGCAGGCATCGTAGGTCTGAAAGAAAATTACAAATTCTACAGAAGAACAATATTATTATGCAAAATGTTGGATTTGTAAAAGAAAGTAAATTAGCCTTAAGTAATATTGCAGAAATTTGTTCGGTCATGTCAAACATTCTGGAACAATTTCTATATCTTATTTATATTCAAACTGTCATCAGCATTTAGTTTCTAAGAAGAAAACATCTTAGAAGGAAGGGAAAACATTTTTATTCTCTGTGTCTCTGTCTCTCTGTCTCTCTCTGTCTCTCTGTCTGTCCCTCCCTCCCTCTTTTATTTAAGGAACTTTTTAATAAAAGATAGATTTTTTGAAAATGATTCTACAGAGAGAAAAAAATAGAAAAATGTCAGTTGAACCTCTGTTGCTTTCATTTATATAAAGTTAAATTTTATTGCTGCTTTTGACTTCTGATTGTACCACCATGATTATTTATCATGCGATTTCTTTCAGCAACTGGAACAGATTCAGAGAAGAGCAGTAGACAAATGTAGAAATATGTCCCATGAAGGGAGTCTGATGGAACTGGCAATGTTTATTTTTGGGAAGAAAAGACTAGTGGGTGACATTATAGCATTTCTGAATGCTTGAAAAGATGCCACAAAGAATAAGGTCAAAATCAGGGGTGAAATCCAGCAGGTTCTGACAGGTTCTGGAGAACCGGTAGCAGAAATTTTGAGTAGTTCGGAGAACCAGCAAATACCACCTCTGGCTGGCCCCAGAGTAGGATGGGAATGGAGATTTTGCAATATCCTTCCCCCAGGAGTGGGGAAGGAATGGGAATTTTGCAGTATCCTTCCCCTGGAGTGGGGTGGGAATGGAGATTTTGCAGTATCCTTCCCCTGGAGTGGGGTGGGAATGGAAATTTTGCAGTATCCTTCCCCTGCCACACCCAACAAGCCACGCCCACCAAGCCACACCACACCACGCCCACTAAGCCACGCCCACAGAACTGGTAGTAAAAAAATTTGGATTTCACCACTGGTCAAAATCTATTATTTACTTTGTCAAATGCAGAATACAAAACAATGGATTTAAGGTACAAGAAGGCATATTCCAGTTTCAAATGCAAGAACATCTTACTAATTGAACAGCTCAACTGTGGAACTACCGTAGTTACCCAGAAAAATAGAAATCTTTGCTTCTCTGAATTTGTTAAAAGAGAGTGTCATCAGAGTGTTTTAATTTAAAATCCTGCATTGAGCAAAGAGTTGGAATTCATTGGTTTTAATAGTCCCTTCTAGTTTATGGTTCTTTAATTTCTTTGCTATTTTGTTATTAAAAATACCAAGTTCATTTGAAAGTAAACTAAATCAAGCACTCATCTGCATTCCCAAAACCAATTGGTATAAAACATACTCAGCCCAAGTAGGCTGAAGTTCTTTCTGGATTTCATTTAACAGTAAAAAAACCACACACAAGATAATACCTGCCAGAAAAATAAATAACAATTGTAAATTCAGTGCCAGGTATACAAGTGAACTTGGGGCAAAAAATGAAGATTCAAGAAAATACAAATCTGTGACATCCCTCAGACTCAGTGTATCTGTTAGTTTCACTTTCTATACTCTGAATCCTATTTTGCTAATTCTCAAATCCACGCATCCCATTCTTGGAGAAAATTGCAAATTTTTTTATGAAAGGCACAAACAACCATTCTGATATTCTGAAGGTACGGCAAGGAATTTGGTCACATGCCTGAGTTAAATAAACACATGGACATTTGTTGATATTATTGGTGATATTATTGGGGAGGCAATTTTACAGAAGAAGAAGAAATGATGAACTTGCTTCCCTGATTTTGTTGGATGGTCTTAATTCAGAGTAAACATGGGATTATTTTGCAATATTTTTTTAATCACTGTTGCATAGTTTTCAGTTTGTCCAGAGAATGTTCTTCTAATGGTATGTGGGAATGACCTTGGGAGACAGAAGGAAAAGCTGCAGCCTGAAAAATGCAACTGAGTCTCTCTCGAAGCAGGTATGGTGATAATTTTGGGGAGAGTAAACTGACTTGGGGAGAATTAAAAAAAAAATTAAGAGAGAAGAAATTTTATTTATTTATTTAAGAAAATATATTTGACTGGGAAAAAACGGTCCTTCAGATAACCTGGTCCCAAGCCATGTAGGGCTTTGAAAATGAAAACCAGCACTTGAAGTGGACCCAGAAGTAAATCAACAGTCAATACAGCTCCTGCAAAAGACACATGTGCAATCTAGGCTTGTATAAAACCATGCAGGCTGCCACATTTTGAACCAATTGAAGCTTCTGAATATTTTCAAGGACAGCCCAATGTACGTAGAGCACATTGTAATAATCAAAATGAAAGGGAACCACATCATGCATAAATGTGAACGGGGATTGTTGATCCAGGAAAGGGCATAACTGATGCATAATTCACAATTGTGCAAAGGCCTTCTTGGCCACCACTGCCCTCTGTTCCTTGAGCAGGAGTTGTTAGTCCAGGAAAACCTCCAGCTATGCACTGGGTCTGTCTGGGCCAGTGCAACCTTATCCAAGGCCAGAGATGACAATTCTCCATGGACCAAAGAACCCAAATCCAGGGCCATTATATCTTGCTAGGGTTCAGTTTCAGTTCGTTGTCCCCATCCAGCCCTTAAAAGCCTCCAGGAACTGTGAGAGGGAGATTATGGCATCACTTAACTGACCACATGCTGAGACATACATCTGGGTGTTAACAGCATATTGATGATATCCTAGCCCATGATGAAAATTTCCTAGCCCAGGAAATCGCCCAGCAATTTCATGTTGATGTTAAACAGAAGCAGAGAAAGTACTGACCCCTGTGGGATACCACAAAGCAAGGGACATCTCACTTCCTATCAACACCGACTGAGAGCAATGGCAGAGGAAGGAAGCAGGACAACACAGTACCCCCCCATCCCAACTCCTAAAGCCACTCCGGAAGGATATCATGGTTGATGGTATTGAAGGGTGCTGAGAGATCAGGTAATTGCACTACCCCCGTGCTGCTCCTGCCAGAGATAAGCAGAAAGCCCTACCAATGCCATTTCCATTCCGTGTTCAGGTCTGAACCCCGTTTTTCTGGCAAAAGGTTGGGTGGAGAAAAATTCCAAAAGGCTCTCAAGATTTATATCAGCCCTTTGAGATAGGCCAGGCCAAATTATCATAGGGTATAATAACAGAATATTGAAAGCTTATTTTGATGCTTGGCTGTTTGTTCTCTCATTTTCTTTGAATTTGTTTAGGCTGGTTTGCTTTTAGGAATATAGAGAGGTACTCTCACCTCAGCTCTAAAAAGCAAAGCAAAGCTGCCAAATTGCTTCATTTCATGTTACACCTGGGAGTGTGCAGCACTTAAAAAAATTCAAGTGACCTGAGGATGAATTGGATCATTGCTACACCTTCATAAGGTAATTTTATTCTCTTAATGATATGGCGTGCCTCCTAAAGGTAAAGGTTTGCCTTGTAGAGTTTGTTTCATTTTTAAATATTTAGTGTATATATGTATATGTAGTGTATATATGCAATAGTGATAGTGTACTTTTCTTAGGCATTTGATTAATTTGATAATTTGATTTTCTAGAAGTTGTGTTTCCCAGAACCAGCTAACTTTGTCCATGAGCTATGCCAATGAACTGTCAGCCCAGTAAAACAAACAGCCAAAGGGTGGTGGATTCTTAAAATTTTAATACAAGATTGCTTTTCAAACAGTCATTTTTTTTAAGTTGGAGAAGGACACTTTCTACATTGATTGAAACACTTTCTCCGGCTTTTTCTTGGAAAATTTGGAGAATCTTGTGTTGTCCTTTCCTTATCCCTGCTATTTATACTTTAAAATAGGTATAGAAAAAATATGTTAGACTGAAAATCCTGATGTTGGATGACTAATAAACATCCTTTAATGTTATTTACCATCTTTGCTATTTTCATTCTATTCTACCCTCAAAAATGGAGGAGCTGCCCACATTTCATGCTGTTTTACTACACCCTTTGATCACATACTGAACCTCAAAAGAAAACTTGTTGTATTTGAATCTCAGAAAAGAAATTGGAATTAAATCTTCCCATTTTATGACATAATTTATTAATGTCATTTTTACACTGCCAGCTCCCAATGGTTTTCAGAAATGCATCAAGTGTAAACATAACAAGTGTAACTTCACGGCTGATTCACAACATACCTCTTCATGCGAGTATCAGATTCTGTGAAAAAGAAATATTTTCTACTTTAGGTTTTCTCTCTATATTTCTCAGATGTCTTGGCAAAACATTTTCATTTCCTTTTTCAGAAAAAAAAAATGCAGCCAAGCATGGGAACTTGCAAAACTGCTGGGAGTAAAGATGTTCTGGGCCTTCATAGTTGTTTGAATTACAGTAAGTGAAGGTACATGATTATTCTGTTAATTAAATAAAAGGAATTTTGCCAAGAAATGTCAATGCCTAGCGGTGTCTATCTGATCGCCCACTTCTATCCTGATGATAAAATCTATGAGAAAAACTTTTAATTGTCCAGTCTAAAGTTCTGGTGGGATAAAACAGTCAGAGATTTATTTTCTTTCTTTTTCCCAAAGCAGAGAATTACAACCTGCTCCTATTTTGTTTTTCTAGTTTTCTTCTCAGTGTCTGTCAGTTGCACTCCTGGGTTCTTCCTCTCTGTCTGTGGGTTTACATAGCAGCCCATTCTCCTCATTTCTCTCGTGCCTCCTTCTATTCTCTGTTTAATTATTGCTGCTGTTATTGTTTTTGTTAACATTATTTGGATTTGCTACTGACCACAATTACAATAATCTTCACAGATTACAGTAAAAAATAAAGCACAGATAGTCCGCCAATTATGACCACAATTCATCCCAAAATTTCTGTTGCTAAACGAGATGTTTGTTAAGTGAATTTTGCTCCATTTTTCAACCTTTCTTGCCACCGTTGTTAAGTGAACCATTGTAGTTGTTAAGTTAGTAACATGGTTGTTAAGTAAATCAGTCTTTCCCATTGACTTTGCTTGTCAGGAGGTCGCAAAAAGTGATTACATGACGCCAGGACACTGCAACCGTCATAAATATGAGTTAGTTGCCTAGCATCTGAATTTTGATCGCATGACCATGGAGATGCCGCAATGGTTGTAAGTGTGAAAAATGGTCATAACTCATTTCTTTCTGTGATGCTGTAACTTTGAACAGTCACTAAATGAACTATTGTAAGACGAGGACTACCTGTATCCACAGTAAACTATTTAAATGACAAAATTAGAAAAATTTAAAGGCAAAGACAATAATTCATTCCAGACATGCTCATAAAATGTTATATTTTCTCCCTCACACTCCATATGCTGGAGCATAGGCATGCTAACTAAGGTGTTTTTCACATCTGAAATATATTGCTATTCCATACTTGGTGCATGTGTGTAAAACAGATTTTGTCAACTTTTTAGAATTTTAATCCTAATGTATGCTAATATTTTCTCATTGTGAGTGAGTGCTGGTCCTAGTGACTGGATGCACTATATCAGAATTAGAGCTGCTCATTTTCATAGAAAATAAGTTATAAACAAGTATTATGAAATCCAGATGGATTTGTAACTGGCTGACAAACCATACTCAATGAGTAATCCTTAATGGTACTACATCTACATGGAGGAAAATAAACAGTGGGGTACCACAAGGTTCCATCTTAGGCCCAATGCTCTTCAATATCCTCATAAAGCAGTGAAGAGCAACCAAGATGATTAAGGGCTTGGAGACAAAAACATATGAGGAACAGTTGCAGGAATTGGGTATGGCCAGTCTAGAGAAAAGAAGGACTATGGGCGACATGATAGTATTCCAGTATTTGAGGGGCTGCCATAAAGAAAAGGGAATCAACTTATTTTGCACCAGAAGGCAAGACAAGAAATAATGGATAGAAACTAATCAAGGAGAAAAGGAAACTGGAATTAAGGAGAAACTTCCTAACAGTGAGGACAATTAACCAGTAGATCAGCTTGCCTTAAGAATAGCAATAGCACTTAGACTTATATACCGCTTCATAGTGCTTTACAGCCCTCTCTAAGCGGTTCACAGAGTCAGCCTATTGCCCCCAACAATCTGGGTCCTCATTTTACCCACCTCAGAAGGATGGAAGGCTGAGTCAACCTTGAGCCGGTGAGATTTGAACCGCCGAACTGCAGCTAGCAGTCAGCTGAAGTAGCCTGCAGTGCTGCACTCTAACCACTGCGCCACCTCGGCTCAATTCAGAAGTTCTAGGTGCTTTATCACTGGAGGATTTTAAGAAAAGACTGGACAGCCACCTATCTGAAAAGGTATAGGGTCCCCTTCTTGAGTAGGAGGTTGGATTAGAAGACCTCCAAGGTTCCTTCCAGCTCTATTCTGATTGATTGAAATATTACTATATAAGGAGTTCTTTTCAGTGATGGCAGCCTGGAATGCTTTTCTTCAGATGTTTGGAAAGTGTATATTAACATGTCCTTGGGGCTCTTATGCAGACATATCTCTTACCCAAGTCTTTTCTGTGAAAATGATGTGAATAAGTCCTCTCCCTTCCTCTTTACCCCTTTTATATTGTTTTATTTTAATAAATTTGTATTTTAGCTATTAATTATTTAATCATTTTCATAATTTATATTTTCTGTATTCATGCACTGCATTGATATATAGTTAATACATGATACATCTTTTATATCTTCATCGCACTTCTATGAGAACATTATTATTCTGATAATTGGACAAAATTCAAAAGCATTAGGAAAGGTTCAGAAAAGTGCTACTGGGATGAAGAGGAGAATAGAAGCTACATTCTGTGAAAAAACACTGGAGGAGATAGGTTTAGTCTTGGGAAAAGATGATTCGGGGGAGATGTAATAGCATTCTTCAGAACGTGGGTAAAGGTGAAGGTAAATACATGTTTTTTTTTCCTCATTCAAGAGTGTAGGACATTAAATAATGGTTTTATATTATAGGAAAGCAGAATCTGATTGAATTTGGGAGGGGGGAAACTTGCTAAGAGAAAAGCAGTTTGACAGTGGAACCACTTACTTGGACAATATTGGATATATTCAAGCAAATACTAGACAGGCATCTATGCTGTATGTTTTAATTTAGATATCTGGAGTGAATAAGGGGCTGGACTTGATAACCTAAATGTCACTTTGCAACTCTATGATTCTACATGCACTCAGATATCTCTATGAATGGAAGATGCCTGGTACTGGCGGGAAATGCAATTCTGCTCATGTTCTGCTTGTGGGCTTCCCTTAGGCTTGTGGAAAGGCCTTTGGCTCTTCTGATCTTATTATTTCCTCTTCGTTGTATGTTGCTGCAAATGTTGACAGAAAAAGTCATGGGAATAACTAGTTTTTAACTGGATTTTACTTCCCTTTAGATTTAATGGTTCAATCAACGAACCAACAAAAATTCTAAAGAGAAAAGTTGAAGCCACTGCTTTTGATCATTAAGGGACAGATAGTTTTGGGATAGTTGATTCCCCCCACCTTTAAAAAAGAAGAAGAAGTAAATTCTTAGTGAAGTAGGTTGAACTGGCTTCCTTCAGAAGTGATAATGCCACTTAACAAAAAAATAAATAAGAACATTTATAAAAACACTACAAGTGAAGCTTTATATTGTGTCTACTATCTGTATTATTGTTCTAAGAGGTTTTTTTTTTATTCCATTGTCTAACTCAGGGTGTCTAATCCTGGCAACTTTAAGATTTGTGGACTTCTACTCCCAGAATTCCATGCGGGTTGGGGAATTCAGGAAGTTGAAGTCCACAAGTCTTAAAGTTGCCGAAGGTTGGACACCCCCTGCCTGAGTACTTTCCATAGAGTTGTTTTCCCTCCCCACTGCCATGTAACAAATGGAATAAGTTACATGGTGCTATCTTGAAAGAACACAAGAAAAATGTAATATTTTTAACAGCCAACTAAGCACATTTAACTGTAATAAATGGAACTGCAACTGATGGAAAGGTTAATTCTTAAAATATTTTTTTTAATCTCTGCATTTTATTAATATCATATGGTAGTTCTTAAGACCAAAGAAGCAGACCTGTGAGACCCTGAAGTTTATTAGAGAATATACAAGAGGCACATTATTGTTTTAATACATTTACATCTTGACCCAGATTTGAATATTTAAATATTTGGCTGAGGAACAAAATGTTCAGTAAACAGTGCAATAGGCAATGCCTGTTTAATACGTGGAAGGAAAAGAAAAGAAAGAGCACCTAGATTTTGTCTGGAACAATTAAAGTTAGGTAAAACATACATAATTACTTAGTGTGTGGCTTTCCCAATATGTGTTACATCACATTCATATTTAAAATATTTTTTAACATTTGTTCCTTTAGATATAGATAGTCTTTCTATGTCATCCAAAACTTTGTCCACTATTGTTTCCTTCCTTTCAGCAATGTATTTGCTCACTGTTTGGCAATGAATAAATGTCCATCATGAAACACAGCGTTAGTTCTCAGTATTAAACCGTGCTTTTTTTTTTTTTACAAAGACCAGTTGAAATACATGAAATTTAAGAAAACTGAATTCAAGTCTTCAGGACTGGTTTTGCAGCTGAGAAAGTGGGATAGCTGAGCTCCTGACTTTATCTTCCTGCAGCTTGTTACATATGACCCATTTGATTAAATGATCAATAACTATTTAGTTATGATTGCAGTATAGATTCTCTGCATACAGAGGCAGCATAACAAATACCAATTGGTGGGTTGGACAGTAGCAGATGATCAGTCCTTTTTTTGTAGCTTTGGGGCTTCCCAGATACGTTTGGCAGAAAGTAAAATCTAGAATTACATAAATCTTTGATTTCTTCCTGAAGGCCCTTCCTTACATTTCTACAATTTCTTCTTCTTCTTCTTCTTCTTCTTCTTCTTCTTCTTCTTCTTCTTCTTCTTCTTCTTCTTCTTCTTCTTCTTCTTCTTCTTCTTCTTCTTCTTCTTCTTCTTCTTCTTCTTCTTCTTCTTCTTCTTTGAATCTTATAAACATCCAAGATTCCTGGCAATTATTCCATGATTTTTCTACAATTAACACAAGTGCCCTGAAACCAATCGATCTGAAAGCTAGTGATACATTTAGGGATAAAAATTGTAAGCAGCTTAAGTGGTCTTCTGTTTGAACCCTCCTTTTCCTAGAAGAAAAGTTCTGCTCAAAAAAAAAGCACAATAGAATTTTGGGATACAACAAATTTGGATTTTTTTTTTTAAAAAAAATTGCATTTGTATGATCCTCAGCACTATTTCAGTAAAATCAATTTTGTAGCTTCATTTAGTTAGTAGTTTTAAAAAAGAAGTCTGTTACACCTCATCAAAACTGGAGTGAGAAAATATGAAGAGCTCATCATATATCATCACACTTACATGAACATTTACTTTGAGACAAAAATTAAGCTGTGATTCTCTTCATTAAATTCTGTGACAGAAAATGCTCATAGCTGGGGAAAACTGTTTCAGAGGTGTAATTTTACCAAGGGCGATAGCAGTTCATTTTATTTTTTTTTCCACCTCAGCATTTCTTGATGGATGCCATTCAAAAGTCTATCAGCGTTTGGATTGGATTCAGTCTACATTTCATGTTTTCATTCGAATTTAGGTCTGTCACAACTGATAAAGAGTGATGAATGTGACATTACGGACGTCTAAAGATCATTTAATGTCAGTTCAGGCCCTGCCAGCAAAATGGGTGGCAGAAAGTCAATGATGCAGGCACGGTATGGAAAGAGAGGAGGAGAGATGGATCTAGGGCAGCAGGGAGTCATGCAAACGGAGCAATCAATCAATCATTATGTCCTAGGAAAGGAGCCTGAATGAAAGGCAGTTGTTGGGCGAGGAGGTACAGAGGAATGAATTTGATTTGTAAAGTTCTTTTGATTTATGTCTGCATGCATCTTGCAACCAGGATCAGAAATAATAAGCTGAAAAATGTACATTGTCTGTTTGCCAATTTATTTTTATAAAATCCTCAGACTCCAAAATTTGTTTCCGTATAGATATAAAGGAAGCAGACTTAAAAGAGTTCCCAGTAAACAATGTTCTTCCAGCCCAAGATTCATAGCCTTCAAGGAAGGTATAACTGAAAAGAAATGTGTTTTCTTTTTTTCCACTTTGACTGTAAAGCTATATGGAATTTGGGGTACTGCAGTCTTCTGTTGTATCTTATTTCCCCCCAATTTGTGTTCTCCTGTTTTAAGTGATGCCGAATATAACCTACATTTAAAATTTACAGTAGCATTCTCTGTTAAAATATAGCTTGAAACAGTTTAGAAAGTTGTCAGCCACAGTTGTCACACAATGGCACAGGTTGGCAGAAATTCCTTCTAAGTAACATAATAATCTACTTTTTTCCATAGAAAAAATATGAAGAACCATAAGAAAGCATTGACCTAGCCCAAGGTGCTTAATTAAAGCTAGATATAGCTGTCAAAATGCAGATAGCAATGATTCTAACATTTTCTTTGCTCTACAGCAAATAAAGCTTGATTCATCTTATAGTTAAATTATGGCTGCAATAACTATTCATGTAACAACACAAAAGCTGCCAATACAATACAATGAGGCACAAAAGGATAGCATGTGGAGGATAAATATCAGTGGGTGAAAAAAGTAACAGGGAGCATTCATTCTCTCTGCATGTTTGATACATTTCCCTTCATTTGCTCTTCCCACCCTTCCTTTGCTTCTCCAGCTCATTTCCCTTCTCCTCAGTCTTACCTTCTTCTCCCACACTTGACTCCTTCAGGATCTTCACTCATTCACTATTTACATCTTCTCACTTTTCCTCTTAGTCTTCTCTAATTGGCCCTCCCCTGCTCTATCTTAACTTACACACTATTTATTGTTTCCACAATTATATTTTCCTTCAGAAAGCATCAGCAAAGGCAGGATGGGTTGTAGGGGATTATATGTGAGCTGTCTATTAAAATCCATGTACACTGTGGATATTTGCAGATGAAAATATATATGGTTAAACAAATTAAGTTAACATAGAAATCTAAGAGAGAGATGAGAGCCTGTGTAGTGCAGTGTTTAAGCTGCTGTTCTAGGGGCAAATATGTCAGTTTTAATCCTCATTAGGGATAGAAGTCAGTTGGGTGACTTTAGGCCAGGAGTGAGAAACAATGGCCCCTTTATGACTTGTGGACTTCAACTCCCAGAATTCCTGAGCCAGGAACTCCCAGGCTGGGAGTTGAAGTCCACAGGTCATAAAGGGGCCACCTCTGCTTTAGGCCAATTACTCTGTCTCAGGACTAGACTGGTAAGTTGTTAAAACATCTAGCTATCAACCTTCACTGGATCAAATGGTAGAATACGGTCCATAACCTTTAATGAAGAGGCCTTCATCTTGCAGTGGTTGATTCATGTTGATAGTAATGATAATAAAGAGATAAAGATATAGATTCTGCATACACATACAGAGACATACTGCTCTACTATGCAAGTAGAAACAAATCAAATTTACACCTATTTATACTTACTTTCAGGAAGCAATCTGGTGTAGATATTAAGGCACTGGCTAGAAATGGGAGAGGAGGGTTTTTTTAGTCCCATCTCAGGGACAAAGTCAGCTGGGTGCCCTTGAGCCAGCTCTCTTATCCTTATGAAGGGAGCAACAGCAAACCACTTCTAAAACTCAATGGAGTGCATTGTGAACAGGCACAAGATGAGAGACAAAAACAGTGTATTTTTCTTCTACTGAATCATACTGGAATCACAATTCTCAGGTTGGCAGGCAGTAGCATAACCCCAGGAGATACTTGACACAATCCTACTCACAAATTTCCAAAGAGTTTTCAATAGGAACACTGCTCCTATAGACTTTTTGATGCTGCTTTCCTACATATGTGTTTTCATGTCCTTGCTACTTATTAATTCCCAAACAATAAACTTGGTCAGCAAAAAAGGTGGGGAAGTCATAAGATCATTAATGTAGGTTTCAAAGCTACTTAATTGTATCTTACTTGGAACTGCTATGCAAACATTTGAGCAAAATGTATCATGCATTTCAGGAGCTATATGTGAAGACTTTTTTTAAAAAGAGGTTACAGCATTAAGATGTTGATCTCAATGTGTGTTTCATGTATGGACATATGTTTATAATAAGGAGAAAAATCTAGTTACTGAAAAAGGGATATACCTAAAACACTGGGTAATGCAAACTTGATGAGAAACTGCAGAAGAGGTGGTACTTTTAAAGTAATTTCTTTAAAGTACACTAAACTTATTCTACAGATTTTTATTTAAAGAAAAATGTTATAAGCTTTGTTCAGTTGAGCCATTTGAAAGGCTTAAAAAAGGAGAGAGAAAAACTACACTTCCCCGTGCATAAACTAAAAAGTATAATAAGAAAATAAAGGTTTCATAATAAATTTAAAAATATTTTCAAATGCACTTCATGGTGTATTCATGCTGGGAATCGCATCTTGTCTTTCAAAATTTCAGACTGATGGATGCAATTTTATTTGAATTGTGTCCAATGCCGCATGTGAGAGACAACATGATGGAAGGCAAATTATTTCTCCCAAAATGTAATGTAAAAGAGAAATAAAAGGTTGCACCATATTTATGTGTCTCTATTTTATGACACATTATGGTACATTATGCCAAAATTACAGGATTGGGGGAATTTTTAATTTAGTTGTTATGTCTATTTTTTTTATTTATTGTAGATGTTTTAAATTGTTTTCTAATGTCATGTACACAGACACAAAATTTGTGAGATCATCATTGCTGATCTAGCCATCTTATGTTTTTATTAAAAGCATCCTTTATTTTTATTTTTTCCTGCCTACCCACACATTTGCATCTTCCCTTTCCCTGGGCCTTTCTTCTACAGCAAGTCCCTAATGTTGGACATCTTTCATTCCTTTTCACAGTAAAATGAATGAAAGGAGAAGCAATACCTCTGATGATAATCTGTCTGCCAACTTCTCTGGCCCCCGTTTTCCTTGTAGCATCTGAAACCAGTTACTGAGAAGCAAGGAACAGATGTGCTTGATAGATTATTAGTCTGATCTGGACTGACTGATATAACATTTCACCTTTTCTGTCCTCAATAGCTTAATTCTGCACAAATGCCCCAACGACCCAATCTAATGGCTGAAGATGTACAACGATGCTGAAGGACACTAAGGAGGAGGACAATGAAGCATGAAAAATCCCTTTTGAGCTTTCAACTCGAATATTACTGTACTAGGGAGTGATCTGAAACTAATGCCAAAGGTGTAAGTGATCAAATTAAAGTCAATGAGATTGCAACAGAGTAAGTAATGCAGAAGCTGAATCACTTGTTAGGAAAGAGGCCAATTTCCAATGTTCTATAAATCACTTCAAAAGACCATACACTGATACTTGAATTAAGTGTGAAGGATTTACTAGAATAAAGCAAATGTATTTTCTTTCAGTTTTTTCAAATGCTTCCATCAAATACTCACAGTTGGTGGTAAAACTGGTAGCTTTGGGGAAATGAATATTTTATTAGCTGATTTATTTTTGGACAACCTACAGATGTCAACAGATATACATAGTTTATTACCACTCTTGGAGGAAAAAAAAACCTATTTTATAATATAAGGATATTCCCAGTTTTAAGTAATGGCCAAGTTATTTCAGCCTGAACTTTGATTTATAAGCAGGAATTTTTAACACATGAAACCAAAGAGTTATAAGAAATACAGGTGGTCCTTGATTTATGATCACAATGGAGCTCAACATTTCTGTTGTTAAGCGAGACATTTGTTAAGTGAGTTTTGCTCCATTTTATGACCCCTTTTGCCACAGTTATTAAGTGAATCACTGCAGTTGCTTGTCAGAAAGTCAGAAAAGATGATTGCTTGACCCCAGACATGGTGACCGTCATAAATATGAATCATTTGCCAAGTGTCTGAATTTTGATCATGTGACTATGGGGATGCTGCAACAGTCATAAGACTGAAAAATGGTCATAAGTCACTTTTTTCAGTGCCATTTGAACAAACTGTTGTAAGTCGAGGACTACCGGTAGTGTAACAGAAATCAACCAGCCTCCCTTTAACTCATATAGACATATAAATAAGAAGTTAGCTTCATATACAGATAAGATGGAGAAGGATTAAAAATCTCAAAAAGACATGAAAACTGATCCCAGATGGGAACATTTTTTCCATTACAGCTTCTTTGTATTTAACTGTTTGCAGAGGTTGGGATGAGACATTCCTTTTACTTTAGGTAAAATGTGTCCTTTGCAGGTAGATGTGACTCAAATGTCAAAGCCCATACTGAAGCGTTGATCTGAAGAAAGAATCTAGAAGATTCCAGTTTTATTTCATTGAAATAACATAATGCAATTTATGATTAGACAAAGCACAACAGCATGAAATGAAGCAGATTTACCAGCATTACATTTGGTGATCAGTAAAGTTCTTCAGATTACAATAAAAAAAAAAAGTAAACTCACCTTTAAATTGTATACATCTCTTGGCAACTTCATTGGCATGTTTGCATAATTTCCATGGCAATAATATGTATAAAGGTTGCTGCATTCTTCTTCTAGGAAGTTTGTCTTCTTAGTCTTCCTCACCAAGGAAGCCCAAACATCAGAGGTGGGCGTCACATAATGTAACAACTGGTTCGCCCAGAACTGAAAATGTGCGTGCGCCTTCCACGCATGCGCGCGGTATGAAAAACACGATTATGTAGGACGGGATAGCGCTGGGGTGGGTGGGTGGGGCCAACCACTGGTCGGAACTACCGGTTCGCCCAAACTGGTCCAAACCAACAGCAGCCCACCTCTGCCAAACATGCTTAGCTTCTGAGCTCAGCATTAGTCATAGCAATACAAGAGTAGGCTCTAAGCATCAGATCAGTGGAAGCAAGAGTTTACCACACTAACCAAGACTCAAAGAGCAGACTGTACAGAGAGAAATCAGAGATAGTCCAAGAAAAAGAAGCAGGTTGTAAGATACAGGAAGGAAAAGATTACACTGGAAACCACAACCAAGCAGCTGGCATTGTGTACAGGAACATATGCATAGTAAATTGGCTAGTCTAGATTGGCAATCCAACAGACAGTCATGGAGAATAATAGAATTAAGATCCTATGGGACCTCCAGATCCAGACAGACAGGCAGGTACTGTCCAATCAACTAGACACTGTGGTAGTAGATAAGGATCAGAAGATAGTGATGGTGATAGATGTAGCAATGCCAAGTGACAGCAACTTCAGGAAGGAATATGAGAAGCTGGAGAAATATCAAGACCTAAAGGGTATGTGGAAACTAAAGGCCAAAGTGGTCCCAGTGGAGGTAGGAGCACTAGGGGTTGTGACTTCTAAATTGGGAGAGTGACTCCATATCCCAGGAACAAAATCAGACATCTTTGCCAGGAGAGTACACTGCTAGGAACAGCTAAGATACTGCACTAAACCCTTAAACTCAAAGGCCTCTGGTAGAGGACATGAGCTTGAGGAAGACACTTACCATCTATAGGGGTTGGAAGGGATTATTATTTTATTTGCTACATTATATTGTTTGGCACCAAATTATAATGATAAATATGCCTCAAAACCCTACTTTTTGGGGGGCTGGGGCAAGAATATTCCTATTCTTTGCATCACAATCTAATTAACAAAATTTTAACACGTACATGTTAAATATAATCTATATAGAACAGGGATGTCAAACTCACAGCACGTGGGCTGGATGCATCACGTGCTGGCCACCCCACCCCCAGTTTAGCAAAGGGGGGGTGAAAGTTATGATACATCACATGACAATAACGTGTCGTCGTGAGTTTGACACCCCTGATATAGAAGAAATGCATCCATAGAAAAATACATATTATCTTTCCGAAAATTTACACTCATCACACTTTGTCTAATTTCATTGCAAATAATTAATATAAGAACAGAAGGTCATAATTTTAACACTGGGAAAGTGGATTTTAACACACCACAATGTGCTCTGAACATATTTAAGCTACTTCAATGGCAGCATTATCCATTGGAGAAAAAAAGAAATGCTAATTTAGTAAATGCTAATTTTTGTGACTGTTAATTTCTTTTAAATCTGTTTTGATTCAAAAGACACATGTTACAAATACCATGTCAGAAATCTACAAGGCTTGTTTAAGAAAAAATATTAATGGTAGAAGATTTATTTTTTAAACATATAAAGAAAAAACTGGTTAAGAATCTTCAGTTTAAAGTCAAAGAGACAAAACTTTAGTCCTTCAGAAACTGCTGATTCAATTCATTTACTCAATAGTCTTGTTAGTTGCCACTGTTTGGGATTGTCTTCAATTTCAGAAAGGAGATTGAAGATTTTAAAGAAGATGTTATTTGATTCAAAATTGAGATTTGATGTTCATGGACAAACTGATTCAGTTCAAGACTGTTCAAGATTCATCACAGGCTAGAATGAAGAAATCATCATATTTCCTGCAGCAGCTTTGTTATGGGCAGGATGGGATGAAACTAGAGAAGATGTTAGACTGTTTAGAACAGGGGTGTCAAACTGACGTCATCACACTGGCATCACGTGACATATCGGGACTTTTTCCCCCTTCGCTAAACTGGGTGTGGGCATGGCCAGCACGTGATGCATCCGGCCCATGGGCCGGGAGTTTGACAGCCTTGGTTTAGAAGACATTAACCACATCAAGCATTAGCTGGATATCTTCAATGGTGTCACTCCAATGGATATTTGAAAAATGTCTTTTCTACCTCTTTAAGATAGAGGGGAAAGGAAAGGATAGCACAGCATTCTTCAAAATGTCCAATAAGAAGCCTATAGTACAGTGATGGCGAACCTTTTTTTGCTCGGTTGCCAAAAGGGCATGCACGCAATAGAGCGTGTGTGCATGCCCACACCCATAATGCAATGCCCTCCCCCCACGCATGCGTGCACACCCCCCCACGCTGCCTCCCCCGCGCATGCGCACAGGGCTAACTGAAGCCTCTGGAGCCTGTGGATGGCGAAAAACAAATTGCAGCTGATTTTCGGCCTTCTGGAGGGCGGGGGGGAGGTCGTTTTCACCTTCCCCAGGCTTCATGAAAGCCTCCAGAGCCTGTGGATGGTGAAAAACGGACCCAATGGCCCAACCGGAAGTTCGGAAACGAACTTCCTGAACTTTCCTGAAGCCTGGGGAAGGCGAAAACGACCTCCCCCCGCCCTCCGGAAGGCCGAAAATCAGCTGGCCAGCGCGCACATGCACGCTGGAGCTGACATAGGGCAACGCCTCGCATGCCCTCAGATATGGCTCCGCGTGCCACCTGTGGCACGCGTGCCATAGGTTCGCCATCACGGCTATAGTATATAGAAATTCCACTGAAACAATGGGAAAAATATCCAATTCTGGTCTATTAAAACAACTAGTTCTTACTTTTACACTTGCATTTCTGC
>QLTV01000967.1:2247581-2261311 GCA_003457575.1 Thermophis baileyi
TCTTCTCTATTTCTCTATCTATCTATCTTTCTATCTATATATCTATCTATCTATCTATCTATCTATCTATCTATCTATCTATCTATCATCTATATCTATCTATATCATCTATCTATATCTATATATTACAGTGTGTTTATGATGCAAAACAGCTCAATGAAAAATTAATTTCCACAGTTTATAATTAGTTTAATAATTTGCATTGAATTATGCAATTAATGTTGTACTAATTAAATTAAATTAAAAAATTAAATTAAATTAAAAAATTAAATTAAATTAAATTAAATTAAACAAGATGGCGACCGCATGCACAGTGCCGGAAAGTCAGCTTCTGCACATGCTGAGAAGAAAAAGGATAAAAAAATAAAAAATAAATTAAAAAAACCTCAAAAAAAAAAATATAAAAAAAGATGGCGGCCTCCACGGACTGGCAATTAAATTAAATTAAATTAAATTAAATTAAATTAAATTAAATTAAATTAAATTAAATTAAATTAAATTAAATTAAATTAAATTATAAGGTTGGGGAAAAGGGGAATCTTTTTTGTTTATTAATTTAGTACTAAATTAACATTTATTTTATTTTCTGTGTTATACATTCTTTAACAAATATCTGCTAAATATGGTAATACATGTGTGTGTGTGTTTGTGTGTGTGTGTGTGTGTGTGTGTATGTGTTCCATATTTGTTTGGAAAAAGATCTTCAGTAGAAATTGGGAACTATAATTATAGATAATTATAGAAATGTTTCCACTTTTACCATATTCTTTATGTCCAAGTTGATTTGTTTGTACAGGTAGCAGCATCAATCCAACATTGATTGTAAATCAAAGAATATGGCAAGTTGGATTTGGTCAATACTTGGATAGGAGGCCATAAGGAAACCCTACACCTCTAGATTAGCCTAGTAAATGAGGGGGGGGAACCCGTCAGAAAAGGGAAGTTTCAGCCTCACTAGGCTAGACCAGACCAGGATATCAACTTCACAGGAAGGCTAAAACTGATTTTATTGGGATTGGCTATAATAACAAAATCTTACATGTCTCCTTGTGCCATACCTTTTCCTCCTTCTTTTATTCCAGTGACTCAGGATGGCATCTATTTGAGCCACTTCCAAAATTATCTCTTTTCTCCAGACTGTTTTAGCTTTTTGTCTGGTTGACAAGTCTTACAGGTCAACAGGCCTAGATTTAAATATTTTTTAACAATTGGTTAAAGAAATACTGACATTGACAGTGATGTAGACTTTCCTAGGAAGGGGACTTTAGTGCTCCACTGTTTTGGGGAGGTAAATTTTGTAATGGAGCACAAATTCTCCGTCACAAAAACAAAATGCAGAAAAATCATCATTAACAATCCGTGTACTTTACCTTATTCCTGAAATACCATTTGTTGTTATGCACAATATAAAGTATAATATAAAAATTATTATTGATTAAAGTATCTTAGTATCACTTTTTTTTAAAAAAATATGTTTTTATTGCTGCAATGAAATTTCAGAAACTAATTTTAAACATCACAGAGATATATTCATGTTTTTCAGTTAGAAAAATGCAGTGACATTTTTGTTAAATTAATTTTGATTGTGCTCCCTGTTTCTTCAGTTCCAGTTTGTAGTACACATCTATATGCCTTTGCATTTAGGCTGATAATGAGGCCAATACTTCTGGCTTTTCATTCTTACATAGTGGCTTGTTGCTGACTAGAATAAGAAGAGTTTTAACAGGAGAAATTTGTTCCTTCAAATGTTGTCAGTCACAATGTAATGATAACTGCTGTATTCTTTCTTAAGTCGTAGAACATATTGCTTTTTTATATTTCATTAATGGAGCTTCAGCTTTTTCTGAATAAGAAACTTATCTGTAGAAGAGAAATTCTACAAAACTATTTGTATGTGAAAATTTGGGAATGAAAACCTGGAGGTTTATCTGTGTTATCAGGATCACCTGAGTGGTGCAAATGGGTGTGGAGCCTTCTTGGAATTGTTGAAAGGACAACACAGTCTACAACACAGTCTACAACACAGTCTACAACATAGTCTACAATCTACAATACAATCCTTTCAACAGTTCCAAGAAGGCTCCACACCCATTTGCACCACTCAGGTGACCCTGATAACACAGACAAACCTCTTATCTGTGACCTTAACGACTCTAAAAGAATGCAAATGACCAGCTGTCTGCAAGGAGTATAAATCCTTCCATTCCCCACCATCCAGTCAGAGCTGAAGAAGCTTCTTGGATTAGAAGTGAAACATTTTCAAAGAAAAAGGTCCAGTTTCCTCTTGAAAAAGCACCTTTGGGACATACCTGCATATGTTTGAAACTATCTCATTCATTCATTCATTCATTCATTCATTCATTCATTCATTCATTCATTCATTCATTCATTCATTCATTCAGTTTTACTCATTTTCTTATAAATAATCCAAGGAGATGAAGATTCTTAATATTACTTCCTCCTCCAATTTTCTCCACACAACATATCTGTGCAGTGTGTTGTGCTAAGAGACAGTGACTGGCCCAAAATCACCCAGCCAGGTTTCATGCCTAAGGCAGTACTAGAACTCATAGTTTCTTGGTTCTAGCCTGATGCCTTTACCATTGTAGTATTTAGTACAGATAGTTGTACTTATATACAAGCCAACATGAATACAACTACATGACCAATGTGGATATTGGACAGAGAAAGATATCATGCAGTTTCCTTCATGTGCAACAGCTATTCCATTTAATAAGTGTGGCCTGCTGGACAATAGACAACCAGTTCTCAAGATTTTGAAAGAAAAGTCTTGAATTATTTTAACAAATAAATATTGCTGTGAAGAAAGAAGAAAATATGTGGTGGCATAATGCAGATTCATATCTGAGGTTTTATCCACAATTATCTTCTTGGAAGTGTATTGGAAGTGCATATCAGAAAATATTCTTCCTCTCCATTTCTGCAAATTTTGTAAATTTTATGCACATCTCCAATTCCTAATTCTTGTATATCAAGCAAAAAGTATTAAGAATACAGTTCATTATGTACTGTACAGTTTGCATTTTTTTTTCAATTTTGACTCATTTCAGTTTCACATGTCTCCCATTTTATGTTTGATGTATCCCCTTTCTGCATCAGTGATAAAGGGCAATCTATGAAAAAGGAATCTGATCTACTGGTGGCACATAATGAGATATTTCAGAATGAGGTACAAAGTTGGGAAGAACTACTCAACAGCTGATTATAGGATAATTGGTTAAATTAATCTAAACTAAAGGAATTAAGATTGTGGTTAATTTTAATGTAGCTTTTAGCAATGTGTGACTATTTCCTCCACACCCTTTAGCCTACTGATTCAAGATATGCTACAGGTGAGATGTAAGATTTGTCATAAACATTATTTTTGAAGTATGCAGAGAGGTGCCCTTCTGTCAGTTTAATTTAACTTAATTCATCCTGTCTAAAATTCTCTTCTTGAACAACACATTTATGCAGAAAAAAAGTCTACAGCTTGTCATTCAGCCGTCAAAGGAACCAAGTATTTTCAATCTGCAGTTGCATAAATTACTTACTTGAAGAAAGAGCCTTAGGGCACTACAAAATGTAAAACGGTAGACATTATTGCAATTTTTAAAGGGGAGATATCTTCCTGCTTCTCTCCATACTTCCCTAGTTTTAGCATAAACAAGGTGTCCCAGCATACACCAAGGGAATGAGGAAACACACACACACACACACACACACACACACACACACACACACACACACACACAAAACCATCAACATTGAGATATTGCTTTCTCCTAAAGCAAGTAGTAATATCTATGCTAGAGCTGAGCTTACTTTAAAGATGATTTGGAAGACATTCTTTACACCAACTACAAGTACAGAACTTCTGCACTATTCATTACAGCAGTCCAACTAGTTTCATGCTTTTTTGCGAGCCTGAAAAAAGGATGCTACTACTTTGAGACATTTATTCCTTAAAGTAGTGTCACCTTCTTTCCAGGCTTCCATGATAGCTTGTAAAAAATCAGGCTGCTTGAGATGATGTGAAACTTGTGTAAGATCCACACTTCTCTTGAATTGTTTTTGAAGTATGCAAAGCCGATGTTTAGACTCAAAGATGTTTTATAATCAACTTCCCACTATCTTTTGAAGATTCAGTACATTCTACGTCTTGTAATCCTGTGCACAGCAAGTTGTCTTTCCAAGAGAACTCCCCAGCATATGTATATGCAATATTAGAAACAGGTTTTCAGTATTTAATTATTATTGTTCTTCACGTGTTTTTCCTACAAAAATAGGTATAAAAAGTATTTAATACTCTGCTGGGAGACGTTTATGGAAGAACTAATACTGAAGTCAGGGCTATGGACAGGTTAGATTGTAAATAAATACTAAATATTTTTAAATCACACAAGCAGTATTTACTTTGTTTTGTTGACATCAGTTTAGCAATAAAATATGGTTTCTAAACAACAAAAGGAATCTGAAATTCAGTCCATTCAAATCAATAATATTGTTAGCATTAATATTGATCCTATTAATAGGTGGCATAAAATGCTTTTTTAAGACATGCATTATACTTCCCTGTAATATACAGATTTTAGCCAAGATGACTGTAATCGAATGGATATTAGCATGCTCCAGTACCCCTTATAATACTTTCATCTTGATAATTGTAGCTGCTACCTTAATTGGTACTATTAGAAGCAGAAATTGGAGATTCATTTGTGTTCAGATTATCAGAGAGGGCTTGTGATTTATCTGGAAGGCACCCAAGAAATTTCTACTACAATCTTCATTTACTAAGACAATAGTAACATGGGATGTTTTTCTTCTTAAGAAAGTATGTAAGAAAAGAAACTCTTAGAAAATTTTGGGAAGTCAGTTCACATATCTATAATTGGAAATTCTTAATAGTCTTTTGTAAATCAAAGTAAAATAACATTGGATTTTTTACTCCAGCCAAGCCAATTTATCTGTGATTAGTATGTCTGAAAAAGACCAGCTGCTGCTGTTTTGGAAGACCTAATGTAGAAAGTGTTGCCCAAAGATTATGAGAGCTCATGGTGTTTCAGCTTGTCCTTTTCATACAGCTGATCACCATCAATAATTTCCTATGAGATTTCGTGGACAGATTCACTGCTCAGAATGAGGGGGTATTTTTATTCTTTCTAGAGATTCGGATGTTAGATGAAGCAACATTTAAACACTCCCACCTTTTCTGTAACTGGAAAGTATATGCCATGGAATAGAAATTCAGCACGCACATGTTAGTGCCACTAACTTAGTGGGGTAATAAAGTACTGTAGTTGAGTCAGGAAAATTGCAGGAAAATGGGACAGCAAGTCAGAGAGAAAGATCCTATGCCACACATAAGTCCTTAAAGAAGGAATGAAATAGGCTTTCAAATAGAAATGGACTGGGTTTGACCACCAGAACTGAAGAGAAGGGGAAAGCAGAAAAAACACAAAGAGCTAGAAAATTGCAAATAATTCTTCTCCTTCTCTTTCTTCTTCTTCTTCTTCTTCTTCTTCTTCTTCTTCTTCTTCTTCTTCTTCTTCTTCTTCTTCTTCTTCTTCTTCTTCTTCTGCCATATCCACCATCGGACGTTGGCGATCATGTTGGCAATCCTATTTTTATCAACAGCCGCATGAAAAAGTGCTGTTGGGTTTTGTCCAAACTTGTCCCTTAGATTTTGAAGCCATGATGTTCTTCTTCTGCCTGGACCTTGTTTGCCTTCATAGATCTATAAAGCATAGATCTATAAATTCTAGATTGACCGAAATAAAAGTAATTTTAGGAAAGATAGTAATTCATATATGTGAATATACTTCTACATACATACACACATAGTAACAGAGTGAGAAAATAAAATTGGATGCAAATATAGAACTGGCATAAAATTTAAAAATCAGAAGTAGGGTAATTACCAGCACTTTACCTTTGTATAATAACCAATGAACCTCTGTTCATGCAAAAGTACTGACATGTTTCTGTGGTTTGAACCAGGTCAAGAAAACTCTAACAGTTTCTTTAGATTTATGGTAATAAATGGAGGTTCATAGAAGACTATTGAACAAATTGAATAAAGAGAGAAAAAGTTTCCTTGTACATTCTTCTTTGTTCCAGAGAAGTTCAACACCAAAGAAGGATGTTCAGCACAGCGAGAAACAGTGCTCACACGAAGAATCTTCAATATTTCATTAGGTTTCCAACCATGACACTCAGAAACCATTCCATAATCATGTGGAGGCTGAAAAATACTTTACCTCTTTCGGGAAAGCACTTCTTAACAAGTAGTATCCTTGCTAAAAAGGATTAAAAATAAGACTTGGGTTTTATTGTGGTCCAAATATTCATGAATGTGTGAGAATATGTCTTTTTCTCTACTATTTTAGTATTCGCATTATAAAAAGATAAGGCCTGTTCCAGAAAATAGACTGTTTTTTGCAGGTTACCTCAAGGAAGTTCAAGAATCTAGAATTAAATTCATCATTAGAATTAAATAAACTCCTCCTCCTCCTCCTCCTCCTCCTCCTCCTCCTCCTCCTCCTCCTCCTCCTCCTCCTCCTCTTCCCCTTTTTCTTCTCCCTTTTTCTTTCTTCTGGTACTACACCAGTCTAGTAGCTCAGGATAAAATGGCCATAGACAGATGCTAATGAGTGATTGAAAGAAAGGGGATTTTTTTTTTTTTTTTGTAATAGTGCTCATTAGCCAATTGAAGTGGATGGTCTATGTACAATGAAATAAAATGCAGAAATGAATCACATCACATGTTAGACAGCATAGGTTCAAAAACACTACTTTTGACAGATAACAAGAAAAAATAGGTAGTAGCAGTAGGCACCGTATATAGTATACAGTATAAAGTATAGTATATAGTTATATAGTATATGCACATATAACAAAACTGATGGTGACTGCAAATTCATTGGAATGAATGCCCAAATGTAGCTTTACTAATAATCAAATTGAACTATTAAAATAGGCAGAATCTAAGATTTTTTAAACTTCATTTGTGACTTGCATAAGCTGGAACATTCTCCAAAGGATCATTATTATTAAATCAAGCAGTTGTTTGCAAATTATGAAATCCCACTCAGTTGATTTTAACTTGCAGCTCCTCATATTTTCTCCTATAAAATAGACTGAAGCATTGCTTGGATATATTTCTTTGCTGCATTTTGGAAACCTAGAAATTCCGCTTCAGGGCAATTTTATAATCAGACAAAAATAATTTGCAATAAGATGTTGCAGGTTAGATAGGGTTTGTTAAATTGACATCTTCCTCAAACTTCTGTCTCTTATAAATATCCTTAGGATAAGCTCCCAAATGCCAGATTTAATGCTTGGGTTGGCATAAATCTGCACGGAACTATGAGATTGTATTATACTGAGGACTGAATGTTGTTATTAGCTTCTTGTGATCCTGGGAAGTGATTTCAGTTAGTATTAACAATATCTGGTTCTTGAATATTGATAAAATACAACTTCATAAAAATCTGAAGTGTCAAATATCCAGTCTGGCAATATGCCAAAAGTCATTGCAAGGCTAGCTTCATTGACAGAGCTTCAAATGATAAGTTTCAATGGGAAAACATGCATTGACTTATTCACATTATGGCCAGTTGTTTGCACTGCAAGTTCTTAAAGGTTTACTACAAGTAAAAAGTGTTGTTGATTTTTTTGTAAGCATGTTCTGGGCTTTTGTTGAAGCAATGGCCCTTTGAATCAATGTCTTTCATTTAAGGCAGGAAAACGATAGCTTAAAATATAATTCCCAAAGTTGCTATCAGTATTTGGGTCTTTTCATCACATGCTCCCATTTACAGGGCCATTGATTTCAGCACGCAAAAGACAATGGGGAAAAAAAAATCCAGATATATGATGCAGTGAGAAAGAAAGGAAGGCCTCAAATGAATATTCTCCCTTTGGGCCTTTCAGACAAATACAGCAGTATGCAAGCAATCATTTAAATATCTTTGTTTGTAGGCAAAGAAAACGAACTGGTACTTTTCTTACATTTCCCCAGGGACAGAAGAATTTCCCAATCCTTCTTTGGGGAGCAAATGCACTTACAAAATATAATGACTGAAGCAAGTTCACTCTACTTGAAAACTACCAAAATGCAGACCCATACAAGGCAAAATGTTTTCAAATCAATTTTGCTGACTTAAGCAATACATATTATTATGCTTGTTACCCCAATGCTAGGCAAAGATTTATACAAAAAAATTATGCCTGAATATATGCTTTGCTCATGGTTATACCTGGGGCTCTACCGTGTTTCAACCCTTTAGAATCTAAGTTTAAATGCACCTTAGATTGATCTAAGGAATTTTTTTCCTCAAGAAACTTTTTTTTAGATCTGGTCAGTCATCAGGATGGACATCAGCATATATTTGCTAGTCTACAGCTAGCAGAGAATCATTGATTATCAGTGTTTGCCTTTTGTGCCCAGGAGTTGAGTTGAGCAGAGTTCTGTCAATCAATCAGTATTTGATTGCTGGCCAGTAATTGAGTTACTTCACCTTATCATCTCATATAGGAGCCTAAACACATATCTTTCCCCTTCTTCACAAAAAATGGAAAATAGTAAATTGCTAGCATTTCCTTGTGGCCTATGCTTGCCGTGATTGTGCATAGCTGTTGCTTTCCAAACCCTTAATGCTGCTGTGGGTCAGCAATTCTTCATTTTGGATCCTTTATCAAATCATGGGAAACTCCTAAACTGGATGCTTTGCAAAACCCACAGTCTCACTGAAAAAAAGCCAATTTCCAATCACTTCCTATAAAATTTATTGAAAAATGTCAGCATGCTGCTGCAATAGGAACTGGGAAGCAGGATAAGCCATGAATTCTCGTCAGAGCAGGGACAGTATTAACCATCTCGAAACATCATTTCCCTACCCACTTACAATGCCACTGGCACACACTTTGCTCACATCGGATATGAATAATGATGACTTTATCATGCCTCATGACCAGGTTTGCTTCTTTGTCTAAAAGATCTGGTCCTGTGAGAGTTGTCATAGAATCAGTTTTTTTAAAAAAAAAAAAAGTAAATTTGACTTGTAAAAAAGAAAGGACAGGTGGAAACCTGCCCTTTGGCATAAAAGGTCATGAAGCTTTGCATAAAGTAAGAAAGAAAAGTTGCCAGAAGGTTTGAATGTTGTTTCTATACATAGACTGGGCTCTTGAAAAATAGCATTTACTCAAATTCTGTCTGAAGTTAGGGCTTCCTAACTTTCTTCAACAGATATTACTTATCAAACATTCTTATTCTTCTGAACTTACCTGGAATTGCCTATTGGGTGAAGCCTGATAATTATTATTGGAATATGATAAACACGTAAATCAGCAGATTGATATTGGGAACATAGGTGTTTTTTATGGCAAAGAGTTTGTCCTATAAAAATTATTTCTACTTTTCTTCTAATTTCTCCAAATACCTCCCATATTTAAAATGATTTTAAGGTAAAATTACTGATAAATTAATAATTAAAATTAATAATTTTGCTAGCAGAAATAGCTTTGTGAAGTGCAAAATAAAAAGAAAGAAAAGAAAAGAAAAAGAAAAGAAAAGAAAAGAAAAGAAAAGGAGAAAAAAAACAGTCTGTGAACTGAACCTACATTATCATACCTACATTGAGCCATCTATATAATTTCTCCCTTTTTTTCTCTGTACTATCTCTTGCACTATTTTGTTTTGTTTTGGATCAGGCATTATGACTCTTAAAACAATATGGAGAGGAAGTTAGCCGTCAACGTTTGATTATCATTAGTGGATTTGGAATTTGCTTTAAAATAACAGCTCTAATTCTACTGATAATATTAGAGTTTGTATTTGTGGCCTTTTGCCTTCATGTACCTTTGCATTTTTTAAATATTGGAGAGACAGAGACACTTGAGTGGTTCTTCCCATACTGCAAACATATACCTTGCACAGCACTCTTGAATTCTAAGACATCCCTTTCTCCTACCAATCATGCAGGTGTCTTTTGCTCTGCTTTTTCTCCAGATACACTGTCTGTGACTGGTCTAATTACAGAATTCCAAGGACACTGGAGCAACATCAACTTGCAGGACAAGAAAAGTAGAGCAAGTCATAACATCAGATTAGGAGAATTCTAACAGGTCAGAATATTCGGAATCTGTCAAAATAAGGTTTCAGGTTATGAGTGTGAAGAAGGCAGGTGGCAGGAACCTTTACACCATCCATATCAAATTAGTTCATTTAGCCTTCTGGCAGAATGCTTCCTTTGAAAGCTAAAATGCTCACTCTGAAAATGCAGGCTTAGCACTGATACAACTTTGCAGAATTCCTTAGCACGTTAGATCACAATAGCCAAGGCTCAGTAATACTTGCCAGCCTTATTTAAGCATTGCAATATCTATGCAACTATAGAACTCTTCTTATGTTAATTACTCAAGGCTTTACCTTCAGCCTTTTTTCCTACTCTCTGTTGCCTGTACTTTGCCTACAGGATCATAGTTTTGCTCTACAGCCAGCTGCCATTCCTTACGTGGGCCACAACATTTCAATGAGTAACATGGGTACTACCTTTCAAGATATATATATATATATTTAAAGTTGATTTTTGATGCCTCAAAAATTTCTCTATACTCATGCTATGTGGCATAACCATACCTATGTAAGAGTAACAAAACTTTCAGACTGAATTAAACACTAGCTACTTTACAGGCAATCTTATGTTACCTCAGAAATAAGCATCAATTAATCTAATCTAGCCCATCCAGCTTTTCAGCCTGTGATTAGATCATCCTAACTCTGTCCCAATTTATGCATCATTCTACAATTTAAACCAAATAAAATAAAAATGACATTAATTTCCCCCAAAACACACATTTTGGACAGATTTCAAAACTACACAATTTGAACAGACTTTTCAAGTGTACAGAATGTATACAATATTTGGATTTCAAATTATGTATTTTTAATGGAATTTTCTTTTATATGTGCATTTCTGTGTGCTTCTTTCTAAGCTAACAACTTTATTTTAAAAATTTAGAGAAGTAAGACATCCCATAGGATAATCCCTATAGTCGAAAGTGTGAATTGCACTAGTTCAGTTAAAAATATGGGCAGAGAAAAATTCTCTGACAACCATGTATGGTAGGATAATATAAAATTGCAACCAAAAAAAATACTCTAGTTTTCTACAAAATGGATAGTGACAGAGAAGGAAGAAAATTTATATTGTTAATATAATAGTACAAGTGAAATTTGGCTCTGCTCACTCAAAGTCATCTAGAAAACCTATTTCAACTGAAATTCTTCCCTGGGTTTGCTAACGACAGTTGCTAAATGCCCTCAAATTTTACATGTACTCATTAGTTGTGAGTAATTCACCTGTAAAATTAACTTATCTAAGTAAATAAAATATTTTCAGGATCAGACGAATATTGTACAACTTTGAAACCCCTGTGTGCCATCATAGTTTGATTATGGTTGACACTTCTTATTTCCATAAACATTGTTCCATCTACATTTTTAAAATAGGCATACAGGACTCCATTATTTAGTTATTTAATAGACTGTTGCTGATACCATGGGGCTTTTATAACACTGGATGTCATCAAGCTGGTACTGTTATCCAGCTGATCTGAATAAATACTGGTACTCATCTGCCAGTTATATGACCTGCTGAAATAGCTTCGTTGGTAGTAGCATATATTATATTATAACTGTGAGGTAGTTAAAATCTTAGTGACTCCTGATAGTAACTATGTATGTAATTCCTAGGACATTATCTGAAGGAACATGGTGAAGCTCTTTTGCAAAAACAATGTTTTATCAATACCTGAATGGGAGAACCCTTATGCGGATAATTGAATGTTATGGTTACAACATATGGTTAGAGTTATCACAAACTACTTATTCCAAATAGAGTAGGATCAAATTTAACTTTCTTTCTAATAACTTCAACAGCAAGCTTAATGGTATAAAAATGAGACACTTGATGATGTCATGATGTAAATCCTACCCTTATATACCTATGTTTCAACATATGATTCAGGTATATGACACCCCATGACACTCATGCATCCTTACCAGCAAAATCTAAGTATATATTGTTGTTTTTAATAAAGGCAAGGGAATGAATTTTTGAATACAAGCAGAATCAAGCTTCTGCCAAGAAAACAAAAAGGACAAATAACAGCTTCTTTCTTTCTCATGAGCAACTTGATAGCATCCCTTATAACATCTTTCAGAGTCATCCTATATAATTATTTTTAAATAAAAGTAATAAGGAGAGACTTTAGATTACTACAGTAAAGGCTGGGCAAATGCTTGGAGAGCATTGTTAGTCACTGGTGGAGAAATATTAACGATGCCTTTTTAATAATGTTATTTTGGCAATACTTACTGGAGTCTTGTGACGGTGCTCATCACAAGATTGATGTTCTTCAAGAACAATCTTCTGATTTGGACATCTCTCTCAACAGCAGCAGAGAATCTAACCCTAACCCTAACCCTAAGTTGGACCTTAGTTCCTATCCTTTATCATTAGCCATGTTGGTCAAATGTGATGGGAACTTAAGTTCAAAATCCATACAATTATTTCCCTGAAAGTACATTAGGTTAAGTAATATTAGCCTAATATCCCATATCATGTCTAATTTTAGACATGAGGTTAAGTATTATAAGAATGAAAAACAAAAGGGAATACCAAAAATATAGATGAGCAATAAATATGGAATCATTGAGCAAAAATTGTAATGCCCAATGTGGAAAATGTTTTTCTTTCCTTTTCCCAGGTGCTGCCAAACTCCACAGTATTCTCTGCCATAGTTTTGTACCCTATAGTGACAAAGACTGATAGGAGAATTAGAAGGAAAGGACATTTAAGCACATGGAGGCTATCCTAGAGCTATAGGAGGTAAACTTTTAATTCTTTAATTTGGATGGAAATGACACCTCAGTTAACCCAGGAGCAAAACTTGTCATGATGGATGTGAGCTGTTACCAAACTGTGTTACAGGCACAAGAGTAAGCAGTTGGAGGTTTTGTGCTTGTAATGCACAATAGCAAACTCCCTAGTACAAGGGTTTTCAGACTTATTACCAAAATTATTGCTATCTTGGCATAGATGCATTAGAAATATTCACAATATTTCTTAAAATCATTCATATTGGGGGGGGGAACCCTGGAATGATAGTATTTCTGTCCCTATCTCCATAACCATCTCTAGTTATCCCTTAGTAGTAATTATATTAATAATGATTAAAATACACTCCATACATAACAGACACACAGTCTACCTTATCTAATTGGAAGCATTCAAATTATTTTATTCTTCTTCAATTATTTTATAATTGCTGCCTATTTGAATTGCATATGTGTTTTAAACTTGAGCTAGATGTCAAAAACTCATTAAAATTGTGGTTTCCATTAAAAAGAATCCTGAACCCCCAGATAGCTGCTGAAATATTGAGTTTTCCACAATTATCAATGATGGACTACTAACCTGAAACTATTTTAAAGTATATAAAACGTGAACACAGGGTTCTACAGGGTTCTACATTTGTGTCTACTATGTTATCACTTTTGGAATAGTATTCAATTATGGTGGTAAATAAAAATCTCATACCTTTCATGGATAAAAGAAATAAAGATTTTCAGTAATTTTATTTACTAATACCATTCCATAAAATGTAATCTGCCCTTATATAATTTTTGGCACTTATGTAATAGGAATATATATATATATATA
>QLTV01000967.1:2264280-2285941 GCA_003457575.1 Thermophis baileyi
TTATAAGTTGAACAGTAATGATGCAGTAGAAACTCTAACATGATCCTTAGCATTTGTTCTTTCTCTTCAGTTTCTGTGAGAAAAGATTTATTTGTTCTTATTTGTGAAATGAAAAACTGTACTAAGTATTAATCAGGGTAATTTAACTAATGCATCATGACTGAATTTTTGCCTGATGAAGGAATCACTCAAATTGAAATGTACTTTGTTGACATGAGGACTCTGTGTTGCTGGGCCAAAAAATATAAAAATAGTGAGCTGGGAAAAGCTGATTAATGTGATCAAGAATGAAGTGAAAAGTCTTATGATAGCAACTGTCAAGATTCACATAAGGAAGGATGATAAACTGATTAAGGATAATTGGTGGGTCACTTAATTGCTATCAAGTTTGGCAATTCACAGGAATATCTGGGTCACATTATTGATGTTCTTCATTATTGGAAAGTTTGTGTAAGATGGGTGGCCCACATTCTGACACCAGAGGTGAAAATGTCAGGTGCAAGAAATCAGGAACTAGGGTTGTTCAAATGAGTACAAGTTTATTAGATACTACTTCTAAACAAAAATCTGAACTGCAAACGGTCAAGGCAACTTTGCGGTAGATAAGAGTCAATGGAATTCAAGGAAGGCTGGACTTAGATCTCTTGTGGGAGTGAAGGGACTCCAAACTGATGACGCACTTTACTCCTCCCTCAGGCTCAGCCCAGTCATGTCCTACATCAAGCTTCAAAAGTTGAAATTTGCTAGCAACTGTTGTTATGCTATGAGAAGGAAGGTGTGGAATTTCTTCACAGCATTACAACAGTCAAGAAAACATGGAATCATCATTGGAACACAGAGCAAAGTTCATTTACTGGGAGGGTGGGTATGAATAAAACTCCAGGTTTTAAATGAAAATGTCATGATTACGAGAGGAGGGGTTTTTTTTGTGCAGAGGAGAGATGCAAGTGGCCTTATTCACATGGATTTTCTTGAATCTAGCATAACTATCCAGAACACCATGTTGGAACAAATGTAATGTTGATTAAGCAGAGTTCAGAAGCAGCAGAAGGAAGTTGCTGCATATGACAATACTAACACTTGCATCTTGTGAGCCACCAAGAGGGCATGTGAGTTGGATTTTATCATCTTACCTTTTCTGCCATAGAGACCAAATTTGACACCATGGAGCTTAATTTTTCCCCAAAAACTGAAGCAATACTTTTGTGGACATCTCTTTGATTCAAATAAAAAAGTGGAACTGTTAATAGCTGGCTGAAAAGGAAAATGTGAGATTATTTTATAAAGGCAGAATATGTAATGCATGATAGTGATTATACCAAGAAGTAAATATACGTAACCCCCCCCCCCCAAAAAAAGCTCATTTCAAGGAATATTTTCTAGTTTCATTTATTAAAATATGCCCATTTAAACTAATGAAATTTTTACTTTTTACTCTATCCTTGTAAAAAATGCAATCATAATAACAAATGACTTCAAAATACTGTTAAGTGTGCTACATGCCAGCCACAAGAATCTATATATATATAAGCCAAATACCACTCACACATCACGAAATCTCCAGAACTGTAAAACTTGAAACTTGGCATGTATGTTCCTCTTGGCTTCTAGGTGCTCGCTAAGAAAGGATTTTTCGAAATGACCATCAGATCATTAGTATTTCTTATACAGTATTATATTCACACGCTCTGATGCTAAGGAGTTAGGCGTTCTACTCCCCCTCCCCACCTGAAAAGAACTCTGTTCCAACTGTCAGTTGCCTTATATTAATACGCTCTAATGCTACCCTTTGCTAAACCGGCAGTGGGCATGGCCAGCGCGTGACTCATCCGGCCTGCGGGCTGGGAGTTTAGATATTCTACTCCCCCTCCCCACCTGAAAAGAACTCTGTTCCAACTGCCAGTTGCCTTATATTAACACGCTCTGATGCTAAGGAGTTACACATTCTACATAAATTTTCAAGCTTTAACTGTCAATTTATCAAGCCCGATCACATAGTTTCTTAGCGAAGCATGGGTATCCAGCTACTAGTATAACATATAATCCAGAAATAGGCATTTCTGGATATAATCCAGAAATAGGCATGTACTATAAACACTAAAACATTGAACATAATATCAAACTATCCAAATTCAGAATTGACAAACTTTCAGAATTATTACTTTTTAATTATGAACAACTTACAACTGAGAATAAAAAGGAAGACAGATAAATAATTTTATTTATTTATTAAGAGCCATGGTGGCACAGTGGTTAGAATGCAGTACTGCAGGCTATTTCTGCTGACTGCCAGCTGCTAGTAGTTCAGCAGTTTGATTCTCACCGGTTCAAGGTTGACTCAGCATTCCATTTTTCTGAGGTGGGTAAAATGATGACCCAGATTATTGGGGGCAATATGCTGACTCTGTAAACTGCTTAGAGAAGGCTGTAAAGCACTGTGAAGTGGTATATAAGTCTATATACGTGTTATTACTATTTTTAAAAAATTCTCATGATTATAAGCTCCGTTCAACCATGGTTTTCATGAATTTGGCAAGAAAATTTGACACAAATATTAGAATAAATATTATATGCATTCTAACTGTTAGCGGTAATTTGGCCTGGGTCGCCGAACCGGTAGTGACGGCTGGCTGGCCATGCCCCCGAACTGGTCCCCCCTGTTGTGCTCACTCAACCGCCCCACCCACCTGATGCTCACTCGCCCCACCCGACACTTGCCCTGCCTTGCCTTCGCAATGCGCATCCTCAGAACTGCCTCCTCCTGCCTACACACAGGTAAGCATTCACGCTAGCCTACCCCCCCGTCCCCGCCGGGCTAGCATCACCTGAAGCTGCTGGCGTTGCAGCCACGGCGGGGATGGGGAGTCGGCCCGGCTGCTATGCCGGCGGCTTCAGGAGACGCTAGCCTGGCGGGGACAGGGGGTGGCCCGGCAAGCTTCGCAGCCGCGTGGCTGCAAAGTGTGCCAGCCACTGCCCCCTCCCCGCCAGGTGGTCGCCATCTTTTTTTGTTTGTTTTTTTTTTAAATTTTTTGGATTTTTTGTTACTGCATATGCGCTTGTGCGCACAGCGCGTGCGCGCCCATGAGGCGTGCCCACGCAGCTCGGGAGGGAGCAAACTGGCAGCACGGTAAGTTGGAACCCACCCTGGCCTACCCCCCATCCCCGCCAGGCTAGCATCTCCTGAAGCTGCCGGCATTGCAGCCACGGCGGGGATGGGGGGCAGCCTGGGTGCTACGCCGGTGGCTTCAGGAGATGCTAGCCCGGTGGGGATGGGGGGGAGGCCCGGCAAGCTTTGCAGCCACGTGGCTGTGAAGCTTGCTGGCTGCCACTCCCCTCCCCACTGTGCTAGCATCTCCCAAAGCCGCCAGCGTTGCAGGAGTGGCGGGGACGGGGGCGGCCTGGCAAGCTTTGCAGCCACATAGCTGCGAAGCTTGCTGGCCGCCATCCCCCTCACTGCCAGGCTAGTGTCTCCCGAAGCCGCCGGCATTGCAGGAGCAGCGTGGATGGGGGGGCTGCCCAGCAAGCTTCGCAGCCGCGTGGAGGTTATATTTGAGAGTCTCAGGGCAAAGGCCCAGGCCCCCCCCCCAAAAAAAGTCAAGAAGAGGAGGTGGGTTTAAAAGGGGGGGAGAAAGAATGAAAAAGAGGAAGGAAATGGGGGAGATAAGAAGGGCAGGAGCGTCTGGTTTGGAGGGGGGGTGTCATGGAGAATTGTTTTGCATTGGCGGAAAAAGTCCCTACCTGGAGGAAAAAGGTGGGTGGTCGCGTTTTGTGCAAAATTACCTGCATTTCCTGCTTTTTGCAAAAGGCCTCCTCATTTGGGAAGATGAAGGGGAAATTACAGTGGGAGGGAGAAACGGGTGGGGGGCTTCTAAAATGCCCCCCAACTGTGAGTTGGGGAGGAATCTTTCCAGACTGGGGGTGGGTGGGGAGTCTTGCATGCGGGGCTTCCCTTGCAAAAAGCAGGGAGGGGGATTTTTTGCTTGGAATCGCACATTCTTTAGGGTTTGGGGGGGCGAAGTGGGTTGTGTTCACACCAAGACATGTGTCCGGGCTGGGGGATGGCGATGCAATTCGGTTCCCCTCATCTTTGTTCGGTGGCATGCTTGGTGGAGGGGTGGGGGGAGGGAAGGAGGAGGAGGAGGGTCGGTGCCTAAATCCACCTTTATTCTTTTTTTAAAAAACTTAAAAAAAAATCGCCATGGCTGCTGCTTCTTCCTTCCCCGGGCGAAAGTTTGCAATTCTGATTTTAAGTTTTGCAAAATGTTCCTGTCTGTGCATGGAGGGATGAGGGCGGTTTTGCAGAAGGGGCAGGTAATCTATTTTTTGGGGGGGAGAGAGAAAACTTAGGGGAAAAGGGCAGCAGAAAAGGGTTTGGAGGGGGCTTCAGGACAGATGCAGTTGTCCTGAGCTTGTGCAGTTCTTTACTTGGGCAGCCCCGATGACCACAGCAGCAACAAGCAGTGCCACAACAACGAGGTATAGTAAGATTTGGCAGCGCAGAAATTGTTCCGTAAAAAATAATGCATCACCGAGGGGCTTCTGGCAAAAAACAAAAAAATCACCCCCAAACAAAACCCAGGTTTGCAGCAACAGTTTGGAGCTTGTTAAATGTTCCTCCACCCCAGCCATGCATTTTCCAGTCCTGGCTGCTCGGCAGGCAGACTCGGTAGGCAGGCCTTTATTTTGCCAGCCCAAGGGGGGGGAGGTACATAGGAAATCTCCCTGTCTCTGCAGCATCGGTCATGTGACTGAGTGGGCATGGCCAACTCGATGTCACTCACAGCAAGGTGCCGCCCCACCTTGCTGTGAGTGACGTTGAGTTGGCCACTCCCACTCAGTCACATGACCCCACCAATCCACACCCACTAAGCCACGCCCACCAAGCAAGCCATGCCCACAGAACTGGTAGTAAAAAATTTTTAGAACCCACCCCTGATATCATGTTATGTCAAAGGCAAAAAGGAAGCAGTATGTTTCCTCCCATATTTGGGTATACCAGGTGATTTAACAGAGGAAAAAAAACATATATATATATCCTTGTCCCTGGAACAAGCAGATAGGGAGAAGAATCCTGTGGCTCAGAGGTTTAAACACTTGCCTTGTTAGGCAAGGGGCCCAGGTTCTAATCCCACAAGGGTGTGGCTAGCTGATGAGAGCTAAATAGCTTGAAATAGATCTATACTAGTCTCCCTTTATTTATGTAAAAATATAACATATAGAAACGTACTGTCATTTGTAATTAACTGTCTGGATGGCCCCTGGAGGGGCCGAAAGGCAAAAAGGAAGCAGTATGCTTCCTCCCATATTTGGGTATACCAGGTGATTTAACAGAGGGAAAAAAAACATATATATATCCTTGTCTCTGGAACAAGCAGGTATATACTGTGTGTGTGTATACATATATATATATATATATATATATATATACACACACACACATACATACATACATACATACATACATACATACATACATGTTATGTTCTCTGCCATAGTCTATATAAACTAGGATCTCTCCTAGTTAATCCTATCTGAAAGCCAACAATCTGCTGCTCTCATTACATCAGTACAAAAGTACTCAGACACACTCAGGCTTCGTTTTGTGGCAGGATACCACAATCTGAACCAACCTGAAATATGTGGGGCTGTTTCTTGAGTCTTTGATATTGAATATTTTGATCAATCTCTGAATGATTTTTTCTCTCTTTCAGAATGAATTACTGTAATGTGTCAAAATGAACACAATACAAAGGCCAACTTCCTGGTCTTATTAAGCGATTTTCATGACTAGTGAAATCTATGAAACAAAATTGGAAGGGAAAAGCAAGAGTTTTTCCATATAATATGTATGCTGAATTTCTGTCCTGCAATTTTGGGTGATGTTCCTCCTACTTGACATCACAGCCCCCTTCCAGAAAGAATCAAAACTTTTAAAATGGCAGGTTATGAAAAATCACACTTAGCCTATGGCTTTCATTGAGAACTTTGAGCCACGTGCTGTGAATGCTTTTGACTACCTGAAACTACTGAAGGAAAAACTAGTTGTCAGCTAAAGGATCAAATGATAATAATACCGGTATTACCTTGCAGTCTATCACCCTAAGCTAAGTATCAAAAATACTGTTAACATTTTCAGACCAGGAAATTATTGAAAGGATGAAGAGAGGATTGATTAAAACACATCACATTTCACAGCTGTGGGAATCAATACACACCATTCTTCCTGTAGAAAATTGTGTTTAAATAAATCCCAATTAAAAGAAAGGGTACATAAATTATGACAATAACTATTTGTTTCATCTATGACATAGGATTTCAACTTAGTTCTACTCCCATCTGTTTTTAAAATTAGTTTGTGTTCTAATTAGTGTGTTAATTGTATTAGAACAGAATATTTGTTCAGTATGACCATATAATGGGAGCTTGATGTGTCCGATGCATCACTTGAAGTTGCTGCTTTCCAGATTATTCAATAAAGCCTTTCCAAGTTAATTTCCTGAGACATCGTTGAGTCATTTGCATGAACAAAATTATCAAAATCACTTGGGAAAATGGCTCTTTGGTAAGTTCTACAGTTCTTACTGATTGTCTTACTATTGCTCAGTATACTGCTTCTATTTAAAGCTTGCCTTAGGACTTTTTGGTTCAAAAGTTTATCCTGTATTAAAGAAAACAATTTAAAAAAATAATACCCAATTGATTTTATCTTTAACTTTGCATGCTACATATTTTTCAGTTACTATGATTGCAATAATACCCAAATTAGACAACATATATGAAATTTTTAATTAGGATCTCCTGTGGTTTTGTTTTACTAATTCAATAGGACTTTTCCCAGTCCAGGCTAGCTATTAACTGTGCAGGTCAAAGTGGAAGGAAATGACACCACTATGGGGGATTTTGCCATTTCTATATCACAGTGGGGTTCTCTTTTGAACAGAGGGTATATTGTTTTGCAAAGGTGGCAATTGATACAGAAAAACATGACAGCAGACTCTTTTATACTTTTTTATTATACAGTATACAGTAATGTTATTTACAACAGATATGGACAACAGGTATGGACAACACAATACTGGTGTTCATCCAATGTCAGATTTCTTCCTACGCCTCCCTCCAATAGACTATCACCATCTATATCTCCAATCCATATCCCTTGTCCATGTTTCTAGACTTGACAAGACAGATAGTAAAAAGAAAGGAGTGGGCTGGAATTTACTGAAGTGTGCTCAAAGTGGCTTGATCTCCTATTGAAATTGCTCGTCCAGTGAGTCTCATGCTTCTCTGTTGGGGAAGAACCTCTCTCAAAGTTTTCTGCCCAGTTCTTCCCTAGAGACCAGGAACTCACTCCACTTTTCCACTCTTGGATCTGCAGCCAGTTAGAGCTCTCCCTCATGTTCCTGTTTCTTGAGTGGAGCCCTCATCCTTCTGGTTTCACTCCCGTTTTTCAAGAAGGAGCCACCACTAGACCTTTCTTTTCTCTTCCCAATCAGGAACCAACAGCAATCACGCCAGGCTACTAAAAACACATGCCAGAATGAACAACAACACTATGGCCTTTCATTAACTGAAACAAAAAGTATATTTACTATTTCATCTCCCAACTACTTTCAAACATTTGGAGAACAAACTGTCTAGAGTATGGATGTTCAATCCTTTGGCTTGCCTGGGCTGCACTGAGTGAAGAGGAATTGCCTTGGGCCACATATAAAATAAATAATATAATTTTATAATATAAAATCACACAATAATGTTAAAAGTTTATGAACTTGTGGCACTGCATTACCAGCTGTCCAGGGTCACACGCAGCACATGGGCCATGGGTTGGACATGCCTGGTCTAGAGAGTCCTACATTTTCCTAGAGAGGTAAACTGCACAAATGTCTCTTAGGAAAAGCAGCACAGAGTAGCTTTTTCCCAGGCCTTATGGCCTGTAGTTAAGACCACTTGTCAACTATTTAATCAGATTTTTTTTAAGGCATAGCTGTCTAAAAAAGCAGAAAACAAATAACACAGTACATGATGAATTGACTAAACTGTCTCAAAAGTATGAATGTAAGTGTATCATCAAGAATCTAAATGAATGTATCTGCACAGGTACCAGATCTTCCTATGTTTTCTCTTCCCTCAACATGGGCAGGATCCCTTCTAAAGGTCAGAGGATACTGTCATTTTCACAATTTACAATAAGATTATTCATTTAGTAAAACAAAAGTATATGAAAATCTTGTCATTTTTCATCTGTAACACAGTTACGTCCAAAGTTGCAAATACAGATAGATTTATATTGTTTATATTTATTTCATGACAATATAATTTTTCATATCTAAAACAGGTTATTCAGATTGGGTCATCTTTTCATCTAAAGAACACAGGATGAGCTTCTCAAGTATGTGTTCTTATATGTAGAATTCTTCATCAGTATGAGGATTATTGTCTCATTCCGTACAGTTTCTGCCAAATAAAGTATATCTTGAACTAAAATTAAATGCATAATGACACATGCATCTTTTCAATGGCAAGAAGTAGCTCAAACAATGAATTGTCCTTGTCTGACTACAATATATAAAAGTATATAGAAGTGTTTCAGAAGACCTTGACTCTTCTCCCAGGCTTTTGACGAGGGTTATTGAATTCCTCTTCTGGAATCTTTCTTATTTGCTTCTTGTTACTGCCTGGTTTTTATCTTCTTCTTTTCCTTGTTTTTACTGCTGCATTGTTTTATTAGTTTTTTCCTGTATTTTTTTTTAAACTTGTGAACTGCCCAAAGTTGCTGGAAATTGGTCAGTGTACTAATTTAATGAAAGAGCAGGAGGAGGAGGAGAAGACTACTGAGACAGCGGAAGCGTTCACTGAAATTTAAATGAATCATATGGTGTTTCACAGGTAAGAGAATGAAAATTGTAAACCAAGCAGCATTAGTAAATGTAGATAGCAGGCTGCCTAAAAGGCTGCCTAGGTTCCCTACTGACATTCTTGGGCTAAGATGTTTTATTTATTGATGAGATGGCAGCAATCTGCATTTAAAGTGATTTCACCGATAATGCCTTTTTTAGTTACATAGTTAAAATAAAAGCAACTTATATCAGTTTTGCCTTTTTTAGGTACATACCATGTTTTCCCGAAAACAAGACCTTGTCTTATATCTTTTTGTCACCAAAAAAGACACCAGGTCTTATTTTTTGGTGGGGGGGGATGTCATTCACTTACTCACCTCACTTGTGCACGTCACCCCTGGCCTCCTTTTCATGGTCAGAGGCCTTCAGGAACTTCTTCTGCAGCTGGCAAGGACAGCAAGGCTTTCCTGAAGGCCTCTGCAGCTGATAACAGAGCTCCGGAGCTATGTTATCAGCTGCAGAGGCCTTCAGGAAAGCCTTGCTGGCTGCAGAAGAAATGGGCCAGCCCCCGCAGGGCTTTCCTGGAGGCCTCTCTAGCCGATAACAGAGCTCCAGCTTGATCCGGAGCTCTGTTATCGGCTGCAGAAGCCTTCAGGGAAGCCTTGCTGGCTGCAGAAGAAATGGGCCAGCAAGGCAGGTGTCGAGGTGTGTGAGGCCTGGCTGCAACTGTCCAAAAGTAAGTAGTAGGGCAGCTCCACCCCCCCATCCCCACCCTAGCTTAATTTTTACCCATGCACCCTGGAGTGGATGGGGTCTTAATTAGGGCTTATTTTGGGTGTAGGGCTTATATTGGGCACACATGTAAAAATCAAGCTAGGACTTACTTTCAGGGTAGGTCGTATTTTTGGGAAAACATGGTAGTTAAAATGAAAGCAACTTATATCAGTTTTGCCTTTTTTAGGTACATAGTTAAAATGAAATCAATTTACATCAGTTTTTCTCTTTAGTAAAATTAAGAATCTTGTATTGGTATGTCTATGGAGATTCTCAGTCATCCAGGTCATGGTTGTCCCAAAGGTGCTTTTTTCAAGAGGCAACTGGACTTTCTGGTTTTTCTTTGAAGAAGTTTCACTTTCATCCAGAAAGCTTCTTTAGCTTTGAAGAAGCTTCTTGGCGGAGAAGCGAAACATCTTCAAAGAAAAACCAGAAAGTCCAATTGCCTCTTGAAAAAGCACCTTTGGGACTTGGAATGGTATGCACATTTATTAGTATAGGGATGAACAATCTTTAAGCAGCTAGTGGTCACAATTAACAATTTTTTGGGGAAAGCCAAGGACCACAATGGGTGGAGCAATGATGTAAAGTGGATGAGGCAGGATTTTCTGTCTGTCTGTCTGTCTGTCTGTCTGTTTGTTTCTATTCTAAGGAGTGAGTGAAATTAATGCTGCTTTAATGCATTTATTCATAAATGCTCTACAGCCAGAAATAAGCAGCAAGGTAGTCCAGTTTATGTAAGATATTGAATTTCAGTTTATTGAAAGCCAACATAAATACTTGGAATAATGGTGGCAATTATAAAGTTTGGCCCCATCTTCTAATGGGTTTATCAATCACTATTAGCTGCTACCACTACATTTAGATTCTCAGCTCAGCATAAGAGCCGATAGGAGTAAATTTTGAAAGTGAGGATTTCGGAAATGAGCCCTTCAACTTCTGGCACATATCTGTCTTCTCTTTCATCACTCTCTTTTAAGAATGCTTGAAAATGGGGGAAATTGAAGGGAATAAGAAGGAACTTAAAGAATGATTGGTGATCATAGGGTCTGTGTGCTCACCCTGTAGGTATTATTCTGAAGCTCTTTATCTCACCACAAAAATGGTTGTTAATCCTACAAACCTTGTTAGAAATATAGCACCAGAATAAAACATTTTTTTTCTTCAGTTGAACTGACCTGTCACCATTCCCATTCTCCTATCTTATCTGCAGGCTAGCAAAATTAATGTAGATTATTTCCTATGTGCATATGGCAATTATGAAAACTATCCGCTTTCAGATCTATCCCATTCATATGTATAGGATGCTAAAAGTCATTCGTTATTTTATATCAGTTAATTTAACAAACTTCATATGTTTTTGCATATTCATTTTATTTTAAATACGGTTGTATCACCTCTTAAGGCAAAAGCAACCCAAGATGGTTTACATACATACAAATGCATTACCCTACTTTGGTAAAACAATTACTTAAAATTGCAATTTAAAGGAATGTATATACTATGTAGTAACTCCAAAACACTCATACAAAGTGAAACAACTGAAAACAATTGTAAGAGCAACAATATCATAGACTATGATTTTTTAAAAAAATCCTGCATTTCAAATTTTCCTTATCAGATTAATCAGCAGTCTCTTTTGATAAATTATTTATTGAGATAGGTAGAGGTAGATTTATATATATATATATGTAATGGAGGGAGTGTTCGTCTGGATCCTCAAACCAATTGCTCCATAAACTTTCATCACTGCATTTTCAATGCTTTAAAAAATTTTTCCCCAGAAACTGAAATTTAGATTGTTAATTTTCCAATTATTTATTTCCCTGTTTCTACCAACTGATTTGAAATAAATGAGATGCCACGTATATTTAAAGAAGAAAGGAATGAAACTGTGCACAGATATAAAAACTGAAAGCTATTTCAATCAGAGTGGGAAACTTTGTTGCTATTGGAAATAGTGTGTCATATGACAATTTTATATGTGGAATATTACAAAATTGGAACGTTATAGGACCATCTTGTCTTCTTTGGGCTTCTTTTCAATAGCTGATGTTCATTTTTGCAGCATCCAGCTATACATAAGAATAATTTCTCTCAAATATAAAATGCTACAGCCCTGAAGTTGTATTCAGTAATATTGCTACCAGCTTAATATAAAAAGCTTATGAGAACACATAGACAGTAGCTATTACATTGGGAGGAAAGAATCAGGCATATTTTGTTCATCACAATTATGGAGTCTTTAATGGCCACAAAGGTGGCTGGGGAAGAAAAACTGTGACAGCTTTAGCAGACTTTTAACTTTTACTCTGTGGGATTTGATCAGGATTGACAGAAGGAAAAGTGCCACCAATAGAATTAGAAACAGATGTTTGGTATAATCTTCCGTATTAAATAGATCAACTTTATAAAATTGGGTGAAATCTCCATCAACATCCAAGTCCTGTACTTATTATTTTGGCAACATTAAAACCATGTTGACTTCATGTGAACCCATTAAATAATAATAGAATTAATGGGTTTGGCAAACCCTTAAAGATCTTACAAAAACACACAGCATTGGAAAATAACAAAATAATGCACAGAATAAACTAAAGGATACAGCTCTAACATGTTTAATTCACCTTCATTGAGGGACAGGTGAACTAAGGAGTATGATACTGTAGGGAGAAGGGGAAGGAATTAATTGATATTGGATTTGCAAGTTATTCTGACATAGTAACATCTCTGAGGGACTTTTGCTACTATCATCTTGTACAATGAAAATGTCCTTTGAATGCATCCTCATGTGATGAGGATAGTCAGTTATTCCCAATGGCATGACAAGCACCAGTTGTTATGATATAAGAGTGTTCAATCAATATACTTGATTAATGTTCAGCATTCATGCCTGTCATGTGAACCAGAGGTGACCATGCCAACAGAAAGTAGAGCAAAGAGAGGAAAACGGAAGGCAGCTCTAGAGAGACAAGCAGCCTTTTGGATCCCTGTTTCTGCCAATGGGTCATTATAAAACCTATGACCTTAAGAATAATTGCCTCAGTATTGTTTCATTATCTCAAAATGCCACTCATCCACAGATCATAAAAATAAAGTATATATCTCTTCTTAGGTAAATATATTCCAAGTTTATTATAAGCTACAGCATACTACAAATTGTTTATCTTGAGAAGAAGACAATCATGAGGCAACAGGCAATAGACAATAATTTAATAGACTTCTCTGGAGGGTTATCTTCTGATTGAGTTCCAGCTTGTATTTCTCAGACATCTGATATTCAATTGTAACTGGATTCTGATAGACCTTATGTTTAGGGCATAGATTGAGAAGAAAACATTCTTTGTAATTTACGTTCCTGGCAGATATCTGGACTTATACAGCCTCTGAGATGGTTTAGCATGTACCTAGTCCTGGAGCTATGACAACCTTGTTTTCCTGCCTTTTCTTTTCCAGTTCTTTTATTAAGGTAATTGCTTTTTCTTTCACCACTGATTATGTCTTCACTTTCCTTCATCCTTTAGGCTTTTTCTTGTTTTTATAGTTCTTTACTCTCTTTCCTGATGCTGTCCAACATTTTTCTCACTATAACTGTTTCTCCTTCTTGCTCATTCATTCTTCCTACTATTGTTCTTTTTGACATCTTACAGAAGCCTTTAAATAGTCTAGGATTATATAATAACTCTCTTGCTCTGACAACTGCATAAGTACAAAGCTAGGGCATGTGCTGATGATGTCAACCCTGGGCTTGTGGCCCATGTTGCCAGCAGCCCATTCTACCTCAAATGGCAGATGGAAAGGTAATAAATTATGAGATGGCCTCCAAAGATTATTGTTCTTTCTTTCCCTTTCTCCATACCTTTTCTTTATGCATCATGTATCTAATTTGTCAGAGTGCCAGGCTTCTAGAAATTCCCTAGCATTTTTGGACTTGGCTTGGTCTAGGATAGTCACAGTTTCCCAGTTAAATCTATGATTAAGTTTGTCCATATGCTGTGACAAATTAACCATGAACAGACACATACACATAAACAATATCTACATGCTATGCAAAAGAGACACTCAACAAGCCAAAAAGGAAACAAAAAGACCAAAACACCTTCCCATCAGCAATCAGTACCCAGATGAACATAGATTAACTCCAAGAAACTGCCAAACAAGCCAACAATAAACAGCCCAACTAAAGAACATTTAAGATCACCCCTAGCAACACTGACAGGAAAAAGTCACTAGAATATAAAGTGAGAGAAAACCGCACTCCTTACTAGCACTAATGATGTTACCTAGTTTGGGTAATGAAATGTCTGCAAGGAAATAACCAAGCTCATAGAGCACCAAGGACCCTCGCCATCAATTATATCTATTAAGTGAAACCTGTACTAGAAATTTAATCTCCAGACACTGTAGGCTGGACACTGCTGCTTCTGTGCCAAAAGAAATCAGTTAACCAGGTAATATTACAATTTTGTATTTACAGATTCCATGAATTTTATTACTTTTCCACAAACTACAGCAGAACACTTGCTTGTGACAACTTTGACAATTTTCAACTTCTCCTTTAAAAATAATGATTGATGAAGGAAATGAATGTGATGAGTTGTAATGTATTCTTTCATTTTCCTCACACAGTTACAGGGACCATATTTGCATTAACTGTCTGCTCCAGAAAATGTAGAAATGAACCCTCTAATTTGAGAGCTGTCAAAACAATAATTTGTTGAAGAGAAAAGACTTTTGGTATGTTTCATTAATAGTTTTAGCTGATAGCCCCTCCCCATTCCTGTCTAGCCTGTCTTCTTTTAAGATGATTTTACAATTGGACCTTGAATTTTCAATTTTATTTTTTACTCATAATAACAATTAGAGTCACAAAAATGCTACAGCTTACCAATAATACAATTCCAAGACTGTTAAGACAGCTAAATAGATAAAAGGAGTCAAAGGTCATCCGCGTGGACAGAAATTTTACATTTTTGATAAAATTTATTATAGCAATAGCACTTAGCAATAGCACTTAGACTTATATACCGCTTTACAGTGCTTTACAGCACTCTCTAAGCGGTTCACAGAGTCAGCATATTGCCCCCAACAATCTGGGTCCTCATTTTACCCACCTCGGAAGGATGGAAGGCTGAGTCAACCTTGAGCCGGTGAGATTTGAACCGCTGAACTGCTGAACAGTCAGCTGAAGTAGCCTGCAGTACTGCACTCTAACCACTGCGCCACCTCGGCTCTTATGTGGTCTTTCTACAGTTTTTCTGTAGAAATTCATGTCTTGAATTTTTTTTTTCCTAAATGAGGAAACTTCATTACCAAAGAGTAGATTTTTGGTGTAAGTTCAGATCGCTTTTTCTCATTTTCTCTAATATTGAAGTATTCCAATCTTTCAAGCCTTTAGATAGTCTAACCATTTATTTATTTTTTTGCAATTCTTTTTGTCAATCCAAATAGAGGACTCTGCTTAAATAGCCTTGACTGAGAATAAAAATGTAAGCAATACTGGAGCTGGTTGGTATTTAAATAGGAGACCATGGGGAAAAACCATTGCTATGGGCTACATGGAGAAATTAAAGAAACATCTTGGCAATAGGCCAATAGACAAACTATTTTCATATTATTGCCAGAAAAACTAGACAAATGTATCAATGAAAATAGTAAAAGTCAAGTTTGATTTGAGGTAGCTTTTATCTTTTCTACTTTCTTTTTTAGAATAATGTCTAAGCCAGCTAACATAATAAAACACACCTAAAAATATTACTGAGCACTGGGGAAAAAGTTAAAGCAAGAGTTAAGCGGTCAAAATTAATCTCCTGTCAAAATGAAGACATCTCAAAGAGGTGAAGAACAGACATCACAGAAGGAACCAGAAATATCTCTTGGGACAGATAACACCAGAATGTGAACTCAGCTTTAGAAATTTTCTTCCGTGCTGCTCTCAAACGTTTCCTAGATAAAAGTGAGAGGCATGAAGAACTTTCCCAGGTGATCTCAAAGACGAGCCATAGGATCAAGAACGAACAACTTTGTTTTAGGGCTTCTGGCAGCTACAGTCTGAATGATATAGCCAATCTAATCATAAGGCAGAAAAAGGCAACTACCTAATGCAACAGATGTTGACATAGATAGCAGCAAGGTTTTGAGGACAGATTTGTTTGTACCATTAATCCACTGACTTGATGTGCCAAGGAATATGCTATTCTGTCATAAGTAAGATGGAGAGAATGCCATCTTGCCCTCTGCCTCTCTGTAATAACGATTTAATTTAATTTAATTTAATTGTATTTCTATGCCGCCCAACTCCTGAAGGACTCTGGGCGGCTTACAACAGGGTATAGAAAATACATTTAAAACATCATAAAATAGAAGAAAACCAGTTAACAGTCACATACATACATATCATTCAAGGCCGGACCTCGCAAATTGCAAGATCAACGGCCCCAAGCTTGCCGGAAAAGCCAGGTCTTCAATGCTTTCTGGAAGGCCAATAGGGTGGGGGCAGTCCGGATCTCAGGGGGTAGCTGGTTCCAGAGAGCCGGGGCAGCCACAGAGAAGGCCCTTTCCTGCGGGCCCGCCAGCCGACACTGCTTAGTTGATGGGACCTGGAGGAGACCAACTCTGTGGGATCTTACGATAACCAACACCTTGATTTGAATTTAGAAAAGCATCACTATCCAGTAAATCTAAAGCTTCAAAGAATAAGATATTCTAAAGTAAAAAGAGGGCAGGAAATGCATGTGATTCTACTACAGCAACTTTTTCTATCGCTGATGAAATATTCCGGGAACTTGCATAACATTTAAATTTTAACAGCAGCTTGATTGTCTTTTAATAAATTAATAAAAATATGAGCATTTTGGCCATAACTGCTCTAGAGCCCCACACTGGCTTTCATTCATATTATACAATGTATATTACTACTATTAATGATTAATACACCTAATAAATTACTTCCTTTATCAAAAATTATACTCTACATGGTAAACTAGAAAATTGTCAAATCTGAGCTGTATGACTATAGACAAGAATCTCTTCACTGTTTTGTTCTCCACCCTGACCCAGTGGGTAAATTTTCCAAGATCCAAAAATAGTACAGTCATACTTCAGTACTTGGCTGCTTCAAAAATTGAATTCAGTACTCAATGTGTGTTGAAGTAAAAAACCTTGTCCCAGTATTCATCTTTCTCCTGGTAGTTGACATGCAAGATAAAACTTGCTGGCATTGGCTGCCTCGTGACTCACTACTCCTTCTGGCTGAAATAAAGGGTCACATGATAAGTCACATGGTTTTCTCAATACTTATCGTTTTTAGTACTTGTCGCTCCTTCCAGAATGAATTAATGATGATACTACAAGATACTACTGTGTGTTTATTTCCCTTATTGTTGTGCACCAATCAGATATTGGCTAGGACAAGTACTCTTTACTTTCCTGTACTACTGGATGTTTACCTGGATTTACCTGGATACAGCCTACCAACTGTAGCTAAGAAAAATAACATTTAACCAGATTAAATAAGTTCTACCAAAACAGAAAGGGCCAATCAGTAAATAAGTAAGTAAGTAAATAAGCCCTCAGCTAATTATAAAAGGAAATATAGTCTGTGGTTATTGTCTACCCAGGGATGGTTAGCTAAGCCTTTGCTGAGGCTATTTGCAATGCCCAGTTAAGGTTTGACTGGTAGACCTACCTCATAAATTGAGACTTCCATCTCATCTGTGGGCCAGACATTAATTCTATTGAGTGCCACATATAGTTCATATCAGGGGTGAAATGCTCCCGGTTCGTGCGTGCCTGCCGGTCGTCAGAGAGCCGGTAGCGACGGCAGTGCGAGGCTTCGCCCACCCGCCCAGATGCCACCATTTGGGTTCTTTTACCCTCTGCACATGCGCAAAGCGTTCTGCGCATGCACAGAGGGTAAAAGAACCCAAATGGCAGCGTCCGGGCAGGTGGGCGAAGTCTTGCGCTGCCATCGCTACCGGCTCTAAGATGACCAGCAGGCACGTCAAAACCGAGAGCATTTCACCCCTGGTTCATATGTAATCATCTTTTCCTGAGGATGAAGGCAAACGTGCTTCCATATCAGTGACAGAAAACATTCTATTCAGGCCTTATTGGACTTCTGTGTTGACTTTACAGAGCCAGTTGGATTTTATTAATCTTATCAACAAAGAGAAGAAAAGAAATTTCAGCCCTTTCTGCTTCAGTGACATCATGAGATCACTCTCTTTCTACTGCAGATGTTTAACATCATAATAAATAAAAATATATAGCAATTTGTTAACTACACTTTGAAATTGTATAGTAAACGGGAATCTGATCCAGCAAAAATGGAAGAATATTAGAATGGGATATTGCTTTACAGCAATATCAATAAAAAATCTCTTTGATTCCCTCTGCCCTGGAAGATTAGTTAACTAATTGTGGGACTATGTTTCAATATTTAGAATAACTTCAAATTTAAAAAGTAATTCTGATGCCAAATTCAAGTCTGCTTGGGAACCATTTTAGTCTATAATTGTATATAGGGAATTATGGCACATCCAAAATTCAGGTTTTATAGTTTATATTTTAAATTGAGATATAATCTAAATACAATTTTCAATATTGTTTTAATGCACCATTTATTACATTTTTCTTTTCTTTCCTTTTTTTAATAAATTCAATTCTGTTAAGCAGTTTAAATATTTAACATCTAATAGCATGTTTGGATTATATAATGGAAATGAAATCTCTAATAGCATTATAAACATGTAATGTTATACTCAAATGTACAAAACATATCATACTTTAGATATACTTTAAATTATTTTACCTTTGTATTTGATTTAATCTGTATTATTTATTTAATATTATTTTAAACATGTATTTGCATTTGTAAATAATAATCATAGCACCCAGACTTAACAATTGTTGACAAGAAAGTTAAAAAAAAAGAGTCTTGATAGTGGACATTACAGTACCCAGAGACAACAGAATTGAAGAGAATCCTCGGCTCTACAGAGCCGAGGTGGCGCAGTGGTTAGAGTGCAGCACTGCAGGCTACTTCAGCTGACTGCTAGCTGCAGTTCGGCGGTTCAAATCTCACCGGCTCAAGGTTGACTCAGCCTTCCATCCTTCCGAGGTGGGTAAAATGAGGACCCAGATTGTTGGGGGCAATATGCTGACTCTGTGAACCGCTTAGAGAGGGCTGTAAAGCACTATGAAGCGGTATATAAGTCTAAGTGCTATTGCTATTGCTAGAAAGAACTGGAGAAAATCACAAAATATGAAGACCTGCAAATAGAAGTAGAATGACTGTGGCAAAAGAAAGGAAAGATAATCAACAGTGAAGTGGCATCTTGGTTGCAATTCCAAATTTTTTGGAGTATCACTTGAACACCATCAGCATTGACAAAATCACCATCAGTCAATTACAACAGCTTACATCCTGTGATAATATCTCTAACACCAACAAACAATATCTGCCTATGTCAGGTTCTTGGGAAGGGCTCAATGGGTAAATAAAAATGCCAAATCCAACCTAAACATCTGGCTGACTGTGCAACCAACCATAATAACAGAAAAAAATGAAAATCTATGGGGATGGATGGATGGATAAAAGATAGACGATAGATAGATAGATAGATAGATAGATAGATAGATAGATAGATAGATAGATAGATAGATAGATAGATAGATAGATGATAGATAGATACAGTAGATAGATAGAGATAGATAGATAACATACAGTGCTTAAAAGATTAATAAACCTATATAATATCACAACCACTATCTTTTCTTCTATAAGAAATTTGCTTTTCAGAAACTAATCAGATAGCTATTTATTAATATTGTTTACTGAAATAATTTTTCTCCAGGTGATTTCAGTTGTATAGATCCCTTCTATTCTATATTTTGCTTTTCCATAAATTCCAAGAGCTTTGCTTATTGGATTATTGAGTTCCATAAAAATTAATTATCTTAAATAATGTCTTTCCAATCTGCTTTTCTCCATGTATATTAAACATTAACTCTCATAATATCCCTATGAATTATGGATATCACTGCTGGAGGTTAGTAGGATATGAAAAGTTGATGTAAGTATTATAGAATCTAGCAAGTAGTTCTATCCTAACAATATTTATTTTTATCAATTGATGTGCCAATCAAATTGAGATTGCTTGAAATTGTTTCATTTCTTTCCGCCCCTCCCCCCTTTCTACATTTATTATGAATTTTGAATTTGTAATACACAGTTGGAGTTATGAGCACTATGGCTGTGACACGCATACATATTTATTAACACAAGGAAGAAAGAGTGCCCTTTTTGTCTATTTAGATGTGCTCATTGACAGACACGACTTCATTTGCCCTACGTTTTGGCAAGTCCTTGAAAACCCAAATGAGATGTGGAAGCTTTTACTTGTCATGTGGCAGTTTCACAAGTGACTAGATGATAGATACATATCAACCTTCCTTCCATTTTTTTCCTGTCTCCTTAAAGAACATTTATGCAAGAGGTCAGTTTTGAATCATATTTTTCCACTGATAATATTTTTGTCGACAGTTCATCTCGAAAATACATGAAGAAAAAATGAATCAAATGGGCCATATCTGTCCTTGAGAATTTATCTATGCTGGTGACTTTCATCTCACCTTGTGAAATTACAGTCTCAATATGTAACAACAGGCATTGTTTCTAACAGTTTTATATTTAGTATTTTGATACCACTAGTTTTATAAATTAATTAGGCAATATAAATTCTATAAAAAAGCTTATTGTCATTTGTTCTGAGCCCAGCAGACTAAATCAAAGACTTGTGTTTTTAATTTTTTTAAAATGTCATATGTTAACATGTAAGTATAATTTGATAGTTTGATGAAAATATATATTTTATAAAGAGGATAATTCAGCCTTTGATTTATATTAATAACTACTCGACTTCCATTAATTTTGCTTTTTTTGAAAATATGGAAAAGAAAGCTTATGATATAGACAAAAATATAATGGAGATGACTGTAAAAAGAAGAATAAATAAAAAAATATTTAAAGAACTTTAAGAAACTTGCCTTTAAAAACAAGCAAGCATATATACAACACATTTTTTTAAAAATTTCTTACAAAAAAGAAAAGGATAAGCATTTAATCCCAGAATCACTTGTTTCTTCCTCTAATATTTGTACAATTTCTCATAACTTGCTGTAGGAAATTTTTTTGAGTTGTATTCTAGCCAGTCTTAATTGGACATCCTTAATTTTGAGAGGTTCTCTGGGGTATATTAAGTATTCTAACAACACTGCCATTGTCCTCTCCAATGAGCAGTGAAGGGAAAAGTGAGATTCTCACCCTCTTTTTCCATCTCAATTTTTTTTTTGTATCTTCCTTAAGTATTAAGATGAATGAATGAAATACTGCATTTGTGTTCTTAATGCAAGTTTACATTGGTCTAATGATAACATACCTCAATCAATCTCCCATGATGGAGGAAAAGATGAAAAAAATGCTCTATGACATATTTTATAGAAAAATATATCACAAGGTATCAAGACAGATTAAAGTACCAAAAGAGACAGTTGTATCTTCAAAAGATATATCAGAAAACAGCAGGTTTACAAACAAACATCAAGGACTTATTAAAGACAATTAAGCTTGGATGGTGAATCAGCAAACGAAAATTCATTTACACTATAAACTCTATTAACAGAAATGACTCCAACCCCAAAAAACTTCGCTCACGGCCTGACCTATCCATACTACAACGAATCTGCTCCCGCGAACTCCGTGCTGAACTCAAAAGACTTCATGACCAAGGACATACTGACCTATACATTGACTACCGTGCTGACTGCATCAAACCTAAGTCCCGCAATCCACCATCCAACATTCAACCCCTCATCACCCAACCCAACATCCAACCTACCATCAACCAAAACCAACCTCTCATCATCCAAAACTAGGCATGCACGCCCCTTAATTCCTCAATATCTACCAATGCTGATCTTAAATGCAAGCTAATTAATGCAAGAAGCATCGTAAACAAAATAACCGAACTCCTCCTCTTAATAAAAAC
>QLTV01000967.1:2302607-2343160 GCA_003457575.1 Thermophis baileyi
TTTGTTTTTTTCCGCGTTTTTTTTCTTCTGCGCATGCGCAGAAGCCGAGTTTCCGACCCTGCGCATGTATCGCCATCCTGTTTTTGGCTTTTTTTGGAATTTTTTTGGGGCACTGTGCATGCGCGCGCGCGCACATGAGGCACGGCCACGCGGCGCGGGAGGAAGTGAACCAGCAGTGAGGTAAGTTAGAACCCACCCCTGGTCTAAATGCTATTGCTATTGTTATATGGAGCTGTCTCTTATAAAGGTCTGCATATTACCAGGCCTTTTAATTCCTTTTTTTTAATTGAAACAATTTTATCATTTATTTTTCCCACAGCTTCAGTGCCAAAACAGACTAGCTTGATTATGTTTAAAGCCCAAATAATAACAATACACGTGAACTTTCTAAAGCTGACTACTTCTCCTGCAATCAGAATGCTATTTACAGTGATTAATACACCATATTCTTTAATGTATTCCCAGCTAACCTTAATTGTGTTTTGAAAAAACACAGGATAGTATCCCAATCCAGCCCCCCTCCTCCCCAAGGGTGTGTAAAAAGGAGTTCCAACGTAGACAAGGGTTTCCTAATATTTCTGTTCTGCTCTAGTTACTGGAAAACTTATATACATGAATTTTGTACATATAAGATTTGTTTAAATAATGAGGATTTAGGAAAAGTCTAAACAGTATACAGGATAGTTTAGTAGTTATTATATGCTATGGGTTTATGATATTCTTTGAGATACTCACAAAGTATCTGCTAATCTTCATAACAAAAAAGCAGACATAACTTCTTCGGAGATGAATTTGAACAAAGTTATTAATTAATTTTTTTTAAATTTTCTGATAGTATTAATGCATACCAATAATGGTTTCGCAGTCCCTAGAGACTGGTGCTATTTCATTGAACCAAATATCTTATTATGCACTTTATTGTTGCAGTGAAAATCTAGCTAGATCTTCATTAACAGTTATACGCTAAGCAATGATCCATGAGAACCAGTGAACCATTCTCATCCTTGAGAAATGAGTTATTTACAAATTTATAAGGAAAATAAGAGGACTAATATACAAGTGTATCCATAAACATTGATTAATAAGATGAGATGAAATAAGTTAAATCTCCCCCTCTCCCTCCCACACACATGTTAATTATCTAAGGAAGGTGAGAACTTCATGAAATTATTTGTAAGGTTATTGCTAGAATTATTATTATGATCATGCAATAGTATAGTAAGATACAATTTGACTTACATCTTGCCAGTTTGAATTTCATCTTGGAATCCAAATTTAGGAATCACCCACCAGTCATCTCCTAAGCTGTATTGTTTCTGTGTTTCCAAAGTCACAGGGACATTTCTTTCTCTCGGCATAAGGAATCTCAAGGACAGCTAAAGGGAGGGCATGACATTATGTCACTATAAAGGCCCTCTAGTGTTTAGATACCTTAATTTTAGTTAGGTATGCCATATACCATATATACTGAAGGTGCCATGGTGGCTCAGTGGTTAGAATGCAGTACTGCAGGCTATTTCTGCTGACTGCCAGCTGCCAGCAGTTCAGCAGTTCGAGCCTCACTGGCTCAAGGTTGACTCATCCTTCCATCCTTCCAAATGAAGACCCAGATTGTTGGGGTCAATATGTTGACTCTGTAAAAACATCGCTTAGAGTGGGCTGGAAAGTACTGTGAAGGGGTATATAAGTCTAAGTGCTACTGCTATTGCTAACGCTATTCTGAATCACAGTGGATAACCAATGATAGTGGACTGATAGTAACTAAAAGGGGCGTTGGTCTTACCTGATACGCCTCTTCTCGTGGGGTGGAGACATCATCCAGTCCAATCAGCGAGTAGACGAGGTCAACCCATTCCATTCCTGGATGCTGTCTCCACCCACTTTGGAGAATAGTGTGGGATGGGTGAATGGCTGTAAAGGTAAGGAGAAAAATACAAGAGGACACTAGCCAGTCTAACTTGCTGCATCCCAGACACTTGCATCTTATTTTATATTAACTTGAACAGCACTAGTGACTACCTTTGAAACAGATTTGTGTTTTGTTTTGCAATGCAGTATGGTCATCATCTCGCACACCCAATCACCTCTTACCTCCATTTTATTCCCATACTAATCAGTCTCAATCTTGTCTGGAGCTACTTAGGTGAGAAAGCAGGATATTTTATTGCTCCTAAGCTATATCCCTTTAATAATTGTTTTCCTTTAATAGAATCAAATCAGCTTGTTGGGGAGCTCATAGCAATGAAGTATTTCTCCACCCAGTTGTTGGAAGAGGAAACCTGGAACAATCAAAGCCTCCCTCAGCATTTTTCATTATTTTTTGCCAACTGAGTAAATTAGATTGACCTCAAATTGGATTTTAGTATTTGGGTAGGTCATAAAGAAGTAACCCTGGCATCTGCTTCCCCTGTTCTTGGAACTCTTTTCAATGTGTAGTTTTTGAGGATATCCAGTGATATATGGGCAGATGCCTCTTTGACGTTATTAAATTTAACAAATTTGGGATTAATCTCATGGTTAAAGGAAGTAATCAGTGCATCGTGAAATATGGGATATATTGTTACCATCTGCTTAAAAGAGGCAATTATAAGAACTTTTCTGGAAAAAAAAATATTCTCCCTCGACCCAGAAAATCTTAGTAATCACGGGTCAGTCTCAAATATTCCATTTTTGGAGAAGATGATTGAGAAACATGGTTCCATAGTTTCAAATCATTTTGGATAAAACTAATTATCTGGATACATTACAATTAGTATTCATATGGGATATGTTACTGATACTGCTTTGATGGCTTTAATAGATGATCTACACTGAAAAGAGGTTGCTGTGAGAACAATTTTTGTTAGTTCTTTTGGACCTTTTGGTAGCTTTTTCTACTATTAATTATTGTATCCTTCTTAACCTTCTGATGAGTCTTTATCTTGGGATCTTTGCAATATTCTTCCCCCCAGGACATATTGATAAATTTAAATAAATAAATAAATAAATAAATAAATAAATAAATATTTAAAAAGGAGGAATTGTTTTTTTTATTTCAGAATGAGGATCAAAAACAGGGAACATGTCAAGNNNNAATAACAAACGGTGTTTCTAGAGGACTATTGTTTAACATCTATATCAGTGATGGCGAACCTTTTAGACACCGAGTGCCCAAACTGCGTGCGTGCGCATGCTCAAACTAAAAGGTGTGTGTGCGCACATGAATGCACGAACACGTGAACATGTGCACATGTATGCACTGACATGCGCGAGCGCGTGCATGCGCAGCAGAGACCCGAAGACCAGCTGGCCGGCGGGAGGTGAGGCATCCCAACACCGGCAGCGCAGCAAGCAGTAAGATCTTTTTCCTTCGTGAGCTTCTGTTTCATCATTTGCAGGGAAACAGAAGCTCACGAAAGAAACGCCATGGAGATCTGACCTGGGGCGATGGCGCGTGTGCCAGTAGAGGGGGCTCTGTGTGCCACCTCTGGCACGTGTGCCATAGATTCGCCATCACGGATCTATATCAAAGACCTATCATGTCCAAAAGGTTCTGCGTTATCCACAATGCTATTTAATATCTATTTTAAACTACTGAGGTTAATTGTTTAGAGCTTTGAAATTGGATACTGCTGGTACTGTTCCCTATCATAATTTTTGTGTCCACTATTCCAAAATATCTTCAATATGTCCAATTTTCAAATATTTTGTTTCATTCTATTAATTAATTTTAAATGTTTTTCTTCTTGAATTGTAATCTTTAATATCCAATTTTTAAAGTCTTATTTTTTTAAGAATTCAAAACAAAAGCATTTTCCGATAGGAAGGATTCTTTATAATTAGTTCCAAAACCTTATTTCAAATTTATCTGGACCTTTAGTCCATTTCTAAAATCAAAGTTTTAATCAACCTTTTGTTGTTTATTAAAAAAAATTGTTAGCCCTTAAACTTGTATTTAAAACTTATTTTGCTAAGGATTGAAGGAAATATACCCAATGCTATAAAACCTGTTGATCTAAAGGTTCTCAGAGCTTAAAAAGAAATTAAAAAACAGTTTCTAAAAGCGATTAGAAAAAAAGAATATGTGACTATGTGAATATCTTCGTCTTTAAGGACACTGACCATGAGTTGAGCAAGATAGCTATTTTGTCATCTACCAAAGCTGTAAACCTATTGGAGACTGCTGTCTTGCGAGAGCAACGCGTAACTGTATGGAGCATTTGTCTTCAATCTCAATCTCAATCTCAATCTCAATCTCTTCCTCTTGTCCAAAGAGGAATTATGAAGAGACAGTTAACACTGAGGAAATATTGGCTCAAGCCAGTATGAATGCTATGCCTACCACAGACACAAATGTTGAAAAAGTTAGGAAGGGCCTCATTTAATCACCAGTATCAAGCATAGGCTGAAAAGGCGAAGCACTTTTTGATTTTATGAAGGGCATTATAGGCAGAAAGGTTAGTTATCATATTTATCCATTATTTATGCTAGATTGGAATGCATATGACCAAACTCTGTTCTACTCTCTGAAGAAGGAGAACAGTTTATTCCACTACAGGAAATAAAAAAAATAATATCTACCTACCTGTGGATCGATTGGTGGAGCATCACACCTTCATCTAACCCTTTTGGCTTATTCTTCCCATTAACTGAAATTAGTTTAGACTGATATCCCATTGAGTCAAGTAATCAAGTTAATCACGAATGAAGTTCAAAGCTTCCAATGAAAAATAACAACAACAACATGACTTTGAGAAGAACAGGATATGTTTCTGCAAACATAAGGAGCTTCAGACACTTGATATAACCGATGCTGAAATTGTCGCATAATATTATGTAATAAGCACTGACTTTAAAAAGCAATGAAAAGTCCATTTTTCTTTGCAATATTAAGAAAAAAAGAAAGAAAGAAAGAAAGAAAGAAAGAAAGAAAGAAAGAAAGAAGAGAAAGAAAGAAAAAGAGTTGCTACCATAACTTTCTTCATAATCTCTTCATATAGCACTGGACATGCAGGGCAGTCTTTAAACATTCATGATTTGGTGGTCTTCTGGGACCAGACATAAGCATTACATAGAGGAGGTAATGCATTCTGCAGAGAGGAAAATGCACCAGGATTTCATCCCGAGAGTGTGCAAGCTTGGTGGATCAGCTTTCAGATCATATTATTTCCTAGTCTTGGGATAAAATAAATATGTATTAAAGCTTGCGATTATATCCTGGGGAAGTAATAATGTTAACCAAACTCTTGACATACAAGCTCCCTGTATACTGCACTGTAGCTGCGTGACACACATTTCAATAACTTTGCTATCTGAACAAAGGTAATGAAAATGTCATAAAACTGGATGAAAAACTGGGAAAGTTTACTCAAGGCTGTGACCTTTCTTTCTTTTTCTCCAGTTGAAGTTGCTTTGTAGAAAGAAAGGGAAAGAAAATGATTTTTAGTCCTGAACAGCTGGGATTACAGAAGTATGTATCTATCTGTCTGATGTGTGCATATTTTATTTTGATTCAATTATAGACTATATCATATCTAGGTATGTACATTTCAATACTCAGCGGTGCTACCATTCAAGTAGCATATTTTTAAGATATTGATACAAATTAATTCTGATTTGGCTAAATGTGCCAAAATTTGGTTTCCATCAAGCCATATTTCCTTTCCATTACATATATTTTGCTTCATGCCTACGTCTACAACATGCATCTTTATGTCACGAATAAAGAAATTTGTACTCAGTGATGTATTGCAATAAAGCTTCTGAGAGAGTTTTCAAGCATCTCTTGCTTCATTCACTAGCTATATGAATTTCCCTATAGACCAGGTAAAAGGCATTCTTGTCTGTGTCTGACCATAATATGGAGCATCTTAAAGTATTCATTACTGACAAATGATAAGAGCTGGGCCTTCCCCTGAGGCACTGACTAAGGAGTGAAACATTTTAGTGACCTTTTTACATTTTGAAGCAATAAAAGTTTGGTTTAAAACACTATTCCTCTGTAACCACCTCACAATGGGAATGCAGAATTGCAAATGAAAGCTAGTTAGAAATAAATCCCGAGGAAAGAATATTATAGAATATTATGCTAAAGAGCCGAGGTGGCGCAGTGGTTAGAGTGCAGTACTGCAGGCAACTTCAGCTGACTGCTAGCTGCAATTCGGCGGTTCAAATCTCACCGGCTCAAGGTTGACTCAGCCTTCCATCCTTCCGAGGTGGGTAAAATGAGGACCCAGATTGTTGGGGGCAATATGCTGACTCTGTGAACCGCTTAGAGAGGGCTGTAAAGCACTGTAAAGCGGTATATAAGTCTAACTGCTATTGCTATTGCTATTGCTATAGAGTTTGCAAATGTGTTTTAGTCGTTATAATTTTTGATGTTTAGGAAGAAGAAAAAAGAGGGGGGGAGAATGATGTGGTGAAGGCTGACATTCAGTTATATGACTGTTCTAAATTAGCTTGGCCCTTGGGATACTCGTTCCCCCCCCCCCTATTTAATATCAATGGCTTTGCAAGATCCCACTGGTTTCTTGACACAAAATAATGAGGAAAGAATGTTATTTATTCCAAACTAGAAAACAATAGAAATGAACTAGAGTTAGTCCACCCATCATAGATAAAATTATCTCCTGGTTTTTGCTCAAGGTTTTGCACTGAGAATATTGCAAGAAAGGAAGTGAGGTGCTCCCATTTTCTAACCATGTTCTTCAGTATCTCTTTAGCAGTATTTATTGAGAAGAAAGGAGTGGCGTTTACAATATATTACATCTATCTATCTATGTATCTATCTATCTATCTATCTATCTATCTATCTATCTATCTATCTATCTATCTATCTATCTATCTATCTATCATCTATCTATCTATCATCTCCTGCCTTTATTTATCTTTAAAAATAACTCAAGGCAGGGAACATTCACAATAGTCCTTCCTCCTATTTTCTCCACTACAATCCTATAAGTTGAGTCAGGCTGAGAGTGACTATCTCAAAGTCACCCATCCGGCTTTCATGCCTAAAGTGGGATCAGAATTCATGATGTCCTGGTTTATAACCTGGTGCCTATTAAAGAATCAGGCAGCTTCCATCCTGCTGATGTTCTGAAGAGCCTTGAAGATCTGGCTGTTTGGTGAGAAGAAGTAAAGTCCTTCTTTGAACTATGCAGGTTTATTTATTTTGCTCCCAAAGAGTTTTTGGTCACTCTTTCCACCTTCACTCTCCCTTCTTGTCTATTGTTGTATTTTCCTTATTTGTAATTTCCCAGAGTCATTGGGAGTCCAGGTGGCATATGAATTTAACAAATAATTAGAATAATTTAATTTTTTAAAAAATGGAGAGGATGAAGGATGAATTTCAAACTTTTTCCGACACTCTGAAATGTTCAGAGTGAAATGATTTGATTGCTTATTTGTACCTGGACTATCATTAAGTGTTGTACCTTATGATTCTTGACGAATGTATCTTTTCTTTTATGTACACTGAGAGCATATGCACCAAGACAAATTCCTTGTGTGTCCAATCACACTTGGCCAATAAAGAATTCTATTCTATTCTATTCTATTCTATTCTATTCTATTCTATTCTATTCTATTCTATTCTATTCTATTCTATTCTATTCTATTCTATTGACGGTTCATATATTATAACAATAATAACAGCAATAAAACTGTTCTCACAAAAATAAAGGTTTTGTGTATTATGAAAATAATTGAAAAGGAAGATCTATTCACAGGAGAGGAAGCGTGGAGTATTGTTTGTTTGTTTTTTCATTCCTGCCATTGTTGTCAAAGAGTAGAAATTAACTGTAATGGTCTAAACTCTCATCTAGGTTCTTAGCTGGTAGCGTATAGAAAGTTTTTTGCAAACATTTTTTCTACCCATTTTCCCTTAGATTAATGAACAAGAAGGTTTTTGCTAAAAAAAAAAAAAGATCAAAGTACAAGAAAATTTTGATGAAACTTACATGAGTAGGATTTTTTTAAAAAAAAATCACAAACTTCTTGAACATAAAGCAGAAAAAGAGAAATCTTTTTGACAGAAGAAAAAGACTTTTGAGAAAATTCCAAGGCAGGTTGTGATAATGGATTAGTTCACTCCTTCTATGACTGTACCTGAGACAAGAAAGGGATTTGGACATGATCTTCTCACCTATTAATGGCTCAGCCTGCCATTCCTTGGTTCACTATTCCACTGGCGGAGTGCAGGCACTCTGGTGGAGCCTCCTGCCAGATGCTGAGAGACTTTTGAGGACATAATACTTTTGTGACATGCATCCATCTCTGCCATCAAGTGATATTCCCTCTACAACATCAACTAGTTTCTAATTAAAGTTAAAATTGATTCCTGTTTCTTGGGTTTATGAAACAAAATTCCATTGAAATAATACTAATAGTAATACTAATAATGCTAAACGTACATACATTCACACAAATTGTATTGAGGCGGATAACCTTTCCTGTAAAAAAAAAATCTCTTTTTATTTAAGACTTAGGAGAAATACAAAAACAGTTACAGAAGATAAAGCAGACATCAAATGGAAAATAGAAAAAAAAAAATATGGCAGCAGACAGGTCAACCGAAAAGCTAGCTTTGTACTCTAAAAATTTGATCCAAGTCATTGAGTATAACTAAAAAGATATAACACATTCTATTTTTATAACATCTAGCTATAACTTAGTATTGCCCAGTCACTTTAGATGAAAGCACACACACACACACACACGCACACACAAATCTTCCACTGAAATAGAGCTATCTTAATAGAAAGATTCTGCAAAAGGTGTAGATAAAAACTCTTGAGCAACCCAGTCATTTCCCCCACCCCATTGCAATCTATACTAAATGAAAATGGTGCACATGCACTCGCAACTTTATTTCAGATGCTACACTTGTATCTTCAAATTGACCTCATTCCACTGAAGACCCTAAATTAGTTACTGAGATGGAACAATACCTCTCAAAAGTGCTGCTTCATCATGTCAGGAAGATGAAAAGAGGATTGTGAAATATACACCTACATAATGAAGTATAGTGTGAAAGCAGCATCACTCCATCACAATGCAAGTGTGTATACACATTATGATGTCTGTGGAGATTTTCGATCATCCAGGTCATGGTTGTCCCAAAGGTGCTTTTTTTTTCTTTTTTCAAAAGGCAACTGGACTATGTTGTCATATGCAGGCCCAAAATGGGGGCTTTGCCATGAGGTTGCATGGCGGATTAGTTGTCTCTGAAGGAGATGGTGAATTCTGGGTGTGGAGTGTCTCCAGATAAATGCACTGCACATTTGTGGGAATATTGTTTGTTTAAATATTAAAAAAAACATAGACAATTGGTAGATTTTACAAATCAAATAAGTTAAAGTAAAATGAGACAGACTGACTTTGACTATAACTATGGACTGCCAACTGAGACAAAAATATTAAGGCTAAATGAAAGCAAAACAGGAAAGCAGTTAATGCTAATTTAACACCGTTTTCAAGAGATGGAAAAAAGGCATGTAGAGATGAAAGAGAATATGAAAGAGGAAATTAAAAATACGGAAGAATCCCTGGATGTAACACAAATTAATGAGAAAGTGGAAATTTTCTCATGGAAAATTTTCTCATTGGAAAGTAAAATAAAAGTCATAGGAATGTATAGGAACATTATGCAGTAATATAACATTGTGATGAGATGCTGTCATCTTATATGAAATTCAGAGCAATTCTAGAGGATTTTGGTGACAGTATTAGAAAAAAAGGTTATCAAACTCCTATCAAAATTTTTAAAATGAGAAGAAGAGAATACAAAATTGACAAAATTTATAGAAAAAATAGAAGATTTTTGAAATTAAGAAAGGTTCCAAATTCACAGATGCTATGAGTTTGATGTTTAAAGGGAAACCCAGTCCTTTCAGATGGAGGTTAAATGAAATGTTATAACAGAAAGAAGCAATAGTGGAGGACTATAAAAAGAAATTAAAAGAGTTTTTGTAATACTCTATGCCTGTGAGATACAAAAAGGTGGGGGAACAGGAATGTCCATTGTCTCTGTTGTGTTTTTTTTTTAAAAAAATATTGAATAGAAATATAAGGCAAGCTGAGAGAATAGTGGGAGTTAAAATTTAAAAAGAAACTTATAGTTGAGGGCACTTGCTGAGGACTTTGTGTTGGTTTTAGAAGATCCAATAAAGGGAATAGAAACATTAAATTAAAAGAATATAGTACACTGGCTGGTTTAAGCTTGACAATCAGAAGACAAAGATGTTACAAAAAATACGTGAAAACAGAGGATCAAATTGAACTGATGAAGAAAACCAGCTTTAAGATGGAGAAAAAAGTAAAATAGTTAGGTATCACTATGACAAATATGAACTGTGTGTTATTTCAAAACAATTGTGTTAAGGAATGGAATGAAATTAAGATGGGAGAAGCTACAATTAATATTGTTGAGAAGAATTTTTAGATAAAGATGAATGTCTTGCATAGAATGATGTCTTTGTTTCAGACAATACAGTTTGGCAACTGATGTACATTTGAACAATGTACTTAGGATATATCTAAGTTGCTGAGAAATAGAAGACTTTTAGTGAGAAAGACATGACTGAGACTTGGATGGCATGGATATTTGTGATACAATAATGTCAGGGTTAATGAAGATTTAAAAAATGATTTATGTTAGAAATGCTCTATTAAGAATATGGAATAGGTGCAAATCCAGAATATGAAATAGATACAAATCTTTTTTGGCTTTCAACTAAAGACATATTCTATAGATAAGAAATAATAAGGCAAACAAAAAATGGTTAATATATCATGAAATACTAGAATTATGTCAAGGGGACATAAAATAAAATCAATAGAACAACAAATGGCAGAAGGACATAGTTGCCCACGGTTTTCTTTTTAATAGTTACCAGAAAGATTTAAAGTAGATTTAAAACAATTTAGGGTATTGAACAGTGCAAGACAGATTTTAAAACAGAACTGTGTACAAATAACATGTAATTGCTGTTATTAAAATTTATCAAAATTTGAAACAGAAGAACAAGTTGAGGAATGTATGGGTTAACTTTTTAATTATATTATGCAGCTGGAACAATGGGAAGATATGTGGATGAAAGGACTGGAATTTACACTATGTTATAATCAAAGATAATTGTTATAAAATGATGTACAGAAAAATTACATGTATAATAGTATTTGTTAGAAATATGAACAATAAGAAAGTTTAAGGGAAAAGACAATAACTATGTTTATTGGTGAATGGAAACCCCTTATGGATTTTTTGCGTAAAAAAGAATAAAAAGCTTATGATTTATGGTTTTAATGATTATATAATGTAGATTATAGAAATAAGAGAGTCACAATGGAACTTTAGATAGAGAGGTTAATATATAATTGTACTTATAAATGCTGTAAAGAAAATTGGAAACCACATCTTTCCGTTTTATTTTTATTTTTTGCCCCTTTAGTTTTTCCTTTAGTTTCTTTTTTTAAGAGTAAAAATTAACTCAATTTTAGTTTGCATTATTCTTTTTCATGTATGTATGTATTATATAATATGAAAGTTCAAAAAGGACAGAACCTATAGTGTAATGGCACAACATTACTTTCGTCATTTTGCAAAAACAGCAAGACCCTGTGGATACACATGAATATAGAGAGATAAATACATTACATAATTGGAAACAAAAGATGGACAAATAAAATCCAGTCAACTGAGGTGTTTGTAATACATATTGTGGAACATAACAGGCCATGAAAAATTAGTCAAATTTATGGGCTAAACTTAAAAAATAAGAGAGGATAAATGCTCAACTTATTTAAAAGAGAACCTGAATGGCTGTGGGAAGAGGTAAAAAGCATACACAGACACAAACTATTGTGAGAAGAAAAGAACCAAAAATTAATGTTGCTGGCCTGGGAAAGAGGGAGCTTTGGGCAACAAAAAGGACAGATGACAACTGAATGCCGAATTCTGACATGCAGAAAGAACAAGGACAGGTATTTAAATCAAGAATATCAATAAGTAATGAGGTAGACAAGAAAAGTTGAAGTTTTTTTTTTAAAGAACATCAGAGAATTTGTAGGAAAATTTACAGCTAAAATAAGAGTACTCAAGAGTAATCACTGAAAAGATCAGCTAGAGGCAAATGAAGTTAAAGGAAGATAAAATCAGTTAAAATGGGATTAAAGAATGATGGAAAGAGGGGAATATATTCAAGAACTGACTTGAGCAAGCATTAGCCAAAAAGAAAAACACCCAGGGAGAAGTGAAATTTCAGCTGAAGTGTCTAAACCTGGAGAAGAAGCAATTAAATGGGAAGAGCTGTGTGTTAAAACCCAAGAAATTAATTGCTTTTGTCTTGAGATTGCAGGGGGGGAAAACCTCTTTGCATATTAAGGAAATCAAAAAAGGAAGAGGTAGGAGAATGTGTAAATTATCAAACTATTTCATTAATTCCTCACATGACTTGATTAGAATCTTTCAAATAAGAACATAGGAATAAATGGAGAGAGAAAATTCCAGACAAAGAGGCAAATTCCAAAAATCTGACTTGTGATCAGACAGTAGAATCCAATGGATAACAAAAGGAGGTTTCTTTCTGCTTCATTGACTACAGGAAGACATTCGACTGTATCATTCATGCTAGAATTGGAATAAATTAAAGCTAATTATTTAATATAGGAACATATTTAAAGCTAAGGCCAGTATATCTGATTCGTCTTCTGAGGAATGTTGACAGTGACAAAAAGCTACTGTAAGAACTGAATTTGGAGAAACAGAGTGGTTCAGAATAGGGAATGGAGGGAGACAAGGCTATATATTGTCCGCATATCTACAGTATGTAATTTGTGCAGTGATTATATTACAAGAATAGCAGGAATGTTAGCAGTGACATCATTATAGAAGGTCAAAATATTAAGGTTGTGATTTGAAGATATTACCACTTTGTTAGCCCAAAATAAAGACCCTTTACTTGAGCCAAGTGAAAATGGAAAATGAAAAATCTGAGTTAATTCAATGTTTCATATTAAATGTGGTTTTGCTGCTTTCCATTTACTTTATTTTGATTAAAGTATTTAAAAAGATAAGGAGAGAAAGGAAGATTATTCCCTAAGAATACTGATGGTCACAAAGCTTTTGCCACTTCTATTACAAATTATGGAATTATTTGTAATCATTTTAACAGGCTGAACCAATGAAAGCAAAGAAAATATAAATTTCCTAGGTATATTAATTAATAGTATTAATAGAATATATTATTTTCAAAGAAACATAATTATTATAATAAAAAGAAGTAAAAACTTAACCAGAATTCTAAAAACAGTGAACATACTGCTTGAAAGATTTCTTGTCCTTTTATTGGGGGTGGGGGGGGGGAACCATTCCTTTGTTGATAGACAGCGCACATCAACAAACAGTTACAACGATCAATATCTCCTAATGTTTGATAATAATTTTCTGAGTCAAACTTTATGCTTTGAAAATCCATAGTTCTTGGTCTCTTCATAAATTCCAAATACTAGGAAGTTAGCCAGAACAACATATGCATCTTTAATACTGCAGTTGATCGAAAGATATATGATCCTGTTGATGTCAGCCTTTGTGAAATATAATTCCCTTGAAGGTTTTATCGAAAGATAGAATATAAATATTACATATACAAATACAAATTAAAAATACAGATACAATAAGAAATGATATGAACAAATAAAAACAGGGACATTTTCAGACATAGGCAAGAAAGGCCTTATCAAAAGTTGTAATTTTTGGTCTGGGAGAGAAGAAAAAGACACCCAAGGATCTATTTTGCAAGCAGCAAACCTTCAAAAACAGCCTCTTAATGGGACAGAAGTAGGTAGGCAGGTATTTTAATCCAGTTTTAATACAAATTAAAATATTGTATTGAAGTTGAAATAATTCAATCATGTATAGAATTCGTAATCACTGCAATCAACTGGGAAGTAATTTTTGCTGCAGAAGTAATATATATATATATATATATATATATATTTATTTCAGATACAACCTTATGTCAAGGTTCCAAGTAATACATCCCATTCAATAAGAATTCCAAGGCAGGCAATTTCCTCAAAGAATATTTTATTGGGACATATCAAATTGGCATGTTCCTGGTGGAAAACCGGCTCTAAGTTCCCGCCTGTTTTATACCCAATTAAAAGTAAAACTTTGTCACTCCCCCTCAGAGTCTCCAGTCACATGGTCCAATCAGCATACAGTCCTAGGTGACCTCAGTCTCCACTTTTCGAACACCTGCACCAATGTCCTTGATTCCCAGGGGAAATAATTTTATTTAGGCTACAATACCTCAGCTATCTCTACACCCCCCCTCCCTAGCCCCTTCGCTCCTGTCAGCCCTGAAGCAGTGAGAAGAGAAACCTCCCTAGAGAAAACTACAAAAAAGAAAATGGCCACAATTCAGCCAGCTTCAGGGTTGACACCTTATATATTTGAATTACATCCTGAAAATTGTCTGTCTGTCTGTCCATTTTTAGAAAGGAAAATGACAATTGATGCATATTTATAATAGATAATTATTCTGAAAAACCTAATTATGGAACTTGTTCTTTGGCTTATGTTGCATTCTTCCCTTGTGTAGAATGATGTCAAAAGCTTTACACAAACAAAGGAAATAGACTGTTATCTGATATAGAAAAGGAAAAAAAAAACCTAAAAATTGGAATAATCATTCTTTGAATGTAGCTTTTGCAGATAATCAAAATAGAAAAGTCCTCTGAGACCCTAGACATATATCTGCCAAAGCTGTTTCAATTGCAAAGGCAGTAGTGAACATTTCGTTCTGTTTACTAAGAAGATAACAGCCACCCTAGAGACCCAAGGATACCAATTCAAGACCAGGCGACTTTGGTTAAAATGTAGCTGTATTACTTCCTTGACGTGTGTCAAGACAGAGTTGAATCTCTTCATTTGCAGAGCATTTCTATCCAAGCCAAATAAGAATTAAATTGGAATCATCAAGTTCTATACTCCAGAGAAGACCTTAAGTAACAGAGAGGCTCTATCAAAGGCAGAGAAGGCAATTTACTAGTAGCAGCTGATGTCCCAGTGCAGAACAACCAAGGTTGCAGCAGTGACCATTTACATGAGAAATACATCATGAATTCATTTGTGGTTTTTTTTGAATAGACAGATGAATGATTCTGCTGTAAAATACTGAACATCTGTCCTTCAATTTTAGAAGCATTGTTTCTTTTTTCTGAAAAAGAGGGTTCTCCATCTATTTTATTTTTCAGGTGTTTGAGAATTTCTTTAAAATTTCTCTGATTGACATTTTCGAATTTTCTTCTTCTTCTTGAAAGTCGGAAAGGATGCTACACAGAAGAAAGTTTCCCATTTGATACCTTTCAGTTCTTCTGAACTGTCTCCTTAGATTCTCACATTTTCTAATCTTAAGAAACTCAATAGGAATGTGAATAAATCTTTTATTTTGAAATGGTGTAAGAGTGGTAGGTTAGCCCTAGGATGAAGGAAAATAGAAACAATTAATCTTGTTTCTTCCAATATGTCTGATTTATCATAATTGTTTTACACAATGGTATAACTAGTCAAAATTAGTGTTTCTGATTTCGTCAGAAGTTTATTGGGTAGGTAGGTCCAGCTACTAAGTAATTTAGTAAATAAATAAAATAAAAAATAAATAATAGAATATAAATAACATTTTAAAAATAATATAGCAATTGCAGTTATATTCACTCTCTCTGTGCATTTTTGTATATTTTAATTTTAATAATTATGATTTTTAATATATATTTGTTGATTCATTGGATTTTTTTTACACTGCCCAGAAGTCGATTCTTGTGAGATGTGTGTAGCCATCTGTTGGTTAGATGACCCCATATCAGACACAGACAATTTTGCATGGTTGGGAAAAGTGACCATCCATTTTTGAAAAAATGTAACCTTCTCTTATCCTTCTCACTCTTCAAAATCAAGCTGGAAGTCCACTAGACCTCTTTTCAACCATCTCCTGTGCAATGGATATTGAATATTTTTATTTTATCAATTAAACTGATCTTTTTTATTTAGAATATATGTAATTTTCCCCTTCCTTTGTTTCTCCTGCATCCCTCTTCCCCAAAAACCTCCTTTTTGTATCTAGAAATCCTACATGAATTTATAAATGGAATTGTATATTAAAACTTTCCCCATGTATGCAAAACCACATGGTGTTTTCAGAATGTTTTTATGATGTTTTACATTACTGGGCTTTGGCAAGATTATTCAAAGAACTTTCAATTCTATTTTTCCTAGAGTTGTTATTAAAGGAAAAGTCCTTGGTGAGTTAACTAAATATTTTCCAGCTGCATAGATTATAGTATTGCAGAGGGCTTAGCATGATTAATGGCTACTTATCTTAACTTTCTTTTATTATGGACTGTTTAGATCAGTGGTTCCCAACGGCAATTTGATTTTTAATGGAGGCAATTGGAACCTTGTTTAAACTAAGTTAATGGCCTTTTAGGCTTCCTACGCGTGAGTAGGAGTTCACTTTTTGAATAGTAAGAATTATATGTCCTGGGGGGGGGGCATCAGGATTTTGAAGTGGGGCATGGCCAAAAAAAGGTTGGGAACCACTGGTTTAGATGAAAGGTGAATATCAATGAACTTTACATTATTTACCATTCCAATTTGTAGATTTTCTCTCCATCTTTGAGAATTAATTGAAGGTGGAAAGTTAAAGAAGCTTCAGATCACACTAGATTTTTATGTACATTCTCAGGGCTACTTCATAGCTAAGTCTAAGAACATGATGTGTCATCTAGAAGAAATTTACTCTTTTCTCTGAAAGAAATTTTGAAACAAACATTTTTGTTTGTCAAATTAAAAAAAACAGAATTAGTATAAAAGTGTTTGGAAAATATTTTTTTTCTAGAAGTGTTAACTGGGGCACCATTTTGTTGAGGACAGCACCATGAAAAAAGAAAGCTTATTCAAAAATCATAAAAGTGTGAAGAGTAGCGGCTTGTTTCTACACTTCCCTGTTAAAAAAAACATAGGAACTGTTTTATACACAATTATCTAGTTTTTAGACTGTGGTGAGTAAGGATGTGATTTATTATTTTCAACTCCACTATTAATTTGACTCTGTATTAATTGATTTAACTCTTAAATTTAATTGAGAATCTAGTTTTATAACCTATGCCATTCCCATTAATCATGGCAATACTTTTATATAGTTCTTTCAATATCGGGAAAGTGTATGATTTACTCAAAACTGGACACCCGTTTAAGTTTCAGTGGTTTTTAAGGGAGAGAGCTTACAGTATCTATGTCTATATACAGGTCCACCCTCTGCTTATAATAACTTTTTCAACTTGGTAGAAAACATTGTTATTTTATGCTAAAGTATATGTAACTATGTTCAATAAATTTTAAACAGAAATGAAGTCATAATTTAAAGTTATAATTCATGATAATACTTGTAACATCATAGATAACTTATTTCTATAATCATACTTGTTTCTAGAGGAATAACCTTTACGGATTTTTTACAGCAAAACCACGAGGGAGTCTTCTGGCATCTTAACTACTAATAAAATTTATGGATCAGAGAGCACTTCATCAGCTGCCTGTATAGGCAATACTTCTTTCTCAGGATCATTGTCATGACTCACCAGGAGACCGTCTCAGAAAGGTGTAGAATGTCTTATAATCACATATTATTTTAGGCAAGGATGAAGCCATATTAAAAAGCTTGCTGATCAGACCAGATACACAACATAAATAACAATAGTAATACATGGCATTCCCAAAACATCTGGAGCACCACTTGAACACCATCAGGAGTGACAAAATCACCATCAATCAATTACAAAAAGCAGCTTGACTTGGAACACGTTACATCTTGTGATGAAAATTTTAACGCCATCAATATCTTTAACACCATCAAACAACAACATCTTCTTATTCCAGGTCCTTGGGAAGGACTCAATAGGTAGATAAAAATGGCAAATCGTGTCTAAACATCAGGCTGTCTGGGCAACCAACCATAATAATAGCAACAACAGCAATAATGATAATAGCAATAGCAATAGCACTTAGACTTAAATACCGCTTTACAGTGCTTAACAGCCCTCTCTAAGCGGTTTACAGAGTCAGCTTCTTGCCCCCAACAATTTGGGTCCTCATTTTACCCACCTCAGAAGGATGGAAAGCTGAGTCAACCTTGAGCCTGGTGAGATTTGAACTGCAAAATTGCAGGCAGAAGTAGCCTGCAGTACTGCACTCTAACCACTGCACCACCGTGGCTCATAATCCTGTTTTATGACATTCAGAATGTTTTGCTTGGTTTTAAATATAGGGAAACAGAGTGAAAAAAGCTACTTTAACTCTTGCAACTCAGTTAGAGGTTTTATACAGTACAGATAAAGAAGAATAAGACCAAGATCCTGAAAAACTGCCCAAATGTACACACTGCACAGAGTAAAGAAGCTGATAACAGATAGAAAACTGGGGGTAAGGCAACAGAAGAAAAATTCCAGAATAATTTGATTTCTTTTTCTGAACTGGTAAAAATAGTTAACAGTTTGGGAATAAGAGATAGGTAGATGGAGACTGTTGAAGGTGCCTTGGAAAGTTCATGAAGTTCTGAAAAGTCTCCCCAATTTTGTAAAGTTCCAAGAAATCCCAGAAAAGTTCAGAATAAGGGGAGGAGACACCTACATGTGTATAGGAAAAATCAGTGAGGATTGGTGGGGACAATACCTCAAGGAGGACATTGTGAACAGTTTAGAAGAAGAAGGCCTATGAGGAAGCTTCACCTATCTGTTGGTTCAATTGAGCATAATGTGCCAACTTTCTAGCCCAGCCCTAGCAGGAGTTGCAGGAATATCAATGGGCATTCAGGATCAGCAAGTTGAATGGCTATATCTAAATTGTTTGGATAACAGATAGTAGATCAACTACTTGCGTAGGGAGGTTTTCTCCTATTCTTTTTAATTGTGTACTGTATTATTTGAATTTCAGTGAGAAATTTGAAGTGTGTATATTTGTAGATTATGTAATACAAGTTGGGTTTCAGATAAATCCTGTTGGATACAATATATAAATCCCAGAGAGGCATAACACTACATTATTATGTTTAAAGTAATTAAACATAATAGCAAAAGCCAATGTAGTTAGATGTTTGTTAATCTTAGTGTCACAAGCATTTTGTTATTTCCAAACTTAGTGTACAACTTACATTATTTATTAACTGTGTAGTATTCTAAGGGAATCAGGTTCATTATAAAGTAATATTTAGTTGTAGCTTTTAAGATAAGATTGCATCTGATAGTGCAGTATGAATGAACAGCTTCAATTAAATGCTAGTGTCCCTTTACAAAAGTCTATATTTTATTTGTACTGGTCCCAAACCCAGCTTTTGTTTTTACACATCAATTTCTGATTGAGCTCTGTGAGGCTTTTTTTTCTGAGTAGATGTACATATACATATCTACGTATACTGTTAGACATGTTTATATCCACTGACATGAACAGCTCAGTTAAATGCTTCTAAATAGAATTACAGTATTGTGCTTTGTTCAGTTGCTTATTGAAATAGGTCTTGAAAGGGTAATGCTATACTTGTTGATGAATGAACATTCCTTTTGTAAATGGGAGCCCCTTTTTACCAAGCAACTATATCAATAGCAACCATGGTATATAGAAAATATGAAAGTTAAAACAGTACCTCCATTCAAAAGAAAAACATGAAATATTGGGTAACCAAGGGCCACTTACTTGCTTAGTGTAAAAGGGATCTTGGAGTTGTTAGCAGTTATAAACTGAATAAGAGCCTATTATCTGAAGTTCTTCCTTGCAGAAAAGGAAAAGTAATGTTAGGTTGTATTAATAAAAGTGTAAAATGGATCATTACCAAATCATGGGAAATAATAGTTCTTATCTTGATAATTTAGCCTTCTAAAGATGCAACTGTAGTGAATGGGGTATGATAGCTCCCCTCTAATATCTAAAAACTTATGATGCAGAAAAAACCCAACACATTTCTGTGTTATCCCAGAGTACATGGAATCTTAAGTTATAGGGAGATAGGCGGGGGGGGGGGGGTTTTGGATCCTTTTGCTATAACTTTAACTTTAACTTTTTTAACCTTTATTTGTATTTCTATGCCGCCCAACTCCCAAGGGACTCTGGGCGGCTTACAGCAAATATAAAACTTATTAAAATATAAAAAGCATTATTAAAAAAAATACATAATAAAAAGCATTTAAAAACAATTAAAAAACCCATACACAACTTTTCATGGCCAGATCTCGCCAAATTGCAGAAGCGAGATCAACGGCCCCAAGCCTGCCGGAACAGCCAGGTCTTTACCGCTTTCCGGAAGGCCAGCAGGGTGGGGGGGGGCAGCAATAAAAAAAATAGCTTCTGCGCATGCAGAAATCCAAGATGGCGGCACCCACGGAGACACCGATGGAACCGGCTCCGTGACATCATCACCGAGCTACTAACGGTTCTAAACAACCGGTAGGAACCCACCTCTGGAGATAGGTCACTGTAACAAATTGATATTGGGAAAACATCTTAACAAAAGAATAGCCTGATAGGGAAACAATTTTCCTGGTATACCTGCAGGATATATTGAACACACACAAACACATACACCCACACCCACCCACCCACACACAACCTTCGCCCTAATGAAGATTTGAAAAACAAAACAAGAAAACATAGGAGACAGACAGAGGGGCAGATTCCAAAAACAGTACAGATAGATAGTGTGGAAGAGTAGATAAAGTTCTATACTTTGGAATGAACTGAGGGTAGTGAAAGATGCATACTGTTCTGACCCGGCCTTCGCAAAAGCAAGAAACAGACTCCCCGCAAAGAGTAAACCCTCTTTAATTACACATTGGGAATTAACTGCATTCACCAACAGAAAGTCCAGGCAAGAGTCAGACAAAGAGTTAACTGAAGCAATAGTCCTTATCAGCTCATTAAGATAAATGCAAGGCTGTGAACTCCCAGCTAGAAGGCTGCAAATTAAGTCAGAGAAATAGACAAACCTCAGTTCTGGCAAGGAAGTCTTAGTCGCACGAAACACACATGGAGCAAACTTTCTAGAAATGCGAACTGTTGTCTGCTACAATCACCCCTCCATTTTCCTCCTATTTATTCCCCAGTCAGGGAGGGGCCATTTAGCATCCACATTTGTTTTGCTTCCCGAGCCCACTCATTGTCCTCCGTTGTTCACCTCTCCTATCTCCTCTGTGCCAGAGGTGGGTTCCTACCGGTTCTATCTGGTTCTTTAGAACCATTAGTAAACCGGTGATGACGTCACAGAGACAGTTATGTCGGTGTCTCCATGGGCACCGCCATCTTGGATTTTGCTTCTGCACATGCACAGAAGCTATTTTTGATTGCTGCTTGCACGCCCGGCGCAACCCTGAGCGAACCAGCAGCAAAAGGATCCAGAACCCACCCCTGTTCTGTGCATACGCGCATCTGGAACAGGCCCCAGCTGTTCCTCCTCCTCACTCATCTCTGATCCCAAAGGGAGCTGCCTCTCCGATGGCTGGGAAATGCCAGACGGCCCTGGCTCTATCTCTGTGTCCGACACTGAGCATCCATCAGAGCCTTCCCCAGGCTCCAGAACTGGCCCAAGTTCTTCCCCAACCTCCTCCTCATCCGAGTCTGCTGCCAGCTCTGCTGGCAGCTGGCGGGCCACAACACATACATTAACTGACTTCAATATGATACTGAACAAGTATTCATTATTGAATACTGTAATTATCAAGGTATCAAGTTGGATACCAGAAAATCCATAAGTCCAAAATATCGACTTATCTAGACATGTCAAGGCTGTGATTCTGGGTATGCACACAGATCAGTCTGACTTTTGTACCTGACGCATATAGTTCTTTAGCTGTTCCTCTGCTTTATTAATTTTCTATATCTGTATCCTTCTTTACTATTCGTTCTTTCATTCTTTTTCTCTTCTCATGAAGGCAAAGGAAAATGGCAGGAATAATTTGACATTTGGCAATCATACCAATGATTTTTGGCAGCCTTTTTAAAAAGAAGCATATTGTTAACACTACGGAGCTATTTGAATGCTGTTGGGTTGATAATACTTGGTGATAATGCTACAGTTCTCTGTCCTGTTCTAGGATTTACTCAGTTTTCATCCTTTTTTCTAATGCCATATTTTTCTAGTTGCTGTCTTTATAATTTTTTCTGTATTTTGAAAAAAAAAAATTACATCCAGGGAGAATAAATCAGGAAGCACTAAAATGATGCCAAATTCTACTTTATTTGATGCCTCTTCTTCAAGTGATAACAAAAAAATCCTCCCCCCACACACATCAGAGGTGGGTTTCAGCAGGTTCTGGCCAGTTCTGGAGAACCGGTAGCAGAAATTTTGAGTAGTTCGGAGAACCGATAGCGGAAATTTTGAGTAGTTCGGAGAACCGGTAAAAACCACCTCTGACTGGCCCTGCCCCCATCTATTCTCTGCCTCCCGAGTCCAAGCTGATCGGGAGGAAATGGGGATTTTGCAGTAACCTTCCCCTGGAGTGGGGTGGGAATGGAGATTTTATAGTATCCTTCCCCTGCCATGCCCACCAAGCCACGCCATGTCCACCAAGCCACGCCCACAGAACCGGTAGTAAAAAAAATTGAATCCCACCACTGACACACATTTATGTAAAAAAAAGGCTGGACTCAATTATAAGAACCACTTACTGTAAGTGAGTATATAATAAATACTTACTGATAGAGAAGGGCTCTGTGTAATTAGTTTGGTCCTGTTGTAGACTCTTTCCAAAGTCTTTAGAATTTAACAGGAGGAGATTAAAGAAACAGATTCAAGGTGACAGTGTCATTATCTGTGTTTATTAGCAAGAATATTTTTAATGAAAAAGTTATAGAACAGTTAAAAAACTGCAACAATTATTGTGACAGATGAATTTATAATTTTCTTAAATTTAATATCTCATACAAAGTTTAGTCATTCTTCTTTAAGGAATAACTGTCCTTTTAAAAACAAAAAACAAAAAGAGGTTATTTTGTTTTGTGTTTATAGATGAATAAAATATTTGTCCCAAAACTGTATATTTAAAGAAAATTGTCATTTAATAATTCCTGGAAAAATTTCTCAAACAACTTCCAATTTTATATTCAGGAAAACTTTGGTAGTGATTGTAGTAAGAGGACTGAATGTAGACGAGAAAGGCCATTTATTCAAACTCCAAGAAGTTGTGAGAATTTCATTGTATATCATCACAACATGGTGCCTTTAGTGGCAGCTTTGCTGCAGCAGAAAATGCAAAGCATGCCATGCTGAGGCATCACTATAGCAAGTGGAGGTGGTAATTTGAAGAATTATAGGTAATAAACTTGGAAACCTCCGCTGTTTCTAACAGTTGGCAGTGAAGTACCATGCCTGCTGATAACATTTCTTTACTGCATTCCAGTGTTTGTTTCTTCTTTGCTTTAAAGAAAAGCAAACAATTCTCACTATGTTGAGCTTAATGGAAGAAATATGTCTTTGGCTGGATTATTAAAGGAAGAAGTTGTGTTCTGTTCTGTTCTGTTCTGTTCTGTTCTGTTCTGTTCTGTTCTAGTCTAGTCTAGTCTAGTCTAGTCTAATCTAGTCTCTGGGAATTCATCTGCATAATACACATTGATCTCAGACTGATATCATGTCTTAAAGTCGATTAGGCATATCTTCTAAAGTTAGAGTCATTCAGATATTATTACTAAACTCCAATAAAAACATGTAGGCCATGCTTTTTTTTCTGATTCAAGAACTAAATGCTCTATTTTTACTGAGCACAGATTGAATACCAATGAATACTTTGACTTTTTGATTGCTTATATCCATAGGAATGGGCGTTTTCTGCATTTCAAAATGCCACTTCAGGAATTCAAATATTTTTTTATTAACTGTGCTTGCATCTAACAATGAAAAAGAGGCAACATAGATACGTAACTTATGGCACAGCTACATAAAATTATAATGAAAAAATTGTGAATAAGCATGCATCAAAACTTGTCCCTGGACCTGCTGAAGGTGCAGTTTGCAATTTCCTTTCCTCTGGATTTAACAAGGAAATATTTGGCAAGATCTTCTTCTAAGGATGAAATTAGGCAAGATGCAGCTGAGCAGACAAAACATCCTCTGAAGTTGTGAAAGTATTCAGTCATTTTGACAGACTTTGATAATCATTGGATGTTCATAATCTGCGGGATGTGGGATAGACGGCATCACCACCAGATGGATTTGTAACTGGCTGACAAACCATACTCAATGAGTAGTTCTTAATGATAATGATACTACATCTACATGGAAAGAAGGAAGCAAAGGGGTACCACAAGGTTCTGTCTTGGGCCCAATACTCTTCAATATCTTTATAAACGACTTAGATGAGGGAACTCATCAAATTTGCAGGTGATGTTTATTAAGCACTAAGAAATGTAATTAATAGAAAATTAATAAAATGTATTTAAATTTTTTTTTGCAGGTGTCACTAAGCTGGCAGGAATAGCCAACACCTCAGAAGATAGGCTCAGGATCCAAAAATATCTTAACAGACATGAATTATGAGCCCTATCCAACAACATGAAATTTAATGTGGAGAAAACTAAGGTTTTATACCTAGGCAGGAAAAACCAAAGGTACAAGTACAGATTGGGCAAAATCTGTCTCAAAAACAGTAACTGTGAGAGGGACCTTGTAGTCCTGGTGGATGATCACTTAAACATGAGCCAGCAGTGTGTGGCAGCAGCCAAAAAAGCTAATGCAATCCTTGGTTGTACAAACAGAGGCATAGAATCAAAATCATGTGAAGTATTAGTGCCATTTTATAAAGCTTTAGTAAGATCACACCTGGAATACTGCACCCATTTTTGATCACCACAGTACAAAAAAGATGTTGAGACTTTGGAAAAAGTGCAAAGAAGAGCAACTAAGACGATTAAGGATCTGAAGAGAAAAATGTATGAAGAACAGCTGCAGGAATTGGGAATGGCCAGTCTAGAGAAAAGAAGGACTAAGGGTTACATGATAGCAGTATTCCAGTATTTGATGGGTTGCCACAAAGAACAGGGGGTCAACTTATTTTCCAAAGTACCAGAAGGCAAGGCAAGAAACAATGGATAGAAACTAATCAAGGAGAGAAGCAACCTGGAATTAAGGAGAAACTTCGTAAGAGTGACAACAATTAACCAGTGGATCGGCTTGCCTTCAGAAGTTGTAGGTGCTTCATCACTAGAGGTTTTTAAGAAAAGACTGGACAGCCACTTGTCTGAAATGGTATAGGGTCTTCTGCTTGAACAGGGTGTTGCAGTAGAAGACCTCCAATGTCCCTTCCAGCTCTATTCTGATTGAAAAACCTCTTTTTAGATATAATCATGTCTAGCAACAGTCTCACATTGAATAGATAATATTACTAACTTATTCAAGTTGTGAAATTCATGTAATTATATCAATAACAATTTGATTTTAAATTAACCCTATCAAGCAAGGCTGGGAGAAAGTAATAGGAATCAGTCAGAAATAGACCAGAATCAAATTATTTTTTACTGAAATGTATATCAGCAGTTTGGTTTTAGAATTCTTCATTATTTTTTCATTCTTCCCATTGGGCATTCCCTTTTATGCTTGCAAACAGAGAACATTATTAAATAAATGTGGAGTGGGGCTAAGACAATGTGTTTTGTAGGACACAAACATTGCAGGAACAGAAATGTTTGAAAAGAAAATTGCTGTAATTATTTTTGCAGCAAAGAACAGAGTAACAATAAAAATAAAAACAATTCTAGATGAACTCCATCTTATCAAGATTAAAAAATAATTTCAAAGAGATGTTCTTGGTTACATTAATTGTGAGATGTTGCAATTGTTCTTGGCTGCTACTTATGACATTTTATGCTATTTATGTTTAAATTATTAGTTGTGTTTTACTCTTTATTTCATTTTGTTAGTTGCCCAGAGTCATGTCTATGAGCTAAGCAGCCCTATACATTTATTAAATCAATAAATCAATCAGTGAGAGCTGAAATAAAGCATATTAAAGAGAAAAAAGTGTCAGAAGAAAGTATTAGGCCACCAATTGAAAAAGTGTGGTCTGTTTATTGGAGCAAGAAATTCCAAAACCACCAAAAAAAAAAAAAAGCCCAAGGAAAAATTCCCGTTTAGCCAAAATATCTGGTAGATCAAACTGTTTTCTTAAAGAAACTAAAGAAGTTGATATCTATGAAAAAAAATTAATGGCTATGCTTCCTAAATTTTACAATGGAGATCTCTCCATTGTAATCAAGTCCCAAATTGCACTCTTGCAAATTTAATAATGAGAATGACACTTTTCAGAATATTAATTCTACTATGGATGCAGTAAGTCTACATCTATATGTAATTTTAATATTTTTTTTTAAAAGGAAGGTAAAACTAATACAAAGAAAATGTAAGAAAAAGGAAAAAAAATCAAACAGAAAGCTAGCAGTGGAAGAAAGGGGGAATAAGTAGATAAAATGTAGAAAAGAAAGAAAGAAAAGAGATACAAAGTACTAGCTCTCAAACTTCACGTTTTTCTTTTTTATGCAAAAGTCCATAAGGGTTTTCCAGTTCACAATAAACATGTTGTATTTTCTCTGATAAAAGAAGTCAGTTTAACCACTTCAGCAAATTCAGGGGTCTCAGAGTACAGCACAACATGGGTGAATGTGGTTGGGATGGGTCTGGGGAAGCCTCAGCTTCCTGGGACAGCAAGAAGCCCCTTTGTGTCCTGCTGCTAGGCTCGGCTGGAGGTCACCTTCATGCTATACTGCAGCTCAGGGGCCTATTGCAGCTTGAGTTGTGGCACACCAAAATACCCCTTTGTGCCACACTGCTGGGCTGAGTTGGGCAGGGCTGGCCCTTGGCTTTGTGCTGCACTACAGCTCAGAGGCTTCTTGCAACCCCAGAGCTGCAGTGTGCCAAGAAGCCCCTTTGTACTTCCCAAGGTTTGTGCCACATGCACAAACACACATACCTCACCCTGTTCCCCTGCCCCCCCTTGAGCAATGCAGAACTTTGCCATTTTGGACTTGGACTGCACCTGGGCTCTCCCCGTCCACCCTCTGGCACCCCCATGCTCCTTACTCAGGACTTCCTTCGCTTTCCGCTTGGTGACCTAGAAATCGGGAGTTTTGATAGCAACTGGGATGTCAGGATTGCTATCACTAAGTAATGCGGTAATGTACCATCGAGCTTTATGAACACATCACTTAATAATGGAATTTCTTGTCCCAACTGTAGTCACAAGTCAAAGACTATCTGTATGATTGTAGTGAATCAGCCTTATAAAGCTTCCAACAGTCTTACTTGGAGATATCACAGGTCTATAAATAGTTAACAAGCTAGGTTGTTCTGATTAATTCTATATATATCAGGTATTGTAACTATTCTTTCATCTAATGTTGACTTTCTGAAGCTGGTGTGACTTCATTTGACTCCAACTCTCATCATCTACAATTATCACATACAGTGATCTTGCTGGTGGGAAATGACAATTGTAACCTACAAAGGTTCAATGAAATATAATGCTCTTGTGTTGTAAATTGTTAACAGATGGCAGTACTGATGTGCTAGAAGCTCTGACATGTTCTGTAGCATCTGTTCTTTCTTTTCAGTTGATATGAAGCTGCTGTGAAAAAGATTGTGTTGCTATTGTTCATGAAATAGACATCTGCAATGAGTACTTGTAAGTATGCTTTAAGCAATACATTTTGATTGCATTTTTTTTTTACTGCTGGAGTCCCTTCAAATGAAATTAACTGCCAAATACAATTTGTTAATGATGATTGCATAGATATAAGGATTGTGCATTGCTGGGCCAAAAATATGTAAAAATGAAGGGGGAGAGCTAATTTGTGTGATCAAGAATAAAGTGGACACCCTGTAACAGCAACTGAGTTTCACATAAGTAAGATGATGAACTTATTACCGTAAGTATGATCAGGGAATCACTCAAAAAGAAATTGCAGTCAAGAATGGCATTTCACATTCATGTTCTTCAGTACTTAGGACAGTTCATCTTGATTGATGGCAGAGATGAAAAGTTCAATTTTGCCAGCAGTTAACATGCTAAAAAAAATGAAGATAAGGAACTTTATGTTATTGCAGTAGCCAACAAAACATGGAGTGATCATTATGACCCAGTCCACAAAGTTTCACCTGTGGAATGGAGGCAAGAGATAAGAGGGAGGAAATCAGGTTATGGCAGAAAAACTCATGGTTAAGGGGTTTTTTTGGGGGGGGGGTGCAGATGGTGCTACTGACAAGTATTTCCTTGAATCTGGCATTAGTATAAATTCAGAGTGTTACATTGCAATACTCAAAACTTCAGAGCAATGATTGAGCAATGTTCAGAAACCCAAGAAGGAAATCTTACCGCAACATGACATCATTAGGTCTCAGACCTCTCAAGTCAGCCACGAAACTTTCTTACTCAGCTACCATGATGATGATGTTGTTGATGATGTTATCCATTCAATCGTGTTTGACTCTTGGCAATTCTAAGTGTCTCCATATCTTCCCATCTTGCATTACTTCTTTGAGTTTTTCTATGCTCTGGCTAGTGTCAGCTTTGATGGTGTCGAGTCATCATGTACTTTGGTGGCCTGGTTTCCTTTTACCACAAACCCTTCTGTCATACAGTCCATTTTCACCTTTTTCCAAATTGAAGGAATCTAATGCAAATGAAGAGATGGGCTGTTAATGGGGCTATGAGATGTTCAGTGGGAGGAGGACATGCCCTTCATAGGCAAAGCACTGGCAGACCTAGCCTTAAAATCAAATATCGTCCAGTATGACCAGTACCTTGAGTACTGTGTCCAAAAAAATATCTCTTCTGAGCAACTTTTCTCTGCAGCGCAGTGCTTTCCTAATAAGTGTTAACTGCAAGTTAACAAGCTTCTCTGTGTGATTTTAATTACTTCATTATTGTAGTACCTTCCAGCTGCGTTGTGCTGCCGCCTGAAATTGACAAGACCTTAATCAGGTCTTACATGCTGAAGGCTTTTGCAACCTAACCAGCTCTAACATATTCCTGAGACTGAAAAAGCAGTCTTTCCAATGCTGGAAAAAGTAATTCTATATATGAAGGTATATGTATTTTTTTTTTTGCAGCTTTTCATTTTAATTTTGGTGGCAGATGTGAATAAAGTGAAGCAGTTACTGTGCTCTTTGCCTGTTTATGAAGAGAAGAGAAGAGAAGAGAAGAGAAGAGAAGAGAAGAGAAGAGAAGAGAAGAGAAGAGAAGAGAAGAGAAGAGAAGAGAAGAGAAGAGAATTCTTTATTGGCCCAGTGTGATTGGACACACTTTACATATCTGATAACTCTATAGCTGTAAGGGTCTGATGGAAGAAACAGGATGCTATCCTTTCATTAGCAGAACTGGCTAGTGAATGATGGTGATTATGTAGAGAAGTCGATGCAGGTAACCAAAGAGCTCATTTCAAGGACTTTATCAGTGTTTCATTTATTAAAATATTCCCATTTAATCTAAAGTTATGGAGATGGAGGCATTCCTTTACACTCAGCTCTTGTACCATGTCTTGAGAACACTAGATTGGGAAACAAGATTGGAATGTGTTGCCACATATGTTGTTGGTCATTTTAAATTGAGATGGATGGAGGTAAGACCCAACAGATGGTGCTGTACTAAAATTCCCAGCATCCCTCACTACTGGTCATGTTGGTTGAGCTTACTGGGAGTCAGCAATATCTGGAGGGCCATAGGTTATGCACCTATACAAAGATCACTGATCTCCACTGATCTCCATCTCTTTGACATTTCAGGTAGAAAATGCCATAGTTATTCCATTCTACTTATTGAAATGGGAGCACAATTCTGAATGGAAAAGAGCATATCTATCTTAACAAGAACGTACATATGTTGGATTCTGTCACCATGTGAAATATTTGATGCATTCACCCTTATATCATATAGTCAATCTGAAGAGAAGCAACAGCTTATCACCAAAAAGACAAATATAAGAGGGAAACAATCACATTAGACACTGTACCTTCTGGAACGTAGGCTGTGAGCATCCAAAGCTCATATGATCTGAGCCTCACAGATCTGAATGAATATTTGTGTTCCAGAAAGTCAACTGGGTTTAACAGCATGGGGGCATCTTTCACGGTGGAAACGGAAGGTGAAAAATAAAACAACATCAGATGCCGACATTCCACTCCTGCTGAGTTCTTCCATTTCCACTGTTGAGATATCAAGCAGGCCCAGTAAAGTGTTTGGAAATGTGTGTGTATGTTGTGCCAAGAACACCAGGGGAATGAATTGCAGACCCAACAAGTGAAAAGTAAGGTCCCTGAAAGAAAATGCACCAGCTGTAGATTTCAAATTGCAATCCACAGTTACTCCCAATCCTGTTTCTATCATGGCATGCTAATGATGCAGACAGCAAAGCAGCAAATATGGAGAAGCAGATAATGAAATATGTTCAATGGGAGGTATTACAGGAGATTGAAGGCAAAAGGCTTACCGGAAAAAAAGGAATGAGAACATGTCAGCAGGAAAAGGAATCTTGCTTAATGGTGTATAGAAGAGCTTCCTGATAGGAGGAAATCGAGCTGTTTTGAAGGAGAAGAGAAATGCTGAAAGTTACAGAAAGAGGATCAGTCATAGGGAGAAGATGATATTCTCTCCATTTTGGCTCAAAATAATTAACTAAGAAAATGCCACAGCAATGAAGGTTTTGTTTTCCACAAATCTGAGAAGGAAACAGATTATACAAACACAGCTTGGCATGAGCAGGCTGTGCCTCATTTGTTTGCTTCAGAAATGTTCCATGGACTTTTTTTTTTAATTCTTATATGATCCCAACTAGCCAATGGCTTTCAAACTGAAATATGAAGTAACCTGGGCTTAATTTGAAATGTATGGCACTGAAACATAGGGTCATGAATGGAAGCAGTTGAGCAACAAAGTCAGTGGATAAGGAGGACCATTTTTATGATCAGGGAATTGCTAGGGACAAGCTAATGATTAAATAAATGTTGAACTTGTTCACATACTGTATGCATATGTTATTATATATTAGTATATATTATATCCCTGAATTTCTTTCAGGCATCTAAAACAAAAATATGTAGCAGAGAGACAAAATCACAGATAACAATATGAAGAGAGGTCACATATATGCATTTGCACATACAGTAAGTCATTTATTTAAAACCATTCAAATAATAATGTTACTTTCCTGGCAGATTTTCTGCATCCATCTTGAGCACAGATATGATGATTTAAGGGTTATAAGCTACTTATGCAAGATGATTCAAATGAAAAATATTGCACTGCAATGTGAATTTTTTTTATCACTTTAATTCCTTGGTGGCCAGATTCATAATGAAGGTCTTCATTTATCATTTATTCATCTATGAAGAAATTCATTTATGACAACCATCATAATCAGAATCTATTGGTAGAGCAAAGCAACCAGGTTGTTGCAATAGGCTTTATTTTTTTATTTTTTAACAAACATATCATTGCGTGAACAGTGTGGTACCGGAGTGTCTTACATTTTAGTACCAATAGAACAATATTCTTCATATTTAAAATACAGTTGACAATCTTATAAAATTTTAGTAATAGTACACATATTTTGTTAAATTATAATCTTTAATTCTTTGATTATTCGATATTTCAGTCAGAAGTGGGTTGCTGCCGGTTCGAACCGGTTCTTTAGAACCGGTAGTGGAAATTTACCGCCGTTCGCCGAACCGGCAGCAAAGACTGGAGATCCACGCCCCCGAACTGGTCCTCCGGTCGCCGCGGCTTGAAAAATAACCCTCTGCGCATGCACAAAGGCTTCTGCGCATGCGCAGAGAGTCATTTTCGGGTGTTTTCTGTGACACGACGGGGGCACGCATGAGCAAAACGCGCACTTCTGTCGTGATCAGAACTGGTAGGGAAGGTAAGTAGAACCCACCCCTGATTTCAGTATGTTATTTTTATACCAATCTACAAATTCTAAATGTCACTCCTTTTACTACAAATAAAACATTAATACTCCTATTTGTTGTGTTTAACAAACTTACACAGTTCTAATAGTAATACACAAATTTATAATTGCAATAGGCTTTGAACTGCAGCTTCCCTAAACCAAAGACAATATGGGCATGATCCATGATTATGGAAGCTTCTAAAATACCTTGTGAGTACCAGTTTTCTAATTCTGATTTAGTGGCTTTGCTATGCATGAAATATATATAAAAATGTACCAACAAGTTGACTGTGGATTTTTTTTTCAAAATTACAAAATATCAAGAATAGTGTTTAAATAATGGAGTTAGGGAAGGCTTAGATGCCTTAATATAATCCAATTGCCCATTCCCTCTTCCATTTTAGGCAAATTATAACCTACTTAGGTGACTTCTAAAAAAATAAGGCATTGATAGTTTAGCATTTCAGGAAAAGTGCTATTTTATTATGAATCTGTGAAAGAAGGTAGAATGAAAAGAATTAGCAGACCAACTCAATCCATTTTTTATTTATAATTTCAGGGTTTATTAGTCGATCTATAAAATTTACAATCTTAAAAAAATCTGATCAGGAATTTATTAGATCAGATGTTATAATTACAAGCTTTGCAAGATGGTTGAGTGGTGACTTTCTTTCCTTTGTTTTAACCTAAAAATGTTGGTGTGCAGTGTCTGATACTTTGAAGATTAATAAGTCCTCTTTCTCAGCATTTCTAACAGAATAACTAAGTTGGAAGGGACCTTGGAGATATTCCACTCCACCCCCCTGCTCAAGAGGGAGAGCCTATACCATTCTAGACAAATGGCTGTCCAATCTCTTCTTAAAAACCTCTAGTGATGGAGCACCCACAACTTCTGAAGGCAAACCTTTCCACTGATTAATTGTTCTATCAGGAAATTTCTCGTTAGTTCTAGGGTGAATCTCTCTTTGATAAGTTGCCATCTGTTATTTCTTGTCCTACCTTCTTGTACTTTGGAGAATAGATTGATGCCCCCCTCCTTTATGATAGTTCCTTAAATATTGAAAGACTGCTATCATGTCACCCCACTCCTTCTCTTTGTTAGACTAGAAATTTCTTATTTGATAATATCACATTACAGTTCCATGTGGACTGAAAGACCAACTTGGTGATAAATCATCTTGAAAAATTTACTTAGAATGGCATTTTTATTTCAGACAATACCTGTTTTATCCTCCATTTAAACAATGGCAGAAGAATATATCTAAATTTGAATGGAAGGGGGTAAAATGAGTTAAATATAAGGTATTACAAGATGCAAAGGAAAGAGGATTAGGTCTACAAATTTGCAATTACATTTTGATGCCTGCTGCTTAGTTTGGATGGAAGAGTGGGTACAGCTAAGCAATTGAAAGCTATTGGAGTTAGAAGGTCATGATTTGAGATGCATGGTATTTATGGTATGACAAAGTTAAAGTTAATATAGGTTTAAAAAAATCATTATGTTAAGCAGGCCTTCTTTAGAGTATGGAATAAATATAAATTTGGGTTGTGCTTGAAAACTCCTTTGTGGCTTTCAATGCAAGAGGCATTTTATAAAAGTGAAATGATAAGTAAACATAAATTATTGACATACCATGATATACTAGAATTTTCTCAAGGAGATTGTAAAATAAAATCAAAAGAAGATTTGACAACAGAAGGATATACTTCTCAATGGATTTCTTATGTCAATTATCACAAAGGTTTAAAGTGGATAAAGGATTTTATAGTGTTGTACATACTTACATTTTGAACTGTAAGACTGAGTTTGAGACAGAAATATGTGGCAATGATAAACATGTTATTGCTAAAATGTGTAACTATGAGACAGAAGGTATGATAAAACAGATTAAGTCATTTGGCTTACAATGTTTTATAATGGACAATATACAAATGGATTAATGGAAAAATATGTGGTTGAAAACATTGAAATGTATGTTATGTTCTAAAGAGAATTTTTACAAAAATGGTATATTATTGGTGTGTATCAACAGAGAAATTGTCTAGAATGTAGACAATTCTTTGCTGGGAATACGAACAATATGAAGGGACATTTTATCATCTTTGGTGGACGTATAAAAAAACCTTAAAAAAAGATATAAATGTCTGGATGAAATTCAGAAGATTTTAAAGACCAAAAGTACAATTGAAACCAGAGGCTTTTCTTTGGGGACTAGTGAACAGGCCAGTAGAAAAACATTTGGAACTTTGTTTTTATGTATGACAACTGCAGCGAGATCATTATTGTTGCAGAGATAAAATACTTAGAGGTGAAATGAATCTTGTTTCCCTGCTCTCAATCCCCATGAATAAGATCGGAGTCCAGGAAAGAATAAAAATAATATATTTTCAAAACAAAAATAAGAACACCTAAGTCTGTGTCTACATGGTGAAGAACAAAGAGAACAAAGGAGAAAAATTAACACATGCGCAGTACAGGTATCACATGAGGACTTCATATCAGTGTACAATGTCATTTCAAAATAAGAGTCCTGCTGACAAATTAAAATGAACGTAGTGACAATTATAACCTCAAAAGTGGAAAGATTTGACATTACCCACAAGGGAGGGATGGTTGGTGAAGATGATGGAACTTGCAAAGATGGATAAATTAGCTTCTTTGATCAGAAAAAAAGACAATATCTACTATGCATTTATGGCTGACTGGAAACCCCTCATAGATGTTCTGCATGAAAAAAAAAATACTGATGACTTATGGTTGTGACGATTAGAAAAAGTAGATGATAGGGAAAAAATGAGCTTTTTTGTAACCGTAGATTAAGAGATAAGTTTGCAATCATATTTGTATTTGCTGCAAATGAAATTAGAAGCTTCTTTCTATTTCTTTTTATCTTTTCTTTCTCCACTTTTGTTCTCTCTTTCTTCTCTTTCACTCTCTTTGCCTTTTTATTCTATATTGTTTCTTAATGTTCTTTTCAAAACTTTTAATAAAAATTATGAAAAAAGAGAGACTTTAGAATCCTGCATCATCCAAGTGATATCAGGCAGCATTCACTGAAGTTTACTTTTATAGAGCTGCAGAGATGTTTTTGCCCAATTAAAACCTGGATTGACAAATTAATCTTTAATTTAGCTAATTTTCTCTGAGGTTTTTTTGCATTTCTTTGGCACATTTCTAATGACCTCACAAATCATAATAATTAATTTCAGTCTCTTTGGCATTTTAATGAGCTTTTAATGATATGAATAACTAATCATGCTCACTTTATACCTGTTTAATTATTTTAATGAACTGCAAAAGGTAAATATTTCTTGTGTATTGAGCATGAGATGCTTCAGAGCTGCATCTCCTGTATTTCATTTCATTCGTAGCCAAAGTAGCATCTTCAAAAAAAATATTCTGATTTCAGGTAACTTGGCAAAAACAAGCAGCAAACTGAAATGTTAATTCCAATTGACACTTTGGACATTACTGTTTAGGTGAATATGACAATGTTTAGAAAGGGAATGGAAAAACATGTAAAAGATCCAAGTTCAATCTTTGGCAGTGTTGATTAAAGTGATTAGGTATTGGTTGAAAATTAAGTTCTTTCTCTGCCTTAGTTTCTTACTCAGTGAGCTACTCTCAGCCATTGCAGGCAGTATGTAACTATACGGATAGATTTTGACTTGGAATAAACCAGATTCCTGTATAGAAGGAATAAGCTATTGATAATTTTCAGGTATTTTAAATGATCACCAAACATTAGTATTTGCCATAGTGAAGAAACTACCCACATCAGTCAAATAACTCAGCGGTCACAACAACTCAATAGCACACAAGAGTAACTCTCTGAGGGAAATGGACAGTTTAGAAATATGAAAAATAAATAAGTACATAAATAAATAACTGTATTTGCTCTTAAGATGGCCAAAACTGCAATAACCTAAAACTCCAGAGTATCAGTAAAAAATAGTTTATCTATATAACATTTCAAACTCAATGAATACCCATACATCAAAAAAATGTCTATGCAAGAAACCAACAATTGCACAATCCACACGACCAGGAGCCATCTACCACATACAAGGCAAAGAATGAGGAAAACACATTGCAATAACCCCAAACTCCAAATATATTATCAGCAAACTGGCCAAAAATACAAGTGAATTCCTAGTGGGGTGGTATTTGCTGCAGATGACTCAGCCATTCATAGAGACATTGAGATAAGTTCCATCTAGAAACCATTCAAGAAAGGAAGCAGCTAAGGTCAGGAAAAAAGTCAAGCAGATCTAAACATGTCCTTCCTCATACAGTAACACATCTATTAATCAATATCCAGATAAAATCAGTACCAGCTAAACAAGAACAATGAAAAAAAGGAACAATATCCCAGTCGAAGAAGCTACCTCATATAAACAGCCAACAATCACTGGTCTCCCATGCGCCTAGCCTCATAATGAAATATCTACAGGGATACCACAAATCTAATAGATTAATAGTTTGTTTTGCAATTTATAGGTAATTTATATTAAATTATATATTTATTTTGGAAAACCTACATCCCAGCTGCCAAGATGGCTTACAGCACATTCAAAATAAATGCACTATGGGTAAAATACTAGTAGATACATATATATGTAGTGTACATACATACATACAAGGAAAAGTATCAAGTACATGACTCAGAGCAATAACAATAATTAAAAATGGAATAAAAACAAAATTTTGGAAGCCAAGGAAAAAAAAACCAACAATTGTTATCCTTTATTAGAGTTAGTCTATCAGGGAATAATTTCACCCACATCATCAGGATCCCATGTACAATGAACAAAGGAAGCTAAGATCTTGCAAATGGCTGGATCTGATAGGTCAAGCCTGATGTTGTTGTTCCAGAGAGTGGATGTCACAATATAAAAGGTTCTTCTGCTGGGTCTTGCAAGATAGCAATAGCAATAGCACTTAGACTTATATACCGCTTCATAGTGCTTTACAGCCCTTTCTAAGCGGTTCACAGAATCAGCATATTGCCCCCAACAATCTGGGTCCTCATTTTACCCACCTCGGAAGGATGGAAGGCTGAGTCAACCTTGAGCCAGTGAGACTTGAACTGCCGAACTGCAGCTAGCAGTCAGCTGAAGTAGCCTGCAGTGCTGCACTCTAACCACTGTGCCATCTCGGCTCTGTTAGGGAGATGATACTCCCTAACAGACTGGACCCAGAGCATGTCTCTGTGCTGGATTTAATTATATGGCTATATACCATTGGAAAAAGACCAATCACAAATAGCCTGGCTCCAGGCCATAAAAGGCTTTAAAGATAACTACCACCATCTTGAATTATTCGGGGTGGGTGGGAAGGTGGGCTTACTGTCAACCAATGCAGCTCACAGAGCATAGGTGATGCATGTGCTCAACCAGAATCACCCATAACTGCCCACACCACAGCATTTTGTATCTGCTGAAGCTTTCAAATGCTTTTCAAGGACAGCTCTATGTAAATTTTGTTGCAGTAGTCCAAGGTCATCAAGGCATGAGTGCCTGTGAATCTCTTGGTCCAGGAATGAACATAATTATCACATAACACAAAGAATGAGAGATGGTTTGTTATGAGAAAGTGAGGTTTGGCATCATTATTGACCCACATTTCATGAGACAGCAAAGGGACAAAGATTAGTATAATAACAATTATAAATCCCAAGCCATTTCAAGTGGCAAAAGCTGGTCCTTATGGTATAGATTTCCTCTGGAGGCAAGACTAGCACCAATTCTGGTGGCCCTTTGGAAAGCTGTTAAGATAGAAGACTTTTTGAGAGCTGGTACCATCAATTTAACGACACCATTTAACTCTTACAGTTATTGCAGTTTGTTTAAATTGTTTATGTTAAATCTATATTGTAACTTTTAAATTTGTGTTTTTTATGATGGCACATAATATGATTCTGAAGCCACATAAGTGAAATAAATAACTATCTTAATATGAATCTATACTAAATAGGAATTTGTTTTGTTGAGAAATCACCAGCAGCTTAAGTTATGTCTGGAAATATACTGCAACTGAAATAACAATGGAAGAAATGAATGCTGGCCAGCGCCTAGAGGCAAGCATTTTGCATTTGTTGAAATTTCCAGATACGTTTCAAGCTCTGCTTCATATAAATTGCCTTGCAGTAATACAGTGTGGAAATAGCCAAGGTTCTGTGATAACAGATAGATCTAATTTTACTGAGGGAATAGGCAACTACTGTAAGCACTGTGTGAATCAAAATTGCACTAAGGAACTCCAGGCCTCAGTGGCATCCTGTGCAAAACTCTATTAAGAAACACTTTCAGGGTGTAAGTCTGATTTTCTAGAGTACAAGCATTAGGCTGTGCTCTAAATTCCTTCACAGTCTTCCACACATTAGATGAACTTCTTCTTCTTGTTGTGCCATATCCATCATCGAACATTGGCAATCATATTGGCAATCCTATTTTTGTCAACAGCCGCATGAAAAAGTGCTGCCGAGTTTTGTCCAAACCAGTCCCTTAGGTTTTTAAGCCATGATGTTCTTCTTCTGCCTGGACCTCGTTTGCCTTCAATCTTTCCCTGGAGGATTAAGTGAAGGATGCCGTATTTTTCTGGGTGTCGCATCACATGTCCAAAATATTCTAACGTTCGCTTTTTAATGGCTTTGATGATTTCCCTTTGCTTTCCCAGGCGGCTTATCACCTCCTCATTTGTGATTTTGTTAACCCAGCTTATATGTAACAGCAGTCTGTAAATCCACATTTCAAATGCTTCTAGTTTCTTCAAGTGGTTTTCTGCCAGAGACCAACTCTCTACTCCGTAGAGCAGGATAGAAAAGATGTAACATCTGACAAGCCTGATTTTCAGTTTTAGGCTTATGTCGTGACTGCAGAAGACCTTTTTCATTTTGAAGAATACTGTTCGAGCTTTCTCTATCCTTGTCTTTACTTCACTGATCATGTCCCAGCTTTCATGTAAATTAAAACCGAGGTACGTGATCCTTTCAACTTTTTCTAATAGTATTCTTTCCGAATTTATCGGTGGTAAATTAATAGGTTGTTTGCTGACGACCATGATCTTGGTTTTTGAGGTGTTAAGCTTCAAGCCATATTTTTCAGATATTTCTGAGACTCTGTTAATGAGGAGCTGAAGGTCTTCATGCTTACTGGCAAGCAGAACTGTATCATCAGCATATCTTAAATTGTTGATCTGAATACCGTTTACTTGCCATAAATTATATCTGTCTATTAGTGATACAAGGAGTATGATAGATTTGTAGAATTGCCATAAATCCAAAGAATCCAGCAGTATACATTGCTGGCACAACCTAATAAGACCTACTTTTGAGATAGGATTGAAATTGGTGCAAAATACTATCTCCAGAACTTACAGCTACACTGTGTGCACAATTATTAGGCAAGCTGTATTTTTGAGGATTACTTTTATTATTGAACAACTACAGTGCTCTCGGTCAATCCAAAATGTTAATAAATCTCAAACCTGAATATTTAAAAAAGTAAAAGTGAGGTCATGGCTTTCTTAGGAGAATACCTATGTGTGCACAATTATTGGGCAATTATTAGTGTGCAGAATTATTATGCAACTAAATGAAAAATGAAAATTTTCCTATCTCACTCATTTATTTTCATCTGTTAAAGTGAGAATAATAAATAAACAACTCAAAATTTACAAATAAACTTTTCTGACAGTTCAAAAATAAATAAATCAGTTATCAATACAGCCACCCTTCTTTTCAATAACAGTCATAAGCTTTCCATTCATGGAGTCTGTCAGTTTTTTGATCTGTTGACGATCAACTTTTTGTGCAGCAGCGTCCCAGACACTGTTCAGAGAGGTGTACTGTTTTCCTTCACCATAAATCTCCCGTTGAAGAAGGACCCACAAGTTCTCAATAGGGTTTAGGTCAGGTGAGGAAGGAGGGCAGGTCCAAACAGTGGAGTATTTCGATGCATGCAATGGAGCATTGTCCTGCATAAAAATCATGGTGGTCTTGAAAGATGCGGACTTTTTCCTGCACTACTGCTTGAAGAAAGTGTCTTCTAAAAACTGGCAGTAGGTTTGGGAGTTGATTTTGGGTCCATCTTCAACCCAAAAAGGTCCAACTAGCTCATCTTTAATAATACCAGCCCATACCAGTACCCCTCCTCCACCTTGCTGCGTCTGAATCGAAGTAGAGCTCTGTGCCCGTTACTGATCCAGCCACAGGCCCATCCATCTGGTCCGTCAAGAGTCACTCTCATCTCATCAGTCCATAAAACCTTTGAAACATCTGTCTTCAGATATTTCTTGGTCCAGTCATGCCATTTCAACTTAAGTGTCTTGTTCAATGGTGGTCAGATTTCAGCCTTCCTTACCTTGGCCATGTCTCTGAGTACTAAACACCTTGTACTCAGGGGTGGGTTCCAAAATTTTTTACTACCACTCTGTGGGCGTGGCTTAATTTTGTGGGAGTGGCTTGACGGCCATGTGACTGGGTGGGAGTGGCTTGATGGCCATGTGACTGGGTGGGAGTGGCTTGGCGGTCGTGTGACCGGGTGGGAGTGGCCAACTTGTAAAATGTGGTGAAAAAGTGACTTATGACCATTT
>QLTV01000967.1:2344341-2354525 GCA_003457575.1 Thermophis baileyi
GCCCTTTGAAAAGTCTGTCTTCAGATATTTCTTGGCCCAGTCTTGCTGTTTCAACTTATATGTCTTGTTCCGTGGTGATCAGATTTCAGCCTTCCTTACCTTGGCCATGTCTCTGAGCACTGACCACCTTGTACTTCTGGGCACTCCAGGTAGATTGCAGTTCTGGAACATGACAGCACTGGTGGATAATGGATTCCTGGTAGCTTCATGTTTGATTCTTCTCAAATCTTTGGCAGTTAAGGTGCGTCTTTTGTTCTCAACATGTTTCTTGTGACCCTGTTGACTATTTGCAACAAAACGCTTGATGGTTCTGTGATCACGCCCCAATATCTTAGCAATTTCAAGAGTGCTGCGTCCCTCTGAAAGACTTTTTACAATTTTTGACTTTTCAGAGTCAGTTAAATCTCTTTTTTTAGCCCATTTTGCCTGTGGAAAAGAAGCTGCCTAATAATTATGCACATCTTGATATAGGGTGTTGATCTCCTTAGGCCACACCCTCCCTCATTACACGAATACACATCACCTGATATGCTTATGCCAACTAAGCATTCAAGTGTATACAGGTTGGAGGTGGACAATATTCATACAAATGATGATATGGTCAAAATACTCACTTGCCTAATAATTGTGCACATGGTGTATTTCAGTTCTACCTATGTGAGCCAGAGGGGTGGTTCATACTCAGTGATGTGAAAGCCTTGGTATGGTCTAGTAAAGCCAATACAGGATATTTCTCCATCAACTGAAGAATAATATACTGCCTTAAACCAGAAGAATGAACGAACGGTCCACTTATACATCTGTAATAATCCAGACATTTTATTAAATAAAGAAATGATAAGAAAGCCATTCACATTTCTATATGTCAATATTTTTTCCTTATTAATCAGATGTCTCCAAGCATGGACTGGTATTACTTTTATGTATATTGTTTTCCTCTGACTTGGTTTTCTTTCTTGAAACAGCTCCTGAAACTGACCAAAATGCAGTGAACCTATGTTTCATATCAACAAAGTACTATATATGTGTTTTAGGAATAGTAATCAAGGGAAAGTTAAGAGAAGGAAAATGTAGAAGCCATAAAAAAGACAGAATGGAAGAAAAAAATTGACCCATGGAACAGGATTTACTGGAAGCTCCAGTCTGTATGACATATATTACTAATAGGAGTTAAAAGAGCACTGTTTTGACTTCCTTTTCATGGATAAATAGAAAATGGTGCTTTCTGATTCATGTATTTTCCCTAATGTTAGATTATGAAGCAGGGTTAAGCTCCAACAGCTCTTTTTAAAGGCAAGCTATGTCAAGTTTCATCTATATCTTGTGTTTCCACCAGTATGAAGCATAGCCATATTTATTTATTTCAGACATACAGTATGTAGGCTACAATACACTGCTGCTCACTTAAGTATGAACAAGGCCAAGGTATTTGAATATTCTGAAAAACTCAGAATCTGAAAACTCACTTACCCTCTGTAGGAAGAAAAATGTGGTCCTGTTCCAAGCCAGGAGAGGCACTGGAAATAAAATGGAGGCTGATTGGAAAGAAGGACTCTGTTTATTGATGAGCAGAACCAACAACAGCATGTAGTTCTGGGACAACTGACAAATTGATGAGTGCAAGGATTTTTATTCTGTAGTTTACAGTATTTTGTAATTTTGAGGTTTGCTTTGTGTGGTTTTATTATTTGATTGGTGGTGGGTTAATCCTATTATGTCCTAAAGGTCATGTCTTGTCTTTCTTAATTCCATCATCTGGAGCTGAAGATGTTTTGCATGCGCGGAGGGTTCTTTGCCAGCCGCAGCGACCGGAGAACCGGTTCGGGGGCGTGGACAGCCAGCCATCGCTGCGGGTTCGATGAGTGGATGCAAATTTCCACCACCGGTATGGGAGAACCGGTCCGAACCGGCAGCAACCCACCACTGCCCTGGTGTAAACAGAATAAAATTAAAAGGCTGCACAGAGACAGAATGAATCTTGTCTTTAAGTAAAGGAAGCCAACTTCCCATCCAAAAACTTTGCCAGAGGTTCCGTCTGCCATCATAAAATAGAGATAAACTCTCTTCCTTTTTGGAGATAGGAAGGATGTATGTGCGGAGGGAGGAAGTCATGTCCAGGGGTGAAATGCTCCCGGTTCGCTCTTACCTGTCGGTCGCCGTAGAGCCGGTCGCCAAGGTAGTGCGAGGCGCCGCCCACCTGCCAGGATGCCACCATTTGGGTTCTTTTACCCTCTGCGAATGCACAGAACGCTTTGCGCATGCGCAGAGGGTAAAAGAACCCAAATGGCGGCATCTGGGCGGCGTCCGGGCAGGTGGGCAGTGCCTCACGCTACCTTGGCGACCGACTCTACGGCGACCGACAGGTAAGAGCGAACTGGGAGCATTTCACCCCTGGTCATGTCCCTATAAAAATGGAGAGACAGCTGAAGCTTAGCTCTCGCTCTAGGAAAAAGGAATGAGGAAACATCCATATGGAAAGGGGGGGGGAGAGAAGTGTAGCTCAGATTTCAAGCTCACTTCTTAATTTTCCTATGTTTGAATAAGTTTTTTTTGTTGTTGTTAAATCTTGCATCAAATTACTGTTTGGATAACATTAATATGAGTTTTGCGAAGTTATGTTAAATTATATTTTCTTCATAATGCGATTTTGCGTTTTCATATCTGGCTAATAATCTGTTTGAACTCAAGTAGTGCTTACTTGTGAAGATTGCTCTGACATCTCCTTACACAAGCCTATGTTTTGTTAATACAAGTACCCATGTCAGATGGTTTGATAGTTTGATTCTTCTTTATCTCCCTGCAATCTTTTGGGTGGCAGGTAGACATTCTAAAGAGAAATTGAAACCTGAATAGAATGAGTGGCATATCTTCATCCTGACAAATTGTTTCAACCTGCAGTCTCTATTACTTTCAAACTGAATAAAGATCCCATTCTCTGGCAGTCTGGCATGGATAGTATTTGCACTTTAAATATTTGGAATATCCCTGGCAAAAATAATGATTTTGGATGTAAAAAAAATGTGTTTGATAAAATTCACTGTCATTTTCTCCTAAATTTAATTCTAACAAATGGCTTTCCCTGAAAATTAACTGATGGTATCAAATTCCATGACTTGATCCATATTTCTGTGTTTCTTATCATATATTTCCATTCTCATTAATCTACACAGTTGTCATTATAGGGCTTTTCTTTGTAACATTTTTCCTCCTTTAATTTATTATTGTTTCTGGCATTAAGACAAAATGTGGATACTTAATGACTGGAAAATGGAATTATCATATGCTCCTGGTCTGAGCAGATGATGCTTTAATATTTATTTGTGACTCAGAATAAACATTTTAATATCTTGTAAAATCGATCCATTTATCTTTTATGAATGTACTGTAAATTGAACAAAATCTAATATAATATGGTTGGATAATCCTATTTCAGAGTCAATGGGGAGAATGGGGATTTCCAGTTCAGGCAATGGCATTAACAGACAGCAGCAGAGACATTGCATCTAATAGTAAAACACATCTTTTGCATGTAAAAGCTCCCAGATACAATTCCACCATCTCTAGTTAGGTTAAACAGTGTGGACAATATTGAACCAAATGAACCAATGATGCAATTAATGTAAGTCAGTTTCCTGGGAAATTTATAACTTGCCTGCCTCTAACTTGTAATTTTTCTGGTTACTGGTAAGATCAAGGGAGTGAGAGAGACAAAAGTAAGCCACAGTAGGGAAGAGAAAAGGTGTGAATAAGTGAAAAGGAATAAGTGAATTTAGATGAATCAAAATTGGCCACTTTAACTTATGCTATCTTATTATATAGTAAAAAAGGAATGACTGCATGCTCTTGCCTCCCCCACCCCTCCAAAAATAAAGCTGAATAATGCTTCTGGATAACCAAATGAATTAGTGGAACTATTGATTTGAATTAGTGAAGATATAGCAATTATCAATATTATAGAAGTATATTCATCTACTGCAGATGCAATGAAGGGAGATATTGGGGAATTATATGGGAAATTCCAAGAAATGTTAAATGCAGTTTAAGGTTTTTGACTATGAACTGGAGATTAAGACAATCAGCCATGGAAACTCACTTTCAGTCATTCCCCCAAATCTAACCCCAATCTATCTCATAGGTAGTTGTGAGAAACTGTAGGTCTTGTATTGCACTTAGATGAGAAGTATATAGTAAAAATATTAATGTTCCTATTGCTGCTGCTGCTACTATTACTACTAAAGTGTGGTTGACATATAAAACTTGGAGATGTGAAAGAACCTGGAACCACAGGAATATTTGAACTGAATAAATGCAATAGCACAGAAGATAGGTTAATAGAGTTTTGTATAAAGAACTTGTTTACTGGCAACAACTACTTCAAGCAGTTTAAACTTAAACTTTACATAGTCAGCCAAGTCATTTCAGGTGCAGACTGTGAAACAGAACCTTGAATTATTGATGTCAAATACATGGGTGAACTTAGAGAATGAAAATGAATGAAGGCAAGTAAACCTGACTAGAAGAACATGTAATCATAATATAAATTCATTTAGGTGCCTAATAAAAAAAACCCTCTCTTTTTATAACCGTGCAGTCCCTATTCAGGGTAGAGTTGGGGGGACTGGATGAAGCTGAGTATTTACTGGCCGGATGCCCTTCCTGATGCCTATGCAGAGTAATCAACAGATATTTTTTCTTTACACCCTAGGAGAGAAACATCTGCTGCTACTTGTACTCTCAACCTTCCGAGTGGGAGGCAAGCATCTTCACCACTAGGCCACCATGCCATTCTAGGTGACTAATCAAACCAAATCAATAATAATAATATCAGTGTAAAGAATAGATTTAGTATGCTAAACATTTGTAGACTTCTAGAGAAAGAATATATTTGAAATATGTTCTCACTGGGGAAGCAGGTTAAACAGGCAATTGACCAGTGTTGTCAAGAATAACACTAGACACAGCTGAAATACCCACTGATAAGAGCTATAAAAGCAGCAGCAGTTAAAGTTGTAAACAGCTTTGTATCAACAAATATGGAACAACACTGTTAATCCCAGACACCGAAAAAGAAAAATGCAAGAAATGTGGAAATTACTGAACCACTGCAGTACTTCATCACACAAGTTGTTATTATTATTATTTGCATTGCTGAAATTCACTGAGCTTGATTTTTTATTTCTTTCATTATTCTACTAGATAACACTGTAAATGCAAGAATTGTGAAGAAGCTTTGTCTGAAATCTTAGAAAGAAGAATAGAGCCATTCATGGAAAGAGAAGTACCAGAGAAGAGGCAAGTTTCAGAAAAGACAGATGGACACGAGATCTGATAGTTAACATAATCTGAATGAGATAGCAAGGGAATATTAGGAAATTTACTTTTGCTTCATTGACTACAGCAAGTCCTTTGACTTGCCAGGATAGGAAACATATTAAGACTAATGGGTACGTCAGAACATTTTATAATTTTTCTAAGAAATCATAATTAGAAGAAGCTATTATAAGAACTGTATTTGGAGAAATAGGATGGTTCAGAATAGATAAAGTGCTGAAACTAAGTTGCATATTCTCTCCATTAACTCACATTGCAAATATATTACAAAATTATTACAAGAATGGCAAGATAGGAAATTATGATAGATGAAATCAAATTTGCAAGACCAACTACTCTGTTACCTGAAAGTAAAGATGATTTAGAAATGTTCATTATGAGAATAAAAATGGAAGGTCAAGAATCTTGGCTGATTTTAAATGTTAAGAAGATATAGAGTAGTTAAGATCAATCTGCATGCTTAGCTGAGTATAAAATGTAATGGATCATTTTATTTATTAGTCTCAAGGATCTCTGTTTCTGTCTCTGTCTCTATCATCTTCTTGCCAAGAAAACTGCAGGGACTTGTCTAGACAGTCACCAAGAGACAAAAAACTGATTTGAAGAATACACACACACGCACACACACACACAGAGAGAGAGAGAGAGAGAGAGAGAGAGAGAGAGAGAGAGAGAAAAGCACTGGCTACTAGACTAAGGAGATACACTAGAGAAGCAGAGGACAAGAACATAAAAGCTCTGTTTTCCAAAAACCATGCAAGGTGTGCTTCCAAATGCAGTACAAAAACATAGTAATGTCAGAGCCACCAACAGCAGAAATGGAACAGTACAGGAAGAACATTTGGAAGAAAGAAAAGACATAACACCAATGCAAATTGGTTGCAGGACCTGAGAGCAGATCACAGCAATCTCCCAGAAAAGGAACCAATCACCAATAAGAGTAGCAGAGATCCAATAGCAGGTCAAGAATATGAAGAGCTGGACAGCACCCACACTGAACATGATCCATATCTACTAGCAAAAGAAACTAAGAGGAGTGCATAAATGCCTATTAGCACAAATGAACAAGCTATTAGCAGCAAGCTCCCACCCAGACTGCTAACACAAGGAATCTGATCATGAAAGACCTCCACAAGGGAACAGCACCACCCAACTACCACCCAATAACCTGCTTCCCTATAACATGGAAAGTCCTATCAGGCATCATAGCCACCAAGCTAAAGGACCATATCAGCCAGTATATCAGCACAGCTCAAAAGGGCATTGGAAACAACATCAAACCACCAGATGCTCATAGATAGAGCAGTTCACCTAAGACTCGAGGTCTAGACTGACCAATCTGTGTATACACACACGAACACTGAGAGATATACATATATATAGAGAGAAAAAGCACCTGAATTGAATACAGGAAAACCTAGGACTCAATGGTAGGCACATGGATCTGTGAATGCCTGGAGTTTTACAAAGTCAACAGGACACTAAGGACCTTCCTCAAGAAATCATTGGAACTGAAAGTTAACTTAAGACAGCTCACACAAGTGGATATTAAGTGTGATGCACTGTTCCCTTGCTGTTTTATATAGGGTCTAACCCTGTCAGCCAAATAATCACAAGGACTGGATACAGATACAAATTCAAGATTGGAACTATCGTCAGCAACCTCCTCTACACAGATGACATCAAGTTATAGGCTAAAAATGACATAGACTCACTGATCCACCTGATGCAGATCAACAGTGAGGACATTGCGATGTTATTTGGATAGGAGTAGTGGCCAGATGGTAGTCAAGAGATGGGAAAGTAGTTAAGTATCAGTTAAGACTAATATGGTGAAATTACCAGCAGGTCACATAATAGACATAGAGATGAACTACAAGTAGCCTGGTGTTTCACAGCCACATGGGACTCATGCTGAGGATGCAAAAAAAGACAGTAATATCTAAGAACCAACAAAAGATAAGATAGGTCCTGAAGAGTCAGTTCAATGGGAAGAACAAGATCCATGCCATCAACACATACATCATTCCCTTCATCAGATACCCTGCCAGAATAGTGAGCTGGCCAAAGAAGAACATGGAAACTGGTGATGTGAAGAGCTGGAAGTCTTTCACAATGTATGGAGTTGCACCCAGAGACTATATACCAGACAGAAAGAAAGTGGTCAGGGTCTGGTAAGAGTGAAAGCCATTGCCATGGATGAAACTCAGAGTGTCCAAGAGCATATCAGTAAGATGGCACCTAAAGATAACCTGCTGAGAGGCAGCAACAAACAGGAAGATCAAGCAGAGGAAGTGCCATGGCAAGAAAAGATCCAGCATGGGATATCGATAGATGGTTGTGGTGGCAGATATTGGGAAATCCTACCAGTGTCTGGAAAGAGTTGGTCTAAAAGACAGCACTGAGGCACTGATCATAGCAACACAAGAAAAGGAACTAAGCACCAGATCAATGGAAGCAGGGGTCTACCACACTAGGTAGGACTCAAGGTGTGGACTGTGCAGATAGACATCAGAGAGAGTCCAACACATAGTGGAATGGTGTAAGAGCGTGGTCCCCAACTTTTCTGGCATCAGGGACCAGTTTCACAAGAAAGATTGTCTTCCATGGACTGGGGTGGGATGGTTTCACACACAACCTAGATCCCATGCATGTGCAGATGAAGCTTCATTCACTTGGCCATCACTTGTGCAGCCCAGTTCCTAACAGGCCACACACTGGCCCGCAGCCCAGGAGTTGGAGACTCCTCGTATAAGAGGCAGAGAAGAGCAGCAAACACTGAATCGTACAACCACATAGTTGGCATTGTACTGTATATAGGAACATCTGCACAGTGTCTGAGCTAGACCCTGCCAAGTCCAGGTGGGGATCCCACAGAAGGTCATGGGAAATAACAGGGCTAAGATCCTGCGGGACTTCCAGATTCAGACAGACAGGCATGAACTAGCCAATCAATCAGACATTGTAGTAGTAAATAATGACCAGAAGATAGCAGCGATGATCAATGTAGCAGTGCCAAGTGACAGCAATATCCGGAAGAAAGAGTATGAGAAGCTGGAGAAGTTTTATGGCCTGAAGGAAGAAACTAAAGAGCATATGTAAAGTAAAAGGCCAAAGTAGTTTCAGTGATGATAGGAGCATTTAGGGCTGTGACTCCAAAGCTGGGAGAATGGCTCCAACGAATCTAGTAACATCAGAGCTCTCTGTCTAGAAGAGTGCAGTGTTAGAAACAGGTAAAATACTGTGCAGACTCCCAGATTGAGACACAGACCACCCATAAGGGTGAAAAAGGAGTTTTACACACACACACACACACACACACACACACACACACACACACACACACACACACAGAGAGAGAGAGAGAGAGGGGGGGGGAGGGGGGGGGGGAGGGAGAGAGAGGGAGAGGGAGGGAGAGAGAGAGGGAGAGAGAGAGGGATAAAATAATCCCTTTATGCCTTGACTATAAAAAGGTAAATACATCATTGTGGATATAATTTAAAAAAAAAAACACACACACACACACTATAACACCCAACACCACACACCCGAACACACACACACACACACACACACACACACAGAGAGAGAGAGAGAGAGAGAGAGAGAGAGAGAGAATGTGCTACAGAAATAAAGGCATTAATATTAGAGTAGATGTTTAAATAATATTAAGAATATCAACATGCAAAAATCAGAATACAGCATTTAAAACAAATAGTCTCTCCAGTGTCAACGTACAACTGTAAAAACTGAACACTGAGAAAAACACAGATGCTAAAAGGGAGCTGGCAATTTTTGTTGACTACTATTGACTCGAAGAAGAATCTGTCTCTTGCCAATCAAACTTAACTGCCCTCTCGGTGTTAATGGACAGGAAGCTGAAACTCATATTCTTTGTACATGTGAATTGAGTAGATGCTAGATAATAACAGAAGATTATGTTTGGCAAGATTGAGAGAACAGAAAGGGGGGGAAAATAGTACTTACTGTAAGGTGGAGGGACAGGATGAAAGAGATTCGTAGAATTGTGTGAAAAAGTATGAGCTGTTGCTAAACAGAGAGCACAAGATGGTGAAGAATTTTCCAAAAAGTCACAAGGAGTCAAAGCATAATGCAGTTTTTCAAAAGCAGAGAACTCCATCACACTATCACAAAACTAAGAAAATTGCATGCAGAAGCAACTATGTCTGTCATTTTGAGAATTGTCAAATGCCCATTCATAAAATGTGTGCAATGGTAGTCATAAAACATTCGTTTACTTTATAAGCAAAATCATTAAAATGTCATCTGCTATGATCCTCAAGTCCACAGGATTAAGGGTTTTTTTGGGGGGTTGGGTGGATAAGGGAATATATTAACACAAATCCAAATAAAGCATTCGGCTTTTCTTTGTACGAATGCCTTAGGATCCTTTGTTAGGCCTAATGACATTGTTAAAACTGGTCATAACATTTTATTTATTTTTATTTATTTTATAAAATTTATATGCCGCCCAACTCCCGAAGGACTCTGGGCGGCTTACATCATAAAAAAATAAAACATATAAAAACAATTTAAAAAAGAAAGGAGAAAAAAAAACCCCAACAATATTTAAAATAAAACATTCACACAACCATGCATGGGCCAATCAGAACAAATATTGGCCCCAGGCCTGCAGGAAAAGCCAGGTCTTAACGGCTTTACGGAAGGCCAGTAAGGTGGGGGTAGTACGGATCTCGGGGGGAAGTTGGTTCCACAGAGTCGGAGCGGCTACAGAGAAGGCCCTCCCCCGCGGTCCCGCCAGCCGGCACTGTCTGGCCGACGGGACCTGAAGAAGGCCAACCCTGTGCGACCTCACTGGTCGATGGGAGGAA
>QLTV01000967.1:2364482-2376137 GCA_003457575.1 Thermophis baileyi
AGAGTGTAGGTCCTGAAGCATTGCCTTGGGGGACACCACTGTTAACAGGTGCAGGGTTTGATAGGGTGCAATAGCAATAGCACTTAGACTTATATACCGCTTCATAGTGCTTTACAGCCCTCTCTAAGCGGTTTACAGAGTTAGCATATTGCCCCCAACAATCTGGGTCCTCATTTTACCCACCTCAGAAGGATGGAAGGCTGAGTCAACCTTGAGCCGGTGAGATTTGAACCGCTGAACTGCAGCTAGCAGTCAGCTGAAGTAGCCTGCAGTGCTGCACTCTAACCACTGTGCCACCTCGGCTCCTAAATCGGCGCACAATCTACTACTTGATAAAATAGAAAAATGTGGGTTAGACAGCATCACCACCAGATGGATTCGTAACTGGCTGACCAATTGCACACAACGTGTAGTCCTCAATGGAACTGTATCTACATGGAGGGAGGTATGCAGTGGGATACCCCAAGGCTCTGTTTTAGGCCCAGAACTCTTCAACATATTCATCAATGATTTGGACGAGGGGATAGATGGGAAACTCATCAAATTTGCAGATGACACCAAGCTAGCAGGAATAGCCAACAGTCCGGAAGATAGGCTTAAGATACAGAAGGATCTTGACAGACTTGAATATTGGGCACTATCTAACAAAATGAAATTCAATGGTGAAAAAAGTAAGGTTCTACATTTAGTCAAGAAAAACAAAATGAACAGGTACAGTATATTTGGTACCTTGCTCAATAATGGTGACTGTGAGAGGAACCTTGGAGTTCTAGTGGAGAATCACTTAAATATGAGCCAGCAATGTGCTGCAGCTGCCAAAAAAGCCAATGTAGCCCTGGACTGTATTAACATCAAGACCATGAGAAGTGAAAATACCACCCTACTGAGGCCATACTTGGAATACTGTGTACAATTCTGGTTACCACAATACACAAAAATCGCTGAGACCCTAGAACCGTGATGGCGAACCTATGGCACACGTGCCACAGGTGGCACGTGGAGCCATATCTGAGGGCACGCGAGGCGTTGCCCTATGTNATCCATCTTAGAACTAAGGAGAAATTTCCTGACAGTTAGAACAATTAACCAGTGGAACAACTTGCCTCCAGAAGTTGTAAATCCTCCAACACTGGAAGTTTTTAAGAAGAGATTGGACAACCATTTGTCTGAAGTGGTGTAGGGTTTCCTGCATAAGCAGGGGGTTAGACTAGAAGACATCCAAGGTCCCTCCCAACTCTGTTATTCTGTTATTCTGTTAAAACGTTCTTATAATGTAAAAAGTACAGCTTGTGAAAAACTTAAGAAATGAAGAAAGTTACATTCAGTCCATCAGTATGCCCAGTAGATATAAGAAATCTCTGATTTGACTAAGATACTATTAGATGCTGATCCCTATCATATTATACAATATAGGATTGTATAAACCAAAAATTCCTTTACAGGTTCTTTTTTGGAGTGGTGTGTATGCCCATTACTGAATCTGTGGCAGCATCAATTTTAATCATATGTTAGCATTTTCCCCCCTCCTTTTAAAATTTGTACATGGTAGCTGAGGGATCTTAGCTTTATGTAGCCTTTATCAAGTCCAGAAAACTTCCCATAGCTCTTTGCAGAATTGTTTCTTCTCTTCTTGGGCCTTTCCTGTACAAAAGCACATTGTAAGGTCATGTGGTCATGCCAAGAAGCACTAGGGAATGAAGAAAACCTCTTTGCAAACAACCTGGTGTTCCTGTAAATGCAAGGGCTTTTAAAAGGTTAAAAAAAGCAGGAAGAAATCTCTCAGCCACCTCATACATTTTTTAAAAAGTAAATGCAATCTCTATCTATTCCTGTCCGGTATAGCCAAAAAAAAAAAAAGTTATGTGTGTATATCTTTCTTAAAATACCTTTACAAAGAAGAGGAAGAGCTAAAAATTGCCCTTCTGCATTGGACAGTAAAAAATAAAATGGATTTGAAGGATCCACAACTGCCATTAGAGATTATATCCCTGAAGAGACTATGTGAGTTTTTAAAAAGCAGCATTGCTTTCCTATGCTTTTGCTTTTTGCCGTTTTTTGATGTGTTGGGGTTGAAGCAGTTAAGGATAGGTACTATTTATGGCAAAGAAGTCCTTGAAACATTGATTTATTCTATATTTAAGGAAACCATGTGCTGCTTGGCAGGGGTGTTGTTTCCCAAGCATATTTGTTAGAGCAGGCTGTCTAAAGAGCATGTTTACCAACGGCAATGAAATCAATCAAAGCTTCCTGCAGAGTGTTCTTGCCCTCCATTTTTGTAGAATAACAACATGCTGATCCCCTATAGTTTTCAACTTTGATTTGTCGAGGCAAAGTACTGGCAAACTCCGTTGGCCTGGTAGAGAGAAACCTTCAGTGATAGCAGCTTGGCCTTTCTTCTTGACAAATCTCTGTCCAACCACTTAGAAGTCTATTTAGTCACCATGACAGACAATAAAGATAGTCTCAAGTAACACTGAAGCGTGAAGTGGATGAAAATTTGGAGAGAATCCAGGACCATTTTTACCAGGGGGGGGATGCACATTTTCCCTCCACCCTCCCTCTTCTTTCTGGGCCTTGGTTGTCTTGCAAAGAAAATGACTTTCTGCTACCATGAAGAGGAAGAGTAATGAATTCATGGGATACTCCATCTCAGACTATGTAATATTTTAGATTGCCATGTGATTTCAGCCAAGCCTGATGCAAATTCAGGCTAAAGTACAGGAAATTATTTATGCAATGTATTTGTAGACATTTTGATTTTTTTTTTTCAGTACAGTAAATGAAATGTATCATGGTAAGATGGTGCACAAGCATGTTTTAAGTTCAATCTGTTGGTCCACTAAAATTTATCTTATTTGTTATATCTTCAGAATGTCATGTACATAGAACCTCTTTTTTTCCCCTTCTCAATAACCTTGTTTCCAAGTTCCTTGCATTTTACCTCAGCATCCCAACTATCACCCAGATTAAAATATGACTCTCACTGGTTGCCAGCTTTACGGAGCTGTATACTGTAGGAAAATTTCCTTTTGCTCTAGATTGATTAAATGATAGCTGGGTTCTTTGTCCATTCTTCTGTCAATTTTTGAGGCTGCTTGTAAGATAGCTGGCATTATGGAATAAGAAGACTAGAAAACAAACCTAAATTTGCTAATTGGCAAGCAACCTGAAGCTTTTTACAAGAAGGCAGGTTTCCTGCCTCTTTCATGCCATCCCTGTGCAATACCATAGGTGGGAAGACAAAAAACCCTTAATATACATGGTTCTATTTGCCCTAAAACTTGGAAAACACCTAAATGACTTATTAGAGACTTCTTAGAGTATTAGAGAAAAGTTACACTGGGATAGTAGAGTTACTATCTCAAGTGATCTAACTGGCTGAGTCTCACTGAATTTCAATTTAGTTGTTGCTTATACCTGGAAATTCTTGATTTGTAATTCAGATTTTGCTGTTTTAAAATCCAGATGGAATGGGGTTTTGTTTTTTAAAAAAATGATTAGTCTTCTTTCTGAGCAGTTGCATCATTTCACTGATTTTCTAGTCACCTGAGATTAAATGCTTTGATGTTCAGCTTCCAAATAGTTCAAACAAACTATGGGCTGGGGAGATTCCTACTTTATGTGAAAAGATAGAACTGCACCAATTAAAAAAACATAAAGCAAAAGTCAAAGGTAGAAGCTTGGGGGGGGGGAAGCTAACTATTAAAAAAAAAATCTTGATGGGGTTTCACTCAGCAACACCTGGATGGCTATGTAGGAAACATGTGGTCAAAAAGCCATTAGAAACAATTATAGTAGAAGACAGTGTTCTAGGACCAACACTCTTTATACTTTACATAAATGACTTTTGCGATCATATTATAAGCAACTGCATTCTCTTCACTGATGATGTAAAACTATTTAACACCACTGACAATGCTGCTACCCTTCAAAAAGACCTTGACTTTGTGTCAGAATGGTCAAACAATTGGCAACTCCAAATCTCAACCAACAAATGCTCTGTCTTACATATTGGTAAAAAGAATCAGAACACAAAATACAAGCTGAGTGGACATGACCTCATAGATAACCCTCACTCTGTCAAGGACCTTGGAGTACTCATATCTAAGGATCTAAGTGCCAAAGCCCACTGTAACAACATCACCAAGAAGGCATTAAGAGTTGTAAACCTAATCTTGCATAGCTTCTTCTCCGGTAATATTACACTACTAACCAGAGCATACAAAACATTTGCTACACCAATTCTCAAATACAGCTCATCTGTCTGGAACCCACACTGCATATTGGACATTAATACAATTGAACGTGTCCAGAGATATTTCATGAGAAGAGTCCTCCACTCCTCTGCTCGCAACAGAATACCTTATGCCAACAGACTTGAAATTCTGGGCTTACACAACTTAGAACTACGCCGCCTTCGGTATGACCTAAGCGTAGTTCATAAAATTATCTGCTACAATGTCCTACCTGTCACTGACTACTCCAGCTTCAACCACAACAATACTCGAGCACACAATAGATACAACCTTAAAGTTAACCGTTCCAAACTCGATTGCAGAAAATACGACTTTAGCAACAGAGTGGTCAATGCCTGGAATACACTACCCGACTCTGTGGTTTCATCCCCCAGACCCCAAAATTTTAACCTTAGACTGTCTACTGTTGACCTCACCCCATTTCTAAGAGGTCTGTAAGGGGCGTGCATAAGCGAACCAGCATGCCTACCATCCCTGTCCTAATGTTCCCTTTTATTTTTATTTGTATTCATTTCATGTATTCAAATCATGTTTATACTCATATGTACTATCTAATACGTGTTTGACAAATTAAATAAATAAAAAGTAAGGTTTAAAAACAAAAACAAAAACTCTTTTTGTTGTGCCTGCAAGTATACTCTATGCATTTTGATGCTTTAATTTTTTGTGTATAAAGGTATAATTCCAGGAAGCCCCTTCTTCAGGTAGGAAAATGATTGGCCATTGCTTTTCTGGAAGAGATAGGTGGGAGGGCATAGAAGCAGGGAATTATCCAATGGAAGAGAGGTTTGCCTGCTATTCAGACTGAATACCTTGCCAAACTGTCTTAATCCTGACAGGATTTCCTAAAGTGGTTTAGAGTCAAGCTAACATTAACAAAGGAACAAAGGAACTGAAATGGTAAGTCCAGTTATGTCTTACACCTTAACTGACCAGTATCAGCAGTCATTTGATAAAACATCAGATATTGACTGGAGAAGATGGTGTTATTGACAGATGCTATATAAAAGTTCAGCAGAGTTAAATTTGGGGGACGATGCAATTTTTATTAAAAGAAAGCTGGATTGTTTGACCAAACTGGTTTTCTAATTGTCCCCATCCCCTTGAAATATTAATTATGCTAATATATGCCTCACCAAAAGCAAAAACAAAACAAGGTTCTCCCCATAAACTATCCCTTATCATTTTAGTTATTGTTTTCTGCCTATTACAATTAAAAAAGGCATTTACAACAATAATTAGAAATGTAGCTGGAACTATGCAGAACCTGATGTTTATGCAAATAGTTTATTGTTGCCAAGAGAGCAATAAACATTGTAAACATTGTATGCATTGAATATTTATATTCATACTAATTTATATAGCATTTTATTATAATAAAAAGTTGCTTTTTATTACCATGGCTCCCTTCCCTCTCTTGTGCAAAGTTGAAAATGCAGACATAGAGATAGTGGATTCTTTGAGGAACTTACTAAATCCACTATTACCAGAAATTTATTTTAAGTACATACACTAACATATCTATTGCATTATGGTAACTTTAAACATATACCTGATGTCTGTAGAGAGAGAAGTAGCAGGCGAGGGAGATATGATCTCTTCAAGTATTTCCCTGAATTTATTAGATTAGAAACGTGTGTTCCAGGGGTGAAATTCAAAAATTTTCCCTACCGGTTCTGTGGGCGTGGCTTGGTGGGCGTGGCAGGGGAAGGATACTGCAAAATCTCCATTTCCACCCCACTCCAGGGGAAGAATACTGCAAAATCCCCATTCCCTCCCCACTCCTGGGGGAAGGATATTGCAAAATCTCCATTCCCACCCCACTCTGGGGCCAGCCAGAGGTGGTATTTGCCGGTTCTCCGAACTACTCAAAATTTCTGCTACCGGTTCTCCAGAACCTGTCAGAACCTGCTGGATTTCACCCCTGGTGTGTTCTGTCCAAGCCTCAGAGTTTTTGCCCATTAGCTAGGAATTGAGAAGGAGAGACATACACATAACACTTTAGACTTTAGAGTTCAGTGTGATTTGGAACAACCTTGCTTTGTTAGAATCTCAGATAACACAAAGAGCTACCCTCATGTTTTACAATTTATCTTAAAATATTGTAACTAATGCATGGAGATCAGAGTGAATACAGGTGGTGCTGTGGGTATTGGATAGATCGTTCCTAATCATTGCGACACTGCAATTACAAAATGTGCTTTTTAATACCTAGATGATAGCACCACCTTTTATATTCACATCATGATGTTCCATGCAAGCATGTAAGGGCTGGATTTGGATTATGACATGTCTTTCTTTACTTCCACATCCCCTGGATAGATGTGCTAGTATGGTCTTGTTTTCCATCTGATTTCAAGCCCTTATACAATCAAATCAACATCAGAAAAAGAATGAATAGATTTGGGGTGTGAATAGAATATAAAATTACATGCAAGGTAATGTTTAAAATCAGGTATGTGTTTAAAATAAAACTCACTGCACAGTCCTATGTGCTGAGTAGTATGATCCCATATTAGGTTGTTTAATTCAACTGGAAGCCTGTAACTAGGACTATAAAATTTGGGCTGCAAAAATCCAGACAATCAGCAGAGGGCTAAGTCTTATAGATTTCTGAATCACTTAACTATCAACAGGTGATTGTCAGGATTTAGTCCAGATCAGGCAACACTAATTTAATATTTAATATACCTGTTTGCTTTATGGAAAATCATTACTAGCTGCTTCGCATCAGAAACAGTCAATAGTCTTGTACAGAATTGTGTTCCATGTTTATTTTTCAAGCTCAGTACTGTAAAGTGAAGTGTACTGCTGCACCAACTTCATGTTTATATGATATCAGCAAGTATTTTCACCGGTTGAGTGCAGTGCTTTTTGTTGTTGTTGTTGTTGAAATGTTGCAACTGCAGTTCAGAAAATGTTGAATTCAATTAACAATCTCCCTCTTCCAAGGTGAACAAAGACACCCTATACGGCTCTTGGGGAAAGTGCAGCTGTTTCCTCTCACACTGAAAATATACAGATGGAAAGTAGACAGGTGGAAGGGATGGTAAAGTGCATTGGAGGATGCACTTTCATATGAACTATGGTAAGATGATGTAATAATAAATCTTCGGTTAGACAGGGAATACTAATGAGTTTAAACAATCATATTAGGAAACTGAGATTCAATCAGGAAAGACATGGCTAGAGGTCTGTTCCCCAGTAATGAAAAGAGAGGAGAAAGGAATATGGACCCTGATAGAATGTATTGCTCCTATGTCCATGTATTTTGTGAAAAAGTCTGACAAAAAAAGTTCTATTGACCTGGACATGAGTTCAGCTTTCTGCATAATTTGAGCTTCTGATAAAACAAGGCCATAATCTCCCTATTGATAAACTGGAAAAGTGTACAATGACAGTCCCACTACCAGATGGCTTTGCAGTTGGCTCAACAACTGTAGCCAGCTCATGGTCCATAATGAGTCTATGTCCCCTTGGAGGAAGGTATGCAGTGGGTACTTCATGGTTTTCTCCTGGGCCCACTACAGTACTTCTTAAATTTTCAAAAATGACTTAAATGAAGGAATAGAAGGATGCTTATAAAATTTGTGGGTGATACAAAGCTTGCTACAATTCCCAAAACAGTGTCAAGAGGATCTCAATTGAACACCCCGCCCTATACAACAAAATGTTCCTCAATGATAAGGAATGTAATTTTCTACACTTAGGCAGGAAAAAATTAGATGGGAAAAAATAGAAACAGGGTACAAAGTGGACAGTACCTGACTCAAGAGTCATACTTGTGTGAAGGATCTGGGTATCCTAGTAAACCATAAATTAAACATGAGCCAGCAATGTGACACAACTGCCAAAAGAGCCAGTTTTAGAATGTACCAACATAGGTATAGTGTCACAATTAATTGAAGTGATAGTACTGCTGTATGCTGCACTTATCAGACCACACTTCTGATTGTCTGATCTAGTGTGACCACTTTTGATTGTCACACTAGCAAAAGGATACTGAGGAACTAGAAAGAATGCAGAGAACTGTGACAAAAATGGTAAGAAGCTTGGAGGCTAAATTCTCCAAGAGCTATTAAAGAAACTTGGTATGTTCAGCTTGCAGAAAACAAGGGTATTCTTCCATGGTAGTCTTCCAATACATGGCGAGATGTCAGAGGACAAAGGATGTGGATTTACTCTCCATAGCCCCTGAGGAAAAGATAATAAGACATAAAGAAAAGCTTTATAGAGAGAGATCCAAATTTGAATTAAGGAGGGAATTCCTGACAGAGAATTACTAAGCAGTGGAATAGCCTGCCTCCTGAAGTCATGGGTTTTTCCATCACTGAAGGTTTTCATGAAAAGATTGGTCAATGATTTCTCTGGGTTGATATGAGGATTTGTGCATTATGCAGGGGTTGGATTAGATATCTTCCAAGGTTGCTTGCAAACTTCTAAGGTCACAGATTTCTCCGAGAGCTCTATTCACCTACAGGAGATGGTTGTTTATAGAAAGGATGAATTGGTGATGCATTTATAATCTGGGAAGAGGGTACACTTCTTTCTTTTGGCCTTTTCTTCCTTGCTTTAAATTAATCTAAGCTGCTTTGTGCAATCAGTCTTTCTGTTAGCTTAATTATTTCCGTGGTGACTCATATGTAAGGAGAATTCATATATCACATATAGTTTGGATCTCTGAATGATGTTTCTCTCAAAAAAAAAAAATAGAAGCAATGCTAAGGAAGAGAAATGTTTTAGATAATCTCACTATCCTATTATTATTTATATTAGTTTAATTACTGTTGATGGATCAATGTTTGTACAGTTAATGCATTTTGTGGACTGTTCCCAAATCTCTCTCTCTTCCCTAGCAGAGCTGGCTACCCAAAGTCTAAAGCTTTGCAATGTCAGTATATTGTTAATATCGCTTCAGTAAACACTTAAGTGAATCTGACAGTTGATTGTGATTATTAACCTTGTGCTGAACCAGTAATTAATCCATCCAAGCTGTAAAAGGGGAGAGGGGAAGTATAGGGGAGAAAACAAAGCAAACTTGCCTGCTCTGCTTCAGTAATTTTGCAGAATCCAAGTGCCCCAACTTGATATGGTTTAAACTCATTAGTATTTCTTGCCAAACCTTCAGATGTATTACATACATCATTTTATTTTAGCTCATATACCTCATTTGCAATTTTGACCATTTTTTCTTTACACATTTCAACCTTGGAAAATAACCCAGGAAATTCAATTAAATAATTACCTTGAACATGATGACATTTATTATGTGAAAAACATTTTTCCTTATTTTATTTTTTTTAAATACCTGAATTCAGTAATTTTGGTGCTCAGGCAACATTGTTGCCTAGTAAGTTCCCACTTCCTTATCGCTATCTGCAAACAAATACCCACTTATTTTTAAGAAAAAGAAAATAACAAATACATCTGTAATTCTTTACAATCTGCATTATATTATGTTTTAGAAACAAAGGAAAAATCTTAGATCACAATTTGAAATTGATTACATGAAGGACAGTTTTATTTAGACAAAAAGTTATCATGGCTATTAATACTGAACTAATTCTTCTCACTGGGTTTTAATTCACAGAACTGAAGAGAATTTTTTTATGGGAAAAAACTATGATGAAATCTATCCTTCAGTTTCCCAAGGTTTTTCTTTTCCTCTGTTTCTTTCTCCAAAGTATGTGTTTTTATAGTTATCATGGGAATATTTTAAAATTTATTGGCAATATATAGGCAACAGTTTATCAACTGTTGCACACTAGCCAAGGATGTTGGGTTTGTTACACATTTCTCCATCACTTTCAAGGCCTTTGTTATTAATACTTCTTGAAGTGAAAAATCACCATGAGGCAGTTTGTTCTTTTGAGTGTGAGAAGTTTCAAAGTCCAGGAGAGGCTTTTGTATGACAAAACACAAGATACCTCTCAACCATTCTTTAACTAACATAAAAATAAGAAGCCTTCCAGCCATAAGCATGTTGTCAATTTTTAACTTTCTGAAAAATTAGAAAGGGTACCTTTTTCGGATTATATATAATACACTCATGGCTAAAAATAGCTTATAGAAGCTAGAGGAGTTCAGTGTTTTTCAACCTTGGGAACTTTAAGATGTGTCAACTTCAACTCCCAGAATTCCAGAGCCAGCAGGTCAGCATTTATTTACTGAGCATATGGCATTTGATATCTATAGATGAATAAGTAAGTTAAAGTCCATACATCTTAAAGTTCCCAAGGTCAAAAAACACTAGATTCATTCACTAATTCATTCATTTACTCATTCATTCATTTACTCATTTACTCATTCATTTACTCATTCATTTACTTATTCATTCATTCATTCATTCATTCATTCATTCATTCATTCATTCATTCATTCATTCATTCATTCATCTTAATAGTCTTCTACTCTCTGGAAACAATAAAGCTGCAAACACTCCTGAAATTATTGCCTTTGGTAAATACCTGGCATCAAGCAAAGGCCTCACCGTGTTGTGGCATAATACCACTTCTCTGGGTTTTCAACTTGTCATACTAACTCTCTATAATAACATTCTTTTAAAGGAAACTTTATAGTGTTGATAATAGAGTTTTGTTATGAGTTAAGAATCAATGACATGTTATGAGTTAAGAATCAATGACATGAAAACTATTTGAGCTGAGCATATTATTTATTTATATATTTATTTAATAAATTTGTATGCCACCCAACTCCTGAAGGACTCTGGGCGGCTCACAGTATATAAAAAGTGGCCACAGGCCCGCCAGCCGACACTGTCTGGCTGACGGGACCTGAAGAAGGCCAGCCCTGTGCGACCTCACTGGTCGTTGGGAGGAGTGTGGCAGAAGGCAGTCATGCAGATAAACTGGTCCTGAGCCATGTAGGGCTTTAAAGGTAACAACCAACACCTTAAATTGTGACCGGAGCGCAATCGGCAGCCAGTGCAGCTCGCGAAGGATGGGACTCATGTGGGTGTACCTTGGCACACCCAACTGCTCGCGCAGCTGCATTCTGGACTAATTGTAGTCTCCGGACACTCTTCAAGGGTAGCCCCATGTTGTTGCAGCTTTCGCTTATTTTTACTCCCTTTTACTTACCTTCTTCATTGTGTGTGTGTGTATACACACACACACACACACACACACACATATATTGTGCATGGGGTTGCGATGGGTCGGACACGACTTCGCAACTAACAACAACAAATATATATATATATTAAAGGAACATTCTGTTCAGAGCAATGGGAAAAATAGCCAACCCGCCCACCTCAGCCCAACTTAATTTTAAGCCCAAAATGAAGTTGCTAACAAGGAACATAATTCTGTCCCTCTAACAGGAATTACTGCATACCATATATTTTCATGTGGGAGAGTCAAGACAAAAATACATTCAT
>QLTV01000967.1:2384324-2395397 GCA_003457575.1 Thermophis baileyi
CACAGTCCAAATAACAGTCCGAATCATACACGTTCTATCAGTCAGTATTCAGAAGTACAGCAGTCTTCTTACCAGCCTTTCTTTGTCTTAATCAGCAAACAAAGATTCTCTACTATCACAGATAGCTAGCTACACACAGAGCTTACTTTTAGACACGAAGTCACTCAGCAATGAATCAGCAAAAGAGAGAAAACTAACCATGTTCTCTAGCTCCCTCTTATGGCCGTTACTGCCAGTCAGAATGCACCAATGCATTTAAAGCAATATTACATATATACATATAAACAGTGATTTGTGGCTTGTTTATATTAACCAACCCAACCGTTTGGACAGAGTCCTAACACCACCACCCCACCTAGCCACAGCGAAAATTTATGTTTTGCCAGCTGGGAGGCTGGCAAAGAAGCCTCGCTTTCCCCGCCACCGTGGCTGCTTCTACTACAGCACCAAACGGTCCATGCCCCCCCATACACACACACACATACCCCACGCTTGCCCTGGCAGCACCCCAGCAGTAGCAGCCGAGCGAGGGAAGAAGAGGAACTGGAGAACAAAGCGGGCATGGCGGCAGCCAAAGCCGCCGCTTATTCCAACAGCCGAGGACGGAAGAGGCACCTCTTCCATCCTCGGCTGTTGCAAAGAAGCGGCAGCTCTGGGTGTGCCATGTTCTGTTTGGGAGCCGCTTTGCACCTTGTTTGCAACCCACTCCAAAGGGAGCTCAGATTGTGGCGGCCTTCTGGCTTCCACTGCCTTGTGGGGCCTGAGGTTGACCCGGTGACACAGGCGCATTTTGGGGCGCCTAATGCTCTGGCCATGTGATGGCCAGAGAGTGAGGGAGGGTGGCCAGGTCCTCCCAGGCAGCTGCTCCCCACTGCCCTCCCCAGAGGGGCTCGCTTCGCCCTTAGATTCTTCACCCACCAAGAGCCGGGCCGACCGTAGCTGGGCTGCCTGACCCCAGGAACAGGCAAATTAAATGGCAGGCAAGGGGGGCTGGCATCAGGCTGGGTGGTGAGCGGCTTGGACTGAACCCAGCTTCCCTACTGGCAGAGGGAAAGAGGCCGGGAGGAGGTGGTCACGTCAACAGCTTGGTCTCCCGCTGTGTTCAAGCAGAGCTCCGGCGGGGCTTGAATCTGCATTGCAGGAAGACTCCGTTCTTGGGGTGCGCGCACTCCAGGCTTCCTCTGGAGATATCCCCCCCAACCTTCCTACAATTGCTGGGGACCTTTTTCTTGGTCTGCCGGTGCCCCTTCGCCTCTTCCCATGCCCGGGTGGGGGAAAAACACCTCAGGGTACGATGATCCATCTTCCCCCACTGGGAGGTTTCTCCCCAAGTGGCAGCATTTTCAGAGGATGATGTTTTGCCCAGCCTAGAAGTTGGAGAGGCTTTTTTTCTTCTCCCCAGTGAGCGAAAAGCTGGCAGGCTGGCAGGGTTGGGGGGCTGTGGGCCTGGGATTTGGGGGGGGGAAGTTTTGCTCCTCGGAGCAACCCTTGCAGAGTAAAGAAAAAATTCTCGTGAGTGCAAGATGTTGTTAATTGCCTCACAATCGGGAGAGCAAAACCTCCGTCCCTCAAATCCCAGGCCCGCAGCGAGCTGATCTGCTGCCCGTGATTCCGGTTGCCCATGGCTCTGGCTATGCCTCCTGCGGTCTTGTCCGCCATTCTATTCACCTGTTCCTCGGGTTAGGCAGCCCAGATAAGGTCAGTTCGGCTCTGTTTGGCTTGGGCTGCTCCTGCGCCAGGGCCAGAGAGGGCTTATGGGCTGGACCCTGCCGGCCCGCCAGCTTTTCGCTCACTGGGGAGGAGAAAAAGCTAAGCTTCTCCACACTTTGGAAGCAACTTCCAGGCTGGGCAAAACATCGTCCTCTGAGAGCGCTGCTGCTTGGGGAGCAGTGGAGCCCCCCGGTTGAGGAAGATGGATCAGGGCGCCCTGAGGTATTTTTCCCCCACCTGGGCATGGGAAGAGACAAAGGGGCACTGGCAGACCAAGAAAGATGTCCCCGGCAATTGTAGGAAGATTGTGGGGGATATCTCCAGAGGAAGCCTGGAGTGCGTGCTCCCCAAGAGCAGAGTCTTCCTGCAATGCAGATTCAAGCCCCGCCGGAGCTCTGCTTGAACATGGAGGGAGACCGAGCTGTTGACGTGATTACCTCATCCCTCGCTGCGGGGCTGGGATTCGGGTGTGTGTGGAAGTTTTGCTCCTCCGAGCCTCGGAGCAACTCCCAGCCCTTGCACAAGTAAAGAAAAACTTCTCGCGCGTGCAAGAAGTTGTTAATTGCCTCACACTCACGAGAAGTTTTTCTTTATTGTTTAAGGTTTTTCCCTGCACACAACGGCTGAGAGACTCTCGCAGTGGGGTGCAATTTGGGGGTGGCAGGTGGGGCAGGGGATGGGATGGGGCAGGCCATGAGATGTGCATCTTACCAGAGACCGTCAGCTCCGGATCTTGTGACTTTTTCGAGGTTTTCTTTAAAAAAAACAAAACACCTCTCCAGACGAGCTTGAAAACTTCCAAGGTTGCTTAGGGAGGGAGCAGTCGGGCAAGCGTTTCCACCCCTCCCTGCCAAAAACTCAGCTTCTGCGCATGCGCAAAAGCAAAAACAAGCAAAACAAGCAAAAAAAGCCAAAAACAAGCTGGCGGCGCATGCACAGTGCCGGAAACTCAGCTTCTGCGCATGCGCAGAAGAAAAAACCTGGAAAAAATTCAAAAAATAAATTTAAAAAAAAGGCGGTGCCCACGGACCGGCACCGACCGATCCGGTTTGGTGACATCATCGTGACGTCACCAGTGAGTCGCTACCGGTCCGAATCGGGAGGAACCCACCCCTGGTACGGGGGAAGTGAATACTATCATATTCCATGCTATTCTGGAAGTGATTCTTCATTTTTCTGGGGCAGATTTGCAGAAGCAGTCTGTTTCCTTAATAGTTGTATCTATATTCTGTCTTTCCTCCAAAAGAAATATACACAATATGTAATGCAATTCAGAAGGAGATATTAACCAAATTTAGGGTTGATAAAATGAGATTCAAACAGAAATGAAAATGGCAGACTTATCTGTCCTGGCTAATATGTGTTATCATCCTGTTTTTCACTGAGCAAAGTCCCCCTTAGCCCCAGGTCAGCTGCTAGTTACCAAATATATAGCCTATTTAATCTCCAAGAACTTGCATCTCACTTGTTCAGAGACCAACAGCTAGAGGGTGGTACAAAGCAGTCCACATGGCTTTCTTTGCCCTACCCAGGAGATCAGAAGCACCATCTGCTTCCTGACAAGTTCCGTAGTTTTGAAATTTTTGAGATGTATTAGGTTAGGCTTAGTTTGTAGTCTCCTATGAGACAAGGTATGTTACATTACAGCACAGCTAATTCAGCTTCCTAAAAGGTGAACTTCCAGGGTTGATATTTTAAAAAAATCATCTCTCTTCTTCTTACCAACCAAGGGTAAAACTGCAGCTCTAGAATTATGGTAGAAGTATAACCACCAGCTGTAAACACCTGAAGGTCAGCTTCTCTTTTCTTTAGAAAGGGTTTGTCATGTATTGCAATAATCACTGGCGTTTCCTTAGTTCAATGTTGTTCTCTGTTAACTGGCTGGAACATCACTTACTGTTACAAACATAGGGATAAAACATACCCATGAGGCTTATCAGTGCAAGTCCATCACAACTCAGTAATGTAGGTATAAACTGTACCCAGTTTTTGGAAATGTTCAAATGTGGTTGAGCCATAGAACAGATTGCAATCTATTTTGATTTTCTTTTGAAAAGGTAATTATGTACTAGCCTGGTTGCCAATATACATTGGATGCACATACATATGCCTACATACATGTAGGCCTAGGTATTGATGGTGCAATTTTTGCCTAAACATTGTTATACAAAAATCTGAGAATATTCTCTTAATCTACAATTAATTCCTTTCACTTATGGTTGGTACCAAGTTTCTACACTTTCAAGGATGGCTGAGATATATTTATTCACTTAGGCTTTTAACTGAATCTATGCTGCTGTCTCTCTTATCTCTGATTTTTAAGATGCTGTATATTTATAGCGTTATGGTTTTAACATACTTTATTTAAATTATTTGTACATCACCTGTCACAGTATGCATCTCCAGGCAATACACAACATTAAAATACATGCATGCACTATAAAGACATTAAGCATAGCCATCAACAGCTGAACACATTTTGTAATATTTTTAACATACAAGCCAGTGGCAATGTGAGCTGCAGAACTGTAACATCTTGAGATGTCATAAGCTGGGTGAATAAAGATGTCTTCATCTGTGAGTAATAAACTCCAATAAAGTTTATCAATAAATAAAAGCGCAAAAGTGCTTTATGTCTAGGGGGTTGATGTTCAGAGCCCTCCTTCAAAGTGATGCCAAGTGAACATCCACATGAGGCAGTCAAGAAGACTTTTGCTGATGGTTGCTAGGATTAGTCATATACACTTAGGAGAAAGCATTTCATTAGGTCAGAGGTCAGTAACTTCCTTCTGTATAGGGCCAGAGGTCATGTCACTGCTATCATGCCTATTCATTGTTCTACCCATGCTGAGGCAGCTGGTGAAATGACTGTCTGAGGAGCCAACAAATGTTCTATCCCTCTCTTTCATGGGATGGTGAAATATATTTCTTTTGGGAACTACTGATCAAATGATTTTGGATGATGGCCCAAAACCAGCTATTGGTTGAAAGTTCCTGACTCTGGGCTTAGATATTTCATAGAGTCTTGTAGATTAATACCCAAAATTTTACACTTTAATAAGAATTTTGTATGGGAATACATGGACTTTATTGTAATCATAACAAAATGGATAATGAATTTTATCAACAATTTAACAAAGAATAATACATTTAAGACAAGCTTTGATAGTTTTGATTTTTCACAGGTATAAAAGAAAATGTCTTTGACCTCTTATAATGCCATCCATTTCTTAATTAGTAGGAATTCCTGATTTTTTGATATAGCTACTTTTAAGATAGTTTCATTTTTATTGGATGAACTCATTTCACTGCACTGCTCCCCTTGAAATCAATAAAGCTGCTCTTGAGATGTAAAGTACTGTACAGGTGAATTAATGGCTATTATCTATCCTTCACCAATTTGACATTAATCAGCTTTTCAGCTTTCCTTTCCCTTAATGGTAGTCTTTGCATCTTCAATCATCTTCTAAGGCATTCCTAGTGTTTTATAATAGTTTCTTTTTAATTTGTTTTATGTTCAGGAAGTTTTGTCAGGAAACCTATTATAAGACATATTAGGATCATGTCAATTATCTTTGGCCAATTTCCTTGTAGTAAAACTGTTTTGTTAAACTCTATTCTCTATGTGACAGTTTGTTCAGAAGTGTTTAGATAAAGGTTTATTTTGTGAAACATGATGGGATAAACAATGAGAAAAATAAAGATGCCAACTTTAACAGATGCACATAACCCACACACAGTGAAATATTGTTGCTCAGGTTAAATGTTATTACTTGCCAATTGGCTTGAAACAACCTTATGACTTATTTTGAAGCACACTGTAAAGGAGGTTACAGGGTGAGGTAATGTAGGAATTTTCAGTTACTATTCAGCTTCAATTAAGAACTTACAGATTTGCCTTACACTATGTACTGTCTTCTCAGGCTTTAACCAAACATATCAAATCTGTACAGCCATAGTGTTTTGGTCCAATTGGATTATCCTGTTGTAATTTAGACTTACTGGCCAAAGCAAAATGCTATGATAAGACTTGATCACATGGTCACACCATCTTTTAAATACCTGAAGTGCTAACAAACAATTCTAAACCTTTCTTGGAATTAGAGGGAGGGGGAGCAAAAGGAGTCACATTGATGCAACCAGTGTTGTAGCCTTGTAACATCAGTGTTACAGCTTTGCAATACCTTCATCTCTTTTCTACATTTGTTGAAATGCTGCATGCATGTCCCCAAAAGGCAGCGTGTGTAGCCTGAGAAAAACAGCAAGAACCTATGAAAACTGATGTCCAGGATTAAAGGCAAAGATAATCAACCTGGTCCAGGTGATCTGGAAGCAACAAATTGTGGGGATGTAGTAGTGCAAAATATCTAGAAGTCATTAGATTGCCTATCTTTGCTCTGGTCAGTGTAAGTGATGCTTAGAGACACTTCTTGGCATACTTTCCTAGCTTCTTCCTTACTTGTGTTTTTAATTGCCTTAAAAAGTCTAGTAGAATTTGCAGAAATAACAAATTACTTCTCATGTTCCCCCACTCGGCAAGCTAACGTTAGAAAGAACAGCTGGAGCTAGTTTCTTAATTATTCTACCAAGGAGAAAGGCAGTCCTGAATCTTGTGCTCCAAACAGGACCTTTTCAGAAATATAAAATTCCCCTTCCCTGGCTAATGAAGGTTAATTAAAACCAAACTCTCAATGTGTTAAAGCCATCAGTTAAATTAAGAAGGTAGAATTTCTTTAAAAGCTGATCAGGAAAAAGTCAGGCTAAAGATGAAGGGGAGTTATCATTTGTTGCCTGGGTGACAGGGAATGAAATTCACGTGATCTTTGGACTGTGCAGCTATCTGTCAAAATGGAGGTCAGGGCATGTTTATAATGAATGCCAGTGATTTCAAGTATGCTAATATAAGTCAGGTTACCTTGAATATTGTGAAGGAAGATGTCAACACAATTTTCCAGAAAATGGTCTCAGCAATCATCTCAAAACTGGTTGGTGTTAACTATTGAAAGACATGGTAATGTGAGGTATTTTAAATGAATGAGGAACACAGGCCCTGAGACAAGATTTATTTTTAAAAGATTCTTGGAGGGCTGTGCACAAAATATGACACAATGCAATTAAAGGCATGGATGGGCTTTGAAATGGATTAGATATTAAGTTTTATGACTGTATTCCCAGATAATTTTGATTCAGTTCAGTTGAATTCAATTATTCAATAGAACTAGTATATTAATGGTAATGGTAGGCAAATTTACTCAGAATAGAAGATACAAGTGTTCACAGAGGGTCTCGGGATACAAGCATAAAATGCAAGATGGTAGATTCCCCTCCCCCAGTTATTATTATTCCATTAGTTTCAAAGAAGAAAAGAAGCAATGATAATATCAAAAATACCAAATAATTTAATTACTATTAAATGTTCAGTGTTTTATGGTCTCTGTATTGTATATTAAACATATAAAGTGGATTTGCATGAAGATACAGCTTTGATGGTACCAATTTGATTAATTTCTGTTCATGGTGCTAGGGAATAGATAATATGCCAGATAAAAATGTAAGTGATAAAAATAATGGCTAGCTGCATTAAGCTTCATCATTGACTTTTGCAAATACTGTAAGATCAACGCAGCTCTACACTGCTTCCATTGTAAATATGGAATGTTGATCAGTTAAATGCATATTTCTCAGTAATTATTGTGTCACTAAAAGAATTTATGAGAAAAATGTAGGAAAAAATATGTAACAGACATAATTGAACTATGCAAGTTAAACTATATCTGTACATTTGGAGTAACATTGTATATATATACAGACGTTTTCACACTGGTGGAAAACCAGTGGCCTATTTCAGGTAACCAAGGCCATTCTGGGAAAGGATGGACCAGTGAGTTTCATCTTCATGATGAAGCATGAAGCAGATTATTTTGAACATTTTCAGGATTCAGGTCAGACTTCCTGGACTTGTACCTGTTGCTGGAAGAGTAGGTAGCAGCCAACGGCAAGTGGGTCTTTGTGAAAATTCATCTTGTGCACCAAGTGTGCCTATTCCTGGATTGGAAGACCTTGCTTGTAGTCAATCAAACGTTATTGGATTGGGTTGGATTGGACTGCATTGCATTGCATTGGGTTGGATTACTGCAATGTGCCCTATATGGGGCAGCCTTGAAGACCATCCAGAAGCACATTCCTGGGAGCTTCCCTGTGTTACAGTCCTATTGTGCAAACTGCATTGGCTTCCCATTGCTTTCTGGTGCAATATAATTTATTGTTATCAGCATTATGTTGCACTACAGGGCCAATTTATTTGCAGAATTATCTCTTCCCTGAGATTGAATTATCTGCCACACTGGCTTTGATAGTGTAGATGCAGATCCCTTTCCTCAAATGTTGTCACCTACAGGTAGTGGGACCTTGGAAGCATGTCTTTTCTATAGCTGCCCCAACCCTTTGGAACAGCCTTCTACCTGTGATTTTAGAGGCCTCACCCCCTTTAGGCTACTGGAAGGCCAAGCAGACTTGGCTCTTCTTTCAACCCTTGGCTAGGATTGGGTAAGTCAGGAATCAATGGTATGGGTGATTCTGTCTCCTATGTGTTTTATATTGTTGTTTTTCTGGTTGTTGTAAGCTGCCTAGTATCACTGTGAGATAGGCAGTCATATAAGTTGTCTAAATATATAAGGTATAAATGCACAGTTGCTTTCTCATTGTACTTGATGGGATTCTTCTGAACCTTGCACATTGCTTTTAACTATTCATTTAGTAAATTTGTGGCTTGTTTAAGCCCAATATTTACCAAATGATTTCTATCCTCACTTATAAAAAATGTTCCTGTAAAGCCTAAGATAAAGCCTAAGGACATAGATAGGTTTGATTGAGTGCTGTAACTGTTTAACTCAGCATTCCAATAACATCATTGAGAGTCATGAATGAGGCTCTTATTGCAAGAGAAATCGCTACATTTCTGATGGTGTTTGGTATTTGAATGCAGCCTGAAGCTTAGCAATATAAATCTGCTTTGCAAATCCTCTAGCTTTAAGCTGGGAAAGAGAGACAAAGAAATCACAGCCCCATGCTGTGTTTTGCAAGTGGATGAAAGCAGACAGATTTGACAGTCTGTCTTTTGACCAAACAAATTTATCGACAGTCCAGTTGTGATGCATTTGGCATTCTCCATTTAGAGACAAGAAGTGGCTCTTATTCTAAAATAAGGGAAGAGGGTGTTTCTGTATACCCTCTTCCTCCAAAGATGGAAGAATGGCAATACAATTTTGAAATTCAGACGGCATCACAGCTTCAATTGGATCATTATATTTGAATTACAGCTCCTTGGTATAATAAGTATGCAGCTCTTGGCAACAAGGGGCAGTGCAATATTGCACAGGGCAAACTATCTCTGTATAATGATCAGCTATGAATTAGTATTTACAAGCAATTTAATTTCTTAGGTCAAGATTCACAAGGATGTTATGTTCCTTCTTAATTCATTTGAGGTGCACAACCTTTTTATTGGAATATAAAAGATAAACTTAACTTTGATTTAAACAAGCCGGTAAACCCAGAGCTTAAATAGAAAAAATAGAAAAATCTATTGCTCATTGCACTTAGCATAAATGGTAACAGAGATGGTAACATAAAGGCAGACCTCCTAACTTTTCTATAAAATATTCAGTTCATGTCAGCAAATGTTGCAATTTTCAATTTTAGTTCTATTCCTTTCTGAACATCATAGCAGAACAAGTGCTAATTTCTGGTGTTGCCTTCAGTTTATCTTAAAAGGCTACCAATCCCTCTAAAGCACATCATCCTACATAAGCACATTCTGAGTGGCTACTTGAAAGAAGCCAACCTAATCGGTGATAGTCAAGCAACAAGCAAAACTTCTCAAAACTGATGTTGACTTTATCATAATATTTTTTTTCATAGGAAGAGAAAGCTTGAATTACATGAAACATACAGCAACTGCATTTCAATAATTAAGACTATAGAAAAAAGGTATTTTGTATATTTGTGGAATGCTACCAATTTTTAAAATAAAGGTCCTTTGCCAACACATATAATAGCAATAGCACTTAGACTTATATACTGCTTTATAGTGCTTTATAGTCCTCTCTGAGTGGTTTACAGAGTCAGCATATTTTCCCCAACAATCTGGCTCCTCTCATTTTACCAACCTCAGAAGGATGGAAGGCTGAGTCAACCTTGAGCCTGGTGAGATTTGAACTGCCAAATTGCAGGCAGCCAGCAGGCAGCAGAAGTAGCCTGCAGTACTGCACTCTAACCACTGCACCGCCACAGCTCATAATGAAAACAAGACCTCCTTTTCTCTGGTAAAAATCATCTCACTATCTTTCAGTTATATGCTATTTTTAGTTATCATTTATGTTACCCAGAAAGGACAACAACCAAGAATTCTGATTCCATTATTTTGTTCTATATGAAACACAATAAAAAGGAGAGCTATGCTGTGTGATTCATAGCATAAAACATAGGTGGATAATTTGAACTTCCAAAATTCCGTACAACCTAGAGATCTCTGTGTTTAAATAGTAACATGAATCTGGTTCTTCTTAAGCCCAAGACAACATTTAAATGCTATGACACAATTGGCCCTCCTTTTAATTATGACTTTAATAATAATGATGATGATGTTATCCATTCAGTCATGTCCGACTTTTGGTGATTTTATGGGCCAGGTCTCTTCACATCTTCCAATCTTGCATTACTTCTTTGAGTTGTTCATGCTCTGCCTGGTATCAGCTTTGATGATGTCAAACCATGTTCTTTTTCGGCCTGGTTTCCTTTTGCTGCCAACTCTTCCAAACATAATTGTTTTCCTCAATGAATTCCCCCACATTACATGACCAAAATAAGGGAGTCACAATTTTGTGATTTTTTTCCTTCCAGTGACATGTCTGGTGTTAGGCCTTCCAGTACTTGCTTGTTAGTCACCTTTGCAGTCCAAGCAGGGGTGGGTTCCTACCGGTTCTCCCGAACCGGTAGCGACCTGCTAGTGACGTCATCCGAACCGGATCAGTGGCTGCCGGTCCGTGGGGGCCGCCATCTTTTTTTAAAAAAAATCGATTTTTTTTTTATTTTTTTTCTGAGCATATTCAGAAGGTGACTTCCAGTACTGTGCATGCAGTCGCCATCTTTTTTTGGCTTTATTTTTTTTTTAATTTTTTTCTGAGCATGCTCAGAAGGTGACTTCCAGCACTGTACATGTGGTCGCCATCTTTTTTTGGCTTTATTTTTTTATTTTTTTCTGAGCATGCTCAGAAGGTGACTTCCAGCACTGTGCATGTGGTCACCATCTTTTTTTGGCTTTACTTATTTTATTTTTATTTTTTTTTTGAGCATGCTCAGTGA
>QLTV01000967.1:2405784-2418791 GCA_003457575.1 Thermophis baileyi
ATAAATTTAAATTTTGTGCAGGGAGGTTTTTTTTTTTTTTTTAGTATTTATTCATTTCTTTAACCAAATTTATATGCCTGCCGTTCTCACAGAAAGTGACTCTGGGCAGCTATTACAATCCAATAGACATCCAACAGGGTTATTGGTCTGTTTGGTGTTCCTTATCTGTCAATAATTACTGGTTAAAGCATCCCACATATTTTTGTGTCACTTGGCTTGTATAAATAAGCTTTATATATAGAAAGGTATATTTACATCTATTGCATTCACAATATAAAACCTTTGGTGGGCCATAAGGTAGATCAGAGCAAACATCCCTATCTTCTCTTCATTGATATAGTTTTATAATACCTAACTAAATCTTAGTAATGACTAGAATTTATGCTATTTCTTCAGTGTTCCATGCTTTTAATCTATTAAATTTAGCATCCTGTCTATAAAGTTTTTGTAAAAATGTATCTGAAAATGTGGTAACAAAGGGAATTTTAATATTCTATTATGAGAAGGAGGCTACCTCAAAAGTAAGTGAAGAGAGAGATTAGAGGGCATGATACTTCACCCCCTTGTAATGTTAAATAGTCAGATTTAATTCTCCACAATCAGAAATTTTTAGAAAAGGTCCATTTTGGTGGCTATAAAAGCACAATCTGCCAAAAAAAGCGAAAGAAGGAGAAAAGGCAATTTCTTTTACTAGGATGCACTATCAAATATACTAATGTGGACACTCCAGTCCAAAGTTCATTCAGCCTTTAATAATTTAACAAGTCGCCCTGATAATCTGCTATGTTGTGCACAGCTATTGTGCCATTTCTAATTAAAATTGACAAACCCTTGAAACTTGCCTTAGACAAATGTGTGCCGGCTTTAAGCAACTCAAATCAATTTAATTCTGTGGTAACACATTGTTAGAATTTTATACATGTTTTAACAGCAGATGGGAATTTCCAAAGTTAGGTATGAAATTCTTTAAAAATCCAGATAAGAGTTAAACGATTAAAAGAAAAAAGGATGGTCCATCAAAATGCAAATAATAGCACTAAAATTACTTGGTTGCTTACCATATTCAAGATGCTGTTGATCATGATGATGATTTTATGGATATGAAATCATAGGTATTTAAATATAGATATTCATTTCTATAGACATGAATATACAAATATTCTGCATTGTAATATATGCTGGTTTTTATTTTTGTTTGTGTCTTTAAATCAGTGTTGATTCTTAACAACTGCCTGGACTAATCCCTGCAGTTTTCTTGACAATGTTTTCAAAAGTGGTTTGCAATTGCTTGGTCCTAAGTCAGAGAGAGTGACAGGCCCAATGGTCACTCAGCTGCAGGGGTGACATTCAAATTCCCCCCCCCCACGCCTACAAAGCCACGCCCACAGAACCGACAGAAAAGTTTGGCCAAGTCTTCTAGCGTTCAACCTGGAGGCTTCTCGCCTCCTTCTCATGTTTGTTCTGTGTGTATGAGCCCGAGAAGGAGGAGAGAAGGAGTGAGGGGGAGGGGAGGGGAGGGGCCAGTCAGTGGTACCGGTTCTCCGAACTGTGCATAATCGCCGCCACCGGTTCTATAGAACCTGTCCGAACATGCTGAATTTCACCCCTGCTCAGCTGGCTTTGTGACTAAGGCAGGGCTAGAGTTCACAGTCTCCTAAATAGTGGTGCTTTAACCACTACACCAAATAGACTCTTTTTGTAACATAGGCTATCATCCCATTTATTGAACCAGTGGATAATATGTTATCTTTAATATGGTACAACAGTCTATGCACAATCTACTTTCATGCTACTGAACAGGAACATACTGTATGCTCTGGTACACTTTATCAATGTAGATCATTGCTGATGCAATGACTGTTTTGTTTGCTAGGAGCAAGGAGCTAGGACTCTGCACATTTATCTCCTCTCCTTGTCTAAAAACATATTTTTTCATTTATTTATACAATATGCTGCTTGATTTTTTTATTTTTTTTTTAGATAGTCTCAGGATTTTCATCACTTCTTTCCTCCCTTAGTTCAGGTTGTCAGCTGATTTGTTCTTCATCCCTAATGGAGGAGGACATGCTACAGGGTCTTTTTTTTTTCTAGATAGACTTCAGTAACTTAGGTTTTCCTATCACCCTGCTGTATCATAAATAAAATAGATCTTTATTTCCTTTCACAGGAGCAGCAACCTCAAGAATTCTTACAAAAGTTGTATTTCCAATGTCAACATTTGTTTCTCTTCATTCTTTCTGCTATTTCTGCTACCCAACAAATGCAGTGTTTTAAAAGAGTAAGAGTGGACAGATTAGTATTTGGTTATCATCATTTGAAAAATGGATGCTTAAGAATCGCTAAGCCTACATTTGTAATTTATTAACACGCACAATAGCACTAGTTCCATATCACTTTCTTGGACTGCAAAGTTGTGCAATTAAACATTTTTATTTTTATACCTAAGGTTGCATGCAACCTTTGACCTAATTTTAAAAAACTCGAAGTGATAAATTCAGATTTTTGGTAAGAACAATCTGTCTTCTACTGACATTAGAAAGAAGGAGAGTGAGGATGGCATGTTTAAAAAGAGGGTGTGGGGAGGCAGAGAGTGAGAAAGAGAGAGTGAAAGCATTTAGAAATAAAATAAAATTGTGTAGAATGTTAATTGGTAGTCTAATACTTGTTTCAGAGACACCCACTGCCAGAATATAATCCTTGACATATTATTTCAAAGACTGTCTGCAATCCTGTACAGAAAAAAGACTATTTATAGTAAGGGGGTTATATTTTCGCACCTACTCCTCAATTCTCTGTAATGTTGCTACATCATAATATAACACCACTAAATTACATGTTTAGCTCTATCTAGCTTTGATGGATACATGACAGAGGGCACCCAAGATCTAGGATCCAATGTGTCAGTGTTTTGCCTTCGGTATTCTATTTCTGTCAATAAAATACCTGATTGTCACTCACTAAGACAAGAGATCTGAAGTGGAATTCAGTTTGAATCTGCTTTGTATCCTATCTCTTAGAACAGTGGTTCTCAACCTTTCTAATGCCGCGACCCCCCCCCGCCGCTGTGCCCCCCCTGCCGCCGTGACCCCCCCCCCCTCCCCCCGCGGGAAGAGGGGGGAAAGGGGGCGGGGCCCCGGGTGAAATGCTCCTGGTTCGCTCGTGCCTGTCGATCGCCGTAGAGCCGGTCGCCAAGGTAGCGGAGGCTCCGCCCACCGCCCGGACGCCGCCATTTGGGTTCTTTTACCCTCTGTGCATGCGCAAAGCATTCTGCGCATGCGCAGAGGGTAAAAGAACCCAAATGGCGGCGTCCGGGCGGGTGGGCGAAGTCTCCCGCTTCTGTCACTACCAGCTATCCAGCGACCCGCAAGCACGGCCGAACCGGGAGCATTTCACCCCTGCAGTGACAGTGGCACCAAGATGGTGGGCTAACGTGCGCGGTGACCCCTGTGAAATGGTCGTTCGACCCCCAAAGGGGTCGCGACCCACAGGTTGAGAACCGCTGTCTTAGAATATTGCATATACAGCTTAATGCTCTGTTGAAATCTGCCTTGGAATTTTTAAACAACATTCTACTATCTTCCCACCGTCCTTCAAAATTTCACATGGTGGTGAGCTGGAATTTTACAAGGATGCCACAAAGAAGTGGTGGAAGGTGATTCTGCTTGGATTGGTATCTTCTTTCTATTTTTCTGAAGCTTTTCCCAATTTGGAAAAAAATCCCACCACCCAATGGGAAGAGTTCCCTCACTAGTCTAGGACTAAATACAGTGTGGAAAATCAAGGAAACAGTGGGAGTGGTGCGGTGACCTAGAGGTGGAGCTCTCGCCTCACAATCAGGAGGCTGTGAGTTCGATCCTAGGTAGAGGCAGATATTTCTCATTCTGGGCAAGATGAGAATATATCTGCTGAATATTACTCCACATTGGCAAGAGGAAGGGCATCCGGCCAGTAAACACTCAGCTCCATTCAGTTGACCAGACTCCACTCCGCAAAAGATTATGGGGTCATTAAAAGATGATGATGAAATCAAGGAAACAGTGGACTGCTGGAAAGATGACCATACATCGACACACACCAATGGAAGAACAACTGCTCACAATCATCAGCTGTTTTGCAGTTAAATAAGAGAGGGAATATTATACTATATACTAGCACCAAAAATATCTTCAAAATTTCAAAAGCAAATTCATTCAGTTGTATAAGAATCGATAAAATAAAAATGCAAGACCATTCTTTTGCAACACAGTCATAGATACTTCATAGGAATAATCCACATGCATATCATGGATTTTCACATGCAGACTTAAAAGGTTGTAGATGTAGAATCCCAATTCTGCATTAATCATAGCTAATTCATGTGAAGTTAATAAAAGAAATACATTCTTTTTCCCGTGATGAATATCTCAGTATTCAGCTTTTTTGGGGTTCCAGTTTGACCAGAAGGGATAAGATTTCTTTCAATCTACCTTCTTCCCCGATGAACAATGGGGGATGAACACCGTGTTTTAACCATTTACTACGGTAATATATTTTCATCTAAAAGTTCCAAATATTGTAATCTTTTTTCTCAAAGCTATGGGACTATTCCTCCCTTTTCTATATCTCATTTTTTAGACTCATTATTCCAAAAATGGTTGCAGAATAGATTTATATAGCAGTATTATGATATTACAGCTTCATTTTTTAAAATCCTTTTTAATGATCTCTTGCATGAAATTCTTTTCTATAACAGCAACACCTTGCAATAACTAATTCAGTAACACAGCTAGAAGATCTCAACAGCTGCTAGGAATCAATCACAATCTATTTTATTTTATATTTTTGGTAAAGGACATTTGTCACTTTATTATCTGTTAGCACAAATTTGAAATATTGTTTTGAAATTATTTTCAATCCCTTTTTATTCCCCCCCCCCACAATACCCCATTGACTTGACAACTTATTATTCATCCCAAAATGTAGATCACAAAAAACTGAGCTAACAATTCCAATTGTCACTTGCTCTATCAATTGTTTCCTTGAAAAAAATAATAATAAAAATATACTTGAAATGATTTTATGTAAATTGGGTTATTAAGGGGCTTTCCTATTCTATTTTTATTTTGCTCATAGTTTTTTTTCTTTCTACTTAAGTATGCACTGGCTACATATTTTATTCAAAATTAAATTGAAGATTTTTTTGGAAAATTGTCTGAAATGTATTATTTCCACGCTACAATCGATCTTAACTCTTAGTAGAATATTCAACAATTTAGTTTTCTGTAATAGGATAGAATAGGAATATTCAACCCTAGCTTTTATTGAAGAGAATGCCAGAAAAGTCTTACTTGTAGTTCAAAGCTACTTTGTGTGTTTGTGTGACTGAATTCACTAATTTTAGCAAGCAAAGCCTGTTGTTACCTTCGTTCAAATTAAAGGAAAATGTGTTGCTGGTAGATCAGGTTAGGCAGGACAACTTGGAAGATTGGAAAGTCAATAATTTACAAGGTGGCCACTGGGGGGAGCAAAAGTGCATGACTGAATAGAAAACTGTGGGCTATTGGATATTACCAACAAATTGAGGAGAAAGTTAATAGGGTCTAGTAAATTATGTAATGGAAATAAAAAAAAAATACTCTTAATAAACAATGTTGTTTAAAGCATCAGTTTAATGTGCAGTTAAATACATTTTAACATTTTGTTTCCTTTCAAAATCATTCTTTAAAAAAACACATTTTAAAAATTCACTTTGCTATATTGGCAATGAACCTGGCTTAGAACACTTTCAAGGCAGAAAAATGACCTAAGTGAAGGAAAATGGAATGAAAAAAGAGCTGTGATTATTTTGACACATGGAAGAGAAGCAGGAGAGGAAGGAAGGGAAAAGATAAAATAAATCAGAACACTAGAAGAAATGTAGGGAGTTGCGGATGTGAATAGCTCTATTTAACATGATTGTTCAAATATTTAAAAAGTTTTTGTCTGGGAGATAGCTAAGAGGTTCATCTCACTAACTGGTGTGAAAATCTTTCTCCTGGTTTTAAGGAATGTATCCAAAGTATGAGCTTGTTACCGATTTTTTGGGGGGGAAAGTGTCCCAAAAATGAGAAGATGTGGTACATAGTCTAGGTTTAATTATATGAGATGAATTAATTTCATAAAATTATATTTATTAAATGGATCTTTTGATATTAATTAGGCTTTTGTTGTTATTGTTGTTAATTCATGTAATCACTCTATTTTTCCCTTCACTGTATAATCGTCATTGCACATATTTTTATTTTGTATTTTGCTATGTCAACAAACAATATTAAATAAATCAAACCATAACCATTGTTCCCAGTTTAGCATCTGTTTCAATCACATAGACAAAATATGTGAGGTTTTTGTTTCTGTAATCGTCACATGAAGGGAGCATCCAGTTTTGATTTTATCCAGAACTGAATAATTGGTTCTTCTGATACCACATTATATTCTTATTAACCCTCTCCATGTTTATAATTTAAAGGTGTCTTATCTTTTTTTTGTCAGTCTTCCTCAGTGTTAAGTTTTCACACGAATTGGAAACAGCATCACTGTTACTATTTTAATCTTTATTATCATTGAAATATCTTTATCCTTCATTATTTTCTTTATATTTTCCTTACTTGTCCAATACATTATCCACATTTATCTGTTCTTGAGTCTAACAAAACAAAACTGTCTTTCATCTTCATTTTTTTTGCTATCAACTGTGAATTCACTAAACATGCTGCTTCACATTATCATTGCCTTTAATGTAGAACAGTATTCACTTTCCATTTTTACTTTCATAATAAGTTCTTCTATGGCTTCTTCACCTTCAGCTAACACAATGGTGTCGCTGCATATCTCAAATTATTTGTATTTCAATTTCCAATTTTGATTGCAGCTGTCATATTTTCCAATCTTGCCATTCTTATTATATATTCACTCTACAACTTAAACAGCTATGGGAATAATATCTATCTTTGTCCTACTCCCTTTCCTATCTGGAACCAAATTCACTTCGTACAGTATATTCTTATTCACTGTAAAAATTTATCAGAGGAGAAAGCATTTGTTCTGTCACATCCATTATATTTAATACATTCCACAAGTTTATTACAGTTGTAGACCAGTACAAATACATTATTTTGTGTGTGCAATCTATTTTATTAAATTATAAGTAAAGTAAAATTTAAGACAAAGTTAAATGCATTTATAAAACAACCTAACTAACATCTATAGGTGAGGTCCAGAATGCTACCTATATGAAATTATATACATACATACATACATACATACATACATACATACATACATACATACAATTCTGTAATCCCTTTTATGGGGGTGGAGTCAGGGTGACTGAATGGAGCTGAGCGTTTACTGTCTGTATGCCTTTCCTGATGCCTACGCAGAGTTCACAGCAGATATTTTCTCTTTGCGCCCTGATAGAGAAACATCTGTTGCTGCCTAGAATTGAACTCTTACCCTCCTGAATGTGAGGTGAGCATCTTCATGTCTAGGCCATCATCGCGTCGCTCATCTGAAATTATAATATAAACACTATAATTATATTAAATATGATAACATGTAAAATCACAACACAGTGATAGTATCTAAAATTTAAATGAACTACATTTAAATGGAATGCATTATGGAAAATTGGCCCATCACGATTTGATGGATTTTCCTTTGCTGCCGCATAAAACCTAGCTGCATATACTATAACAAAAGATAATTTATCTATAAACAGCATCTGAGTGTAGGCTGAATCTAGGCAACCAGGATATCTATGTAGGACAAATCTGGTTTGGATGTCTCCATAAAATGGGGAACAGGTACTTTTTTATATTTACCATCCAATATTGCAGAGGGAAGAACAAGGCATTGGGCAAAAGAGAAAGTGTTCCGATGTTTGTATGTTTTTAGCTGTGCAAGATAGCTGGCAGCAATGACAATATATCTGTTGTGTACTGGTAACAGGAAGGCTTCCCTAGATCTATTTGTCACTCCATATTCCTTATCATTTGCTCCAGGGTTCCTTTTGCCTGATCATATTCCATCTTATGAACTGAGCAGAGAGAGTAGCCTGGATTTAAAAGATTAGATTCAACAGCCTTGATCTATGTGAGTTGAACATTGTCTTGAAGAATTAATAGTGCTGGGCCTTGAGGATAGAAGTTAAGGTTTATAGAAACTAAACACGCTCTTGACTTGCAAGATTCCGTTAATCCTTGTGATAAAGTAGAATTAGCTCATCTGGTTGTGTTCCTTGTGAAATCTACCTGGAAAAGCTAACGTCAATTTTTTAAGTCTAAAAGTCCAAATCTCCTGCTGTCTCCTTTACCACCTGGAGATTGGGGTGGTGGGTCTCTTCTGTGCCTCATTCTCTGTTCATTATGCAGCTGTGGGCCAGAGGTGGGTTCTAACTTACCTCGCTGCTGATTCGCTTCCTCCCGCGCCGCGTGGCTGCGCCTCGTGGGCGCACCTCGTAGCTGCGCCTGTGCTCCGTGCGCACGCGCATGCGCAGTGCAAAAAAAATAAAAAAATCCCCCCCCCCAAAAGCCCAAAACAAGATGACGATGCATGCACAGTGCCGGAAACTCAGCTTCTGCGCATGCACAGAAGAAAAAAAATTCCCCCCCCAAAAAAATTCAAAAAAAAAAAGATGGCAGCGTCCACGGACCAGCACCGACCGAACCGGATCCGTGACATCATCATGACATCACCAGCGGGTCGCTACCGGTTCGGGCGAACTGGTCTGAACCAGGAGAAACCCACCTCTGCTGTGGGCTCTCCTATCTGATCATTCCCTGGTCAGCATCTCTTTCCTGCCTCCATCTCCCAAGGTCTTATCTATATGAAAACTGCTTCACTTAACAATCGAGTTGTTGGTCCTAATTGTGGTCACTAAACAAGGAATATCTGCAGATAAAAGTGTTGCTATGGCCATGGCCAATAAGGGAACAATAAACTTCTTTCTTAAATTTTCTTGCTTTCTCCATTTTTGGTCTTTTGTCTTTTATGAAACATGCTTATTCATTAATATTTATGTTTCCATGTATGGCTCTATTCTTCTTTGTAAGATCAGAAGCAAAATTTTGCTTGGGTGACAAATTAACGCCACAGTTCATATTCTTCAGCTCAGACACTTCACATTCTCTTGCATCTCCTCTTTAGGTATTTATAATTTTTATTTTCCACTCGGTTTTTCTATGTTTATTAAATGGTTAGGCAATTTTAATTGCCTTTTCTTCTGGTTCCTTTAAATAGTTCAGTGAGTATTTCAGTGAAAACTCCTGGTGCTTTTTACTTGTAAGATAGTTTATTACTGTTTTCACCCTAAGTGGAATCAGTTCTTGAATATATGTTTTCTCTTCAACTGTTCATTATTTATATTCCACTTGTAAAATATTTCAATGTCATGCTTATATCTTCCTTTAGCTTCCTTCTGTTTAGCTTTCCTTTAGCTTGACTATCAATCAATCCATCCTACCTTAACTGTATCTGCATGAGATGGTGGGCACATCAATTTAATAATAAATAAATAAAATAAGTATTTTTCAGTGATTTCTTTACTTTTCTTTAAAATATCATTTTTGTGTTGTTTTACTCCATTTGTTGACATTGTGTATTATTCCTCTCTATTTGATGACATTGACTTTTATATATTTCCTTCTTGTTTTTTACTGGATGTTGAAAGGCTGCATTCAGTCATCACCTATCTGTCTTGAGGTTCTCACCCACCTCTTTCCCCTAGCTATGATGATACTTTGCCAATTAAAAAGTTTGCTTGAAATTTTGGGAATACATGTTTATGTTTTAGTTTGCGTCATAGCTCTTGTTTCTTTCCATAGCAATTCCACTTCACCTTCCCAAAAATGAACTACACTGAATCAGTTTGTAACATTGATACTATATTTTGACTATGGGCCTTCCAAGTAAAATCTTACTAATACACTACCCTCTTTAATTTACTAAATTTAACCAGTATGGTTGATATCAGTAATTAGACCCCAGGTCTAACCCAGGGGTCCCCAACCTTGGCAACTTTAAGCCTGGATGACCTCAACTCCCAGAATTCCTCAGCCAGCTTTCTGGCTGGGGAATTCTGGGTGTTGAAGTCCTCCAGGCTTAAAGTTGCCAAGGTTGGAGACCCCTGGCTCTAATCCACAATCTGCACCACAAAAGGTCTTGCTCTCGGAATTGCTCTTCTACATCTTCTATGTTCTATTTTATAGTCAAATGGATTTTGGGTTGTGAAATACAGCTGTAGAATCTTCATTTATATTGCTTGGAACATGTGTTTGAATCATGAACAAAACTGTATTTGCAAAACTCTATTAATTTAACTCCTCCATTATTAAGTTTTTATCCACTCTTCTGTCCTCCTTCTCCACCTTTGGCATTCTGGCACAATGCTTTTTCTAAATGTTGCAGTCATCCCCTCTTAGAGTTTGTCATATCATTTAATCAATATCTTTCAGTGCTGTATCTGTGCTAGGGGCATATGCTTATATAATATTGATCCTTACCAGACATCCACTAATTATAATAGATGCAGTTGTATAGCTTATTGAGGTATAGATGAGCACATCCTCAATATATCTTTGCTGAATCTCATTAACATTCTACTTTGTCCTATGGTCGTATACTCTAAATATTGTATCTTATAATTGTATGATTTAGTGGCCTATTTGAGTAAGTTCACTTATTATCTAATCTGGTTTGCTACATTTCCACTTTGAAAATTTCACACTGTCCCCAGTTCATGTTTTTTTATATGCCATGTTCCAATTGTATTTGTATTTATAAAACAAGGAACTATTCTTCACTAATGGCACCATCACGGATAAAATTTTCTTCCTGCATTTCTCCAGCCACGGCTTCATACAATGTCAGCCCTGCTACCGGTAGCTATACCAGACCAAAACCAACTCTGCAGAAAGGCTATTTTATTTTTATTGAGACTGGTTTTATTTTTAAGTGGTTATAATAACAAAATCTTGCAAGTATGATTGTACTTCCTCCCCTTCTTATACTCAACTGATTTAGGAAGGTATCTTTTTGACTCATGTATGCATACTTTCCACTTGTTTTGGACTTAAGCCATTTTACGCCTGGTCATTTTGATAATTGATCTGGCCTATCTCTCTCAAGATCATCTTCCTTACCCTCTACATCATAACTATGGAAGCAGTCTTCTAGCAAAGCAAAGCTGGCTGGGGAATTCTGGGAGTTGAAGTCCGCCAGGCTTAAAGTTGCCAAGGTTGGAGACCCCTGTTCTAGAGCTTGTAGCTAGAAAAATACATTTTGAGATACTCGTCACCTAAGCCAAATTGTCTAAATATGTCCGTACAGTTTTCTCAGCAATGGTATACTGACTTCTAGATCTGATTTTGCAGTTCTTTCTCTTAGATGGATTGGCTTGCCCCACATTTTCAGAATTTCATTTGACACAAAAGTTGAAGAAGCCCAGGGACACTTGAAACCTGAGACAGAAGGTATCTACTGTAGCTTCTCTAATCTCCATAGTTGTCCTATCATGATGCCCAGTCCAAACTGCTAGCATTTGATTTGCTTCTGTTGATGGGGCACCTGGTACAGTGACATTAATTAACCACCTATTCTTTTTTTTTCTCCTAGTGTAAATTTCTACTAAGTTCCTTTCAGGGTGAGTCAGGTAGGAAAATAAGATTAAGCATTCTCTAGTCAAATAATCAAACCAATCTTGGTGGGGTGCCAAGTGAGGGTCGAGTATGAAGAACTGAAGAGAGCAGTCATGACAGATTGTCCATTTCATATACTGTTTGAAGAAACCACTTCACCCTGCCTAACAGAAGGGATAGCCTTGTGAAAGTATGAAAGTGCTGAACATTTCTGCATTTAGAATATACTTATTTGCTTTGTCATTAGCATTCAGCCAGTCAGAAATTAGCAATACAATGTTCTGTTTGGTTTCTCAACCATATATGGAGGTCTAGATAAGAACTACAAAAAGATTGACCTGGAATCTTTGTCAGTTATTACACTAGTTTAACATTTTTACACCATTCATATAAGGTGTTATATTCTCATTATAGTCCTTCTGGCAGGAATTACAAGGTTGTTTGCCTCTTACTCCTGAGAATTCTGTGTCTTCCTTATATGTCAATAATTTTCTAAAGTCTGTTGCACATTTTATTCCTTCATGCACTGCATTGCACTGCACATTTTATTCCCTCATGACAGCTGTCAAAGTATCACAGTGCTGTACAGTTTTTGTATCCTGGGCCCATATTTTAATGGGCAGCAACATATAAAGCATGAAAGAAATGTCAGATCATATCAGTGACAGCTCAGATAAAAACTGAGGAAATAATAAAATAAAATAATAAAATAAAAATAAGTAACCTGGCATACTGGCCAGGTATGTATCAAATTTGTGGCTGTCACTTTTTTTTTACTTAAAGTCTCATTTTAATGGAAACCTTTATGCATGTGTACATTTTAAATTGTATTAGCATAGTGATAAAATCATAATTAAAATCATAAGAGAACAAGAGTGATTGCACTGCATCAGGGAAACCAAGCTTCAAAAGCCTACTTAACCAAGGAGCTCAGAGGGTGACTTAAGTCAAACACTTCTTTTCAATGACACCTATTTCACATTGCAAACTTCGATATGTACAGTATGTGTGTATGATAAAATGAGAGATTCCCACTGTGGAATGCCTTGACCAACTTGGAGGAAAGGTGGGTTTAACGAATAAACAAATAATGAGATCAGGCATTGGCTGGTATGTCTGTCTATCAATCTATCATCTATCTCATCTATCACCCATCTCTATCATCCATCTCTCTCTCATCTATCATCCATCTATCTCAGCTATCTCATCTACCTCATCCATTCATCCATCCATCCATCCATCCATCCATCCATCCATCCATCCATCTATCATCTATCTATCTATCTATCTATCTATCTATCTATCTATCTATCTATCTATCTATCTATCTATCTATCTATCTATCTATCTATC
>QLTV01000967.1:2459162-2469501 GCA_003457575.1 Thermophis baileyi
TATATATATACACACACACACACACACACACACACACACACACACACATACATATATACATACATACATACATATGCATACAGTATAAATACATGCATACATACAGTACATACATACATATACATACAGTATACATACATACTGTACATACATACATACATACATATACATATACATATACATATACATATACATATATGCACACACACAAAGAAACAAAAAATAAATTTCTCAAGAGAAGTATCTTCAGGGTGTTGTGTCAAGACATACCATGTTCCCTAGCTGTGACATATTGCAAAGTATATCATAAATATTATGCGGAAGAGGCATGCATTATTAACTTCTTGTCATTAAAACTAATGGCATTGTTCCAAGAAGCAGCATGCAGTTCATTATATTTTGCATCCTATTTTCATCCAGTGATTCTTAGCATTGTATTATTTGCTTCCTCCTTTACTCTCATTCTGTCAAAAATCCTGTGAATTAGGTTCGACTGTGAACAAGTGACTGGTTCAGTGTTGCCCTGCGTACATTGTGTCTTCCTATGAAATCTTAAGGTCTTATGATTGAATATAGTTTTCTACTCTTTATGAGTAGCGTTTAATATAAACCAATTTCTAGAAATCAATAGGTCAGCTGATTTTAATTGGGTTAACTCTTGGCTCCAAACAGATCAGATTGTTGCAATGTTTGTTTGTTTTTAATTTATATCAAGAGGACTAGCAACCTGATTGTAAACATTTGCATGATTATATCTGGTTTGTAATGTATCCTTCTGTCTAGTTAATTATTCTTTTAATGAAATATTTGTTTTTAATTGGAATGCATTCATATTTGATAATGTATTTATTGTGTACTATTGGTTTCTATTATAGTATTTGCCTTATTTTATTGCTGTATAACTTTTTAAATTCATTTTATGGTGAAAGGTGGAATATAAATTAGTAAATTAAGCTAAGTTAAACAAATACTTTCTTCTCCAGTGCCTTTGATTTGATAAGTATGCTGCAGTCTGGGGACTTATAGGTAATAAACTGGTTCTACTTTATCACACTTAATGTCTGCATATTTTCAGACTGTTGTTCATAACTATTAAGACATGAGTAATGCTTATTTTTGAAATTGAAGTATCAAGTGTTAAACTGAGACCTGGAAAATAATGCTTATATTTCCATATTGTATTTCAACCTTCATTTGCTGCAGCATATCATAGTGCAGGAATCAGTACCTATTTCAGGAATCTTGAGCTAAAATTTCTAAATAGCCTTCATTCTCCTACTTACTAATGTGGCTTTTGAAAATGATAAAACTATCTGCCAGCAAACTGGTATCCAATATGCACCACTGAGACAGCTTAAGGGCAGTGTATAGGTGGCTCAGTGGTGAAATCCAATTTTTTTACTACCAGTTCTGTGGGCGTGGCTTAGTGGGCGTGGTGTGGCTTGGTGGGCGTGGCTTGGTGGGCATGGCAGAGGAAGGATACTGCAAAATCTCCATTCCCACCCCACTCTGGGGCTAGCCAGAGGTGGTATGTGCTAGTTCTCCGAACTACTCAAAATTTCCGCTACCGGTTCTCAAGAACCTGTCTGAACCTGCTGGATTTCACCCCTGAGGTGGCTTTGAAATATAAAAACATACTGATATATTTGCTGGTAGAATTAAAAACCTGCCATGAACCATAAGCATAACATTCTTTAGTTATTCCTGTTCAGTTTTGTTTGGAAAAGTCTGAAGCAATGGATGAATATCTGTTTTCCTTTCTCAGGTTATGAGACTATGGTTAGGATATAATTAGACTGTTTGACTTCCTCAATAGGTTCTGGTTAATTTGACTGCTATGATGAAAGGAAGAAATCAAGGGAGGGAGATTTGGAAATTCAAATGAGCTCTTATCAGTTCCAGTTGGTTGGTTGGTTGAGACATCAGACATGTCTTCCTTCTCATACCCATAGTACTTAGATGTAAACTCACCACTGAAAAGTATTAATGTAATTGAAGGAACAGCATTCAGTAGGTTGAAATATTACCCCTAGTTCATATCTGATTGAAGAAATGAAAAGTTGAGTGAACTTCATTGTTCACATATGAAAGTTAAAAGAAATGTAATTTTCAGGTATATATATCTGACAACAGTTCTCGTCTTTATCTTTCCCTTTTCTTTTATAGGTACTTCTTATGCTGTGTCTCTTGTGAAGAATGTTCAGTAGTGGAGAGTGATTTTTTTTTTAATCGAACACAAGTCGTTACCTCTGGAATCCCAGCGGATGTCTTGCTAAGCCAAGTGGAACTTTGCCCATTCTTTTCTCAAGTTTTCTTTTGTTTGTTTGTTTTGTTGTTGTTGCTTTATTTTTTTCCTTGCACAGGGAGAAGAAGAAAAATGAAATTAGGCAAAGTAGAGCTCTGCCATTTTTTGCAGATACTAGCTCTTTTCCTCTGTCTTTCTGGGATGAGCCAAGCAGAACTGCCAAGATCGGGATCAAAGCCCTACTTTCAACCTGGGAGGCCACGAACCAAACGCAGTTGGGTGTGGAATCAGTTCTTTGTCCTGGAGGAATACATGGGAAGTGATCCTCTTTATGTAGGAAAGGTAGGAGAACTTATCTAATTTCATATGACACAACTTCTTGCCTAATGAAAACCATTACAATGTGATTCTGAATTGTGTTGGTAAAGTACCATCTTCAACCAGCTGTCATCTTGCTATGTGTAGGCTATAACTCCCAAATGCCTATTCAGAACACAAGAGAGATAAAGCTATATGAGACTGATAATGCAAGGACTGCAATTTTAAGCAATTCTTTTACTTGCAGACGTCTCTAAGAATTTTTACTTCAAAAAGTAGCCGGCAATATGACTTTTATGTCCCCAAATGTTTACCCATTAATAGGGTACTTATGTTCCTATATGGTCTCAGAGTTGCACTGCCTTGGAGAACTACAGCACTACATGCCTATGGAGATTCTCAGTCATCCAGGTCATGGTTGTCCCAAAGGTGCTTTTTCAGGAGGCAACTGGACTTCCTTGTTTTTCTTTGAGGACATTTTGCTTCTCATCCAAGAAGCTTCTTCAGCTTCTTCTTGGATGTGAAGCAAAACGTCTTCAAAGAAAAACAAAGTCCAGTTGCCTCTTGAAAAAAACCCTTCTGGTATAGCAGTACACGCTTGGGGAGTACAACCATAATCTCTGGAGGCCATGGATTGTCCCTGCAGTTTCAACAACTCAAAAACTACATTGAGTCAAATAATAAGGGGACATTTGATATCTGTGTTCATTCAGTTGATTATATGCTAGCAATAGCTGGCAATGACTGGTGCACTGGGACCAGACTAGTTAAATATGTTTGTTATTACTGAAGAAAACACTGGCTTAAATGGATTAAGTCAAGTCACCTGGTGACCTACATGGCATATCTATATAATTTTTTTGCCATGATTGGAAGTAGTTGCCATTTGCCTTCTTTGAAAATGTTTTTGCAACCTCCCTAACCTATTCTATGGCACTAGGATTTCCCAATGGTAGCCATCCAATTACTACGCCAGCCCTTCTTAATTTTGTAGATTATTCAGAGTGAGTAGATGCTACCCACTTCTGAGGTGAAATTGATTTCTTGATGGTTTTTGTACTTAAGCAAAGTGTTATTTGGCATGCAAATAAGGGCACAATATTCTAAGATTCGATGCACATGTGTTTGAAGCTGTGCAACACATATGTGGAAATGCATGCATGTCAAGCAGGGTACATGGACCATAGTATGATAATGTCTGTATTTTGTTTGGTTTCTCAAGCATGCAACCTTAATGTTCCTTAATCTATTTTCTTTTGTCTTTGGTATTGAGAAGAATCCCAAAGCTATGAGTTTTGCATTTCAATAGTTTTTGCTGTTATCGTACATTTCCAAATAAATGAGCAAGCAAAGTACAGCATCATAAAAGAAAATCTGGAACCTAAACAAGCTGAATGATAAATGGGTTTCTAATCATATGACATTATTGCTGTAACCCATTAACCAATTTACAACATCAGCAGAAATTTATAATAAGGAAACTAAAACAGTTCAATATATCCACCCAAGATTAGATCCAGTTCCAATTCTAAATGGAGAAAGGACACCGCAAGGGAGGAGGCAGAATCCAAAATCTGTGTTTGGGGAAAGACACTTTAAAGAAAGACACTGAAAACCCCAAACCATTCATAAATAACTGGCATGGTTAGCTGATCATCTTCAGTGGAATGACAATTTGGGAAGGGGGAGGAATGAATGGAAAACTGGATGTTTTCAGGTTCCACATATGCCCTCAGAGTAGCCTTGGACCAAATAGCAAGGCAGCTGTTTACAGTTTGAAAGCAAACTCAAAACAATTGTGAAGGAAATTTTATAGCACCCTATGCCCTAGTTATATCTACCTATAATTTTAATGCTTGGTTGTCACAATATCTTATTCCTGCACATGGTGCAAGTCTAACAGCTGGAGTTTATGCAATTTTTTCCCCTTGTCTCAAAATTTTACTATTCTGTCCTAAAGTTAATCATAATGGAAATCATGTAGTACAGGGGTGTCAAACTCGTGGCGTCACGGTGGCGTCACGTGACATATCGGGACTTCCCCCCCTTCGCTAAACCAGGCATGGGCGTGGCCAGCAGGTGACACATCTGACCCGTGGGCCGTGAGTTTGACAGCCCTGATGTAGTAAGTAACTTTTCCTCTCACTTTGCTTTTAAGCATATCTTCTTCCCAAGATACCAAATGCTTGTTAGTACCCTCATCAGGTCTACAGTTCAGATACTTTTTCAACTTCTCTGCCCCCCCCCCCCCCGGCCAGCTTTCACAGCTGTAAAATGCTTTCAGGCCTGTGACAATACTATACTCTAGGCCATTTCTTTCCTTGTAAAGCTTATGGTCTGTTCTTTCCAAAGACTTTGATTGTGATTATACATAGCCAGCTCAGGCTACCTGTTGTAGCTCTATTCTATAGCTCTTTAATGACAGATTGATAAGGGGCATTGGAAAAAGTTGTGAATGATTTGAAGATAGTTTGGATAGTATTTTGTTTTCTTACCTGTCTTTGTATCTTATCCTGTAAGAAGGGGTAACAAAAATTCCTCACTGCATCCATGTCTAGCAACATCTCCTAATTATTAAAAGGATTATAACAATACTTAGAAAGATTATCCTTTTTCAGAAAATGTCCATGCTCAGCAGGGAACTCACTAACCAATCATGCTATTGTATTTCTTTTCAGGTTAAGCAACTTTATGCAATATGCAGGAAAGGAGTAAGAAATAGGAAGGAAAAGAAATGAAAGACTTAAAATAAGAAACAGAAAAAGAAATATGAAAGGAAATATCATTTGATTCATAGATACCGATCTCTCTGGCCTTCTTGCCCTTGATCCATAAAGGCTTTCATATACTATAGAAAAGTATATGAAAAGGTGGACCAGGTTACACTTCTTAGTCACTTGTGTAGTATAGGCTATATTTAGGTCAATATCAGTGAGACACATTTGCAACTAAAGCCCTATTTTACTTCAAGGATATTCATATTTTTCTATGCAAGCCAGGATCTCTAATCTACAGAATACTTACCAACTAGGAGGTAGATGCAATAAACTTAACTGCATATTTCTAGATTCATATTAAATATATAAAAATATTTTTTATTTATTTAGCAAATCTATTTGACACCCATGTCATAGTTCAAGGCAACTCTGAAATGTTTTGTGATATTGTTTGTGGGGTTTGAGCAAACCAAAGTGAAAAAAGGAAGTAAAATAGTAAAATAATAAAATTATATGCTTAGGATCCTGTTGTAGGAGGAGTAAGACTTGAAGAAATGATACTTTAAATAAATCTGTGACATTGGTTACAATGGTGCTTAAAGCAGGGGTGAAATCCAGCAGGTTCTGACAGGTTCTGGAGAACCAGTAGCGGAAATTTTGAGTAGTTCGGAGAACCGGCAAATACCACCTCTGGCTGGCCCCAGAGTGGGGTGGGAATGGGGATTTTTCAGTATCCTTCCCCTGGAGTGGGGTGGGAATGGAGATTTTGCAGTATCCTTCCCCTGCCATGCCCACCAAGCCACGCCCACCAAGCCACACCACACCCACCAAGCCACGCCCACAGAACCGGTAGTAAAAAAAAATTGGATTTCACCACTGGCTTAAAGGCTTGTGAACCCTTGAAAATTTTCAATATTACTGCATCAATAGGATCTAAAACGTGATCTGTTCTCCACACAAGTCCTAAATCTAGATAAAGAGAACCCAATTAAACAAATGAATGGAGAGCATCTTCATCCCCACTTTAAATCTCATAGCCAGTGAATCTGGCACTAGAATTGCTTTGCCTGTTCATAAATATAGGGGCATGTGTGTGCAACACACACACACACACACAGACACACACACACACACACACACACACACCACAGTATATATGTAAAGTAGATATATGAAAGTTTTTCATTCAGGGTAAAACTTTTCTCCTTTAAGTTTAGGAACATGAATTCTTTTTAGTTTCTACTGATAAAACATAAAAGAAAGTGCTGAGATATTGGACCTATTATTTATGGATTTTTGTCTTTCTTTCCTCAAGTATAAAGCCACTACAAAGCTGCCACCTGTCTTGCATTCCAATTATAATATTAAAGACTCATTGTGCATTTTCATTTTCTACCATCTCTAGTGAAGGGGAAACAACTTGATAAATGACTGAAGTTATTGATTTGAGTTATTTTTGTGGGGGTTTTACTGATGGTGTTGTAATAAAAAATATATAAATTCAGTTCAGTTGCCAGTAGTAGACCTATGAAGTCCTTTAAGATAGCTCTACTATATTTTGGTGGTTAAGCAGCCAGCTAACCCTGGTCAATAAATGGCCACTGAATCCTTTCATATGGTACAACCCCATCAATTGCATCACCATGTTTCATACAAATATGAATATCACAACAATGAGCCCAGAATAGACTTACCACAATAAAAAAGAAAATGCAAGTTAAAATCTTGCCCTTCATATGCATGAAATGTCCTCACTCTCTTTTCATTATAAGCATTCATGATCCCCTTTCCACATACTCTTCTTCTCAATAATCCTAAACCAACTCTAACCACCAAAAGCGAACACAATCTAATGCTTGGACAAGAAGGGATTGACCAAACTGTCAGCTTTACTTCGGGTAATTTAACCTTTTGAAACAACGTGCTTCTATATTTTAAGCCTGTCTCATGAGAATCCACCGACTGTTGGATTCTCTAAATATCATTTAATTGTAATGATTTTATTTTTCTAGTAAAAAAAACAAACAAAAAGATAATGGTCAAGGAGAGTTTTGAATCTGTGAAGTACATCATTTTACCTAAAAACTGGTGAGATAATGGTTAGAACTCTCACAACACTTAAACGTTGGCCTTGCTGATAATAATTGTAGTTCAGTTACAGGACTATTGGAAGCCACTGGTTGTCTTTGGCACATAAAAGGAGTTTGTCTGTTTCTTATCTAGGCCAGCCTGGAATGAAGAACTCAAAATATAGAGTATTTTTGGGGGGCAGAGTGTGAAGACAATACCCATTGTCTAATACAGAGATTTTGAAACTGTTCGATGAAACTCTAAATTTTCAAAAGAATGTAGGAAAAGCATGAAAGAATGTGAATGCAATTAATTTCCTTTCACTAGACCTTTTCTTCTTAATCAGGGTTACCAGGATTTCCCCTCCTTATTAACATGCTATCTAGCCTGGAAAAGGTTGAAAATCTCCACACTAATTTGCTTATTGCAGTGGAGACCACTGTCCATGGTGCTGTATTCTCTAAAAATAAATGCTACTGGCTGAATGGTTATTAATCATACCATTTTTTCTTCCTGTTGAGAAAAGTAGGCTAGTAGTTTTCTCTTTTGCCCTGCTCACCTTCCATTCCTCATGCTCTTAAACAATATTTTTTTAAAAAAAAATTAACATACTATGAGTATACATTGGAAGGCCCATGGAAGTATAGCTGGATTTTACCAAATTCTGTTTAAAATCAGTGCAACGTGGTGTTATATAAGGTGGTTCAAAATGTGATTTTGGGGTAATTTCAGAGATACTGAAAGTCAATACATCTATATTCCACAGACATGGGTAACTAAAGAATTTAGAAAAGGGTAGATACAGTACAAATCTTGTTAGAGCTTCTGATGTACATGTGGTTCAGAGTGTAGCATCCTAAAGTTGTAGAATGCTGTAGCTAAACTTTTCTATTTCATGAGAAGTGGGGTAGGGTAGTGGGATGGAATTTCTATTAACACTAACAAAAATATTTCCCTTAACTCCTGTGCAATGTAAGGCAAGAAATCCAAATTAAAGTACCTAGTATGGGAAAGAATTGATTCTTTTCAACCTATTAATGGTAGTTCTGATCCAAACCAGAACCTGTCACTTTACCTATTGTAAAGAAACAAATCAACAAAAGCATTGGATCATCTCTGTGCAATACAACTATTGTATTGCAGTGCTCCTCAGAGTTGGCAAATTCCAACTGTGTGAACTTCCAACTTCCAGAATTGTAAGCAGTGGCATGCTAGCTAGGAATTATGGGAACTGAAATGTATAGAACTAGAAGTTTTCGAAGTTCATGGTTAGACTTTCAGTATGTTCTGAGTTTTCATTCTATTATAATTTTGTTCAGGACATGCTAGTGCCCTGGGTGCAGGTAAAATATACCATATATTTTTTTCAATGTAGGATTTCATCGTAGGGAGAAAAGGGTAACCAGCCTTCTATCTTGCACACCTATAATTTTTAATATTTTCAATTCCAGAAAGAAGTTTTAAGCTGTTTCCTCTAAAAGCTAATTGCTTGGTTTCATTGTTTATTACTATGTTAAGTTGATTAGTTATTTTATTATTATATTGTTCATCAGTATTGATCTGAACATTGGAAAGGATTGATTATTTGTCTTTAAAAACAAAGGTAAGTATGTTATACTTTGTAAGAGCCAGTTTGGTGTAGTGGTTTAAGGCATCGGGCAAGAAACCAGGACACTGTGAGTTTTAGTCTCATGTTAGTCACAAAGGCAGCTGGGTGACCTTGGGCTAGTCACAATTTCTACCAGTCCTAGGAAGGAAGCAATGACAAAATACTTCTGAAAAACCTTGCCAAGAAAATGCAGGAATTTGTCATGGCAATCTTTGAGAATTGCATATGATTGAACAGGAAGAAAAAAGCTTAAGTATAGGTAAATATATTTATGCATTCTGTGTTTAATTAGAATTATTATGTGGAATCTTTACTTTGGATTACAGTTTTATTTCCTGAAATCTTAACTATCACAGACATAAGTTTGTATAGACAGAATGTTATGAATAAGCAGAATAATTAAGAATTTGATAGTGCAAATACTTGGTTTTGGCATTATTTTCACATCAATACTATAAAGTATACTAGGCTATGGCATAATATTAGAAACTTCACCTCATTATGAAATGAATATGAGAATATTCATATCCAAAATCAAATCTGTTCACTAATCTACTTGAAAATTCAAGGGTATGGATGTGTGTAAGTATGTTGGGAGGCGGAGGGGGGAGAATAGGAAATATTTTATTCTAGAAAAATGCTATGTATGGGTTAGGCAATGTTTGATTTAAAATTGAGTTAAATTATTGTAATCCATTTTAAGATTTTTTAATAACTAGACTTTTGAGCTTCTTTAAAATTGCAAAACTGCTGTACTCTGAAGATTTGCTTAGAGCAATTTAAACTGGGCTGCAAAGCTTTAGATGATTAACTAGGTGCTGGAATTCCAGAATTCCCCCCTCCCCATTTAGTGGTCTCCCATCCAAGAACTAATCAATTCCAACCTTGTTTAGCTTTTTTTTTGAGATTAGTCAAGGTTAGCTAGGCACTACTACCTAAATAGGCTGTGGTACTACCAAGCTGGGCTCTTGAGGTTCTAGTTGTTATCTTTAACAAACAATTTCCTACCAAACAGGAAGCAGCAGGTGAAGCTAAGCAGAATCACATCAGATACCTGTACAATTAGCACAGGGCCCCCCCAAGGCTGGGTGCTCTCTCCACTTCTCTTCTCTCTATATACCAATGACTGCATCTCTAACGATCCATCTGTTAAACTACTGAAGTTCGCAGATGACACAACAGTGATCGGTCTCATTCGAGACAATGATGAATCCGCATACAGACGGGAGGTTGAACAACTAACCTTGTGGTGCGACCGGAACAATCTGGAACTGAACACACTCAAAACCGTAGAAATGGTGGTAGACTTTAGGAGAAACCCTCCCATACTTCCACCTCTTACAATACTAAACAACACAGTATCAACAGTAGAGACCTTCA
>QLTV01000967.1:2475774-2499379 GCA_003457575.1 Thermophis baileyi
ATATATTATGGTTCCATTCTTTACGTTTCTCTGTTCATTTTTTTTTTTTTGGAGTTAACAGACTGCATTCTAAAATTTGGAAACATGCAGGTTTTTGAGACTGCAAACTGGTTAATTTCATATCAAAATGCAACTCAAGCATGCATCTTCTTTGTGTAGTTCCAGGCTCCTTGTGGCAGAGATAATAAATAATTCTTAAATTATATCATACTTTTTATTTGGAAGAGCTTATCTTAATGACCAGCACTAAACATAAAACATTTGTTTAAATTGGTTTAAAGCTTGTGCTTTTGAGCTATTATGGAACAGATAAAAGGAAAGTGGAATGCTGGAACAGCTGCCATATTATTGCATATGACACCTGGCATGGTCCATTTGCTTCAGTACCTTGAATTATTGAAAAGGCAAGGATCTGAAAATGTTCTAAATGAGAAGATATTAAAATGAATCTTAAGTCCTTACATATGCCAATTCAGAACCAGTGCTATGCCCCTTTGCTCCCACAGAATCATGGGTCTTCTGTAGCTCCTCCAACCAAACAGATTACTCTCTGGTTCACTTCCAACATCTGTGCTGTAAAAAGAGTTTTGCACCATTAACTTTGGAATTGTGGAACTAATGATTTCCCATGAATGAAAGCAAATATATGTGTCCCAGGATAATGTTGCAGGACCCAATCTGAGCTGGTCACCAGGATGAGAGGTTTGTTCTTCCAAGCTTTTGGACTCATGCTGGAGCCCATCCTCAAGGAACTTCTCTCTCTCTCTCTCCAGAATGTGTGAGAGAAGTTCTCCAAGCATGGGCTCCAGCACAAGTCCAAAAGTTTGGAAGAACAAACTTCTGGTCCCGGTGACTGACTCAGATTGGATCCAGCTAATCATTTCCTATTACTGTCTTCCTTATCTCATCTTCTGGTTCTTTGGTCATCTTCTTTCTTTCTCTTCCTCTCTTAATACTATTTCATCCAACTTCTTAAACTGAGTGGGGAGGGGGAGGAGAGGAAGACTTTCTTTTCTTGCAATGCAAGGGATGTGGTGCTAGCTGAATTTTTGCACCTCTGAACTGTTTTGCTGAAGAGAGGTCTAATTGGCTCAGAGGGAGCATTTGGCATTGCAGAGTTGACAGCAGTGAGGACATTCAAGAGGGCAATGCGTAAATGCTTCTGAGAGTATGTATGACTGAACAGAACACGATTCTACTGTTTCTGTTCACTGAACTGTTCTATGATAGAGAACATCTCTGATGTTTTATTATTCCTACCTGTTGGTAATAATTACGTATTGCATATACACTAAATTCATTCCTGATGCTTGCCCTTTAGCTCTTGTGTGCAGTTATCTTTTTTTCAATTCTGCTTTTGCAAACCTTTTTGTTCCTTTTATTAATTCCAATTTATCACCCATTTTCTTAGTATCTGGTTACCACTTCAGAACGGTAATTAATGGAATAGAGATTTAACTAAGATAGTGGTTGGGAGAATTACTATTCACTCTCAAATGTTTAATGTATTCAGATAACATTCTCCTGGGTTAGTGTTTTTATACTCTACACTTCCTATCCCTCCTTGTTCTGTTACTGTTTTTAATGGCTTTAATAATATTATCTACTCAGTTATTGGAAGGAATAGAGCTATTATTATCATTGTTATCATCATCTCGGATATATGAAAGGATACTGAAAAGTAACCTATTTAAGTAGAATTTTATGATTATCTTCTTGATGACCTCCATTCTATGAACATGCTGCCACCAGGATACACTTGGCAACTTCTGTTGTTCCAGAAGGTACTTTTTCAAAGGACTTTCTTTTGCTAATGAGAAACAGTGGGTAACCTTTTCTTTTTAAATCACTTGACATATTTCAGTGGGGTTTAGGAAAGAGTTCTTAGTTGATGGTCATTGTACTGATGATTTTGCAGCCTAAATAAATACATGAAGTTAGTGGACAAAGCTATTTCTGTCTTTCTCTCAATTATTTTCTGAGCAGAAAGAAACTAGAAAGTCATTATTCAGCATTAGAAAATGATTGTGAAGTGCACCACTGCTGTTCTTCCCTTCAAGGGTCAGAGAAACCAAAACATGAGATAGGAAACATTCAATCTTGTGTGCATTCTTGCCACATAATTTGTCAAAAGAAGGAAAAAGAGAATAAATTTATTTCTGGTCCTTGGTTTTTTTTTTTTTTTTTTTTTTTTTTTTTTTTTTTTTTTTTTTTTTTTTTTTTAGAGAAAAGGAGTTCTGAGTGATGAAATAAGAAATCATGAATCTGTCATGGATCTATGACCTCCATGCATTATATTTAGTAGGAATGCATTCTTGAAAACACAGCTGTGAGAAAACGTACTGGGTTTTATTTCATTTGTGTAGGCCTTTTATTGTCTTCCTTAATCAGGACATGGAAAACATCCCTTTAAAACATCCCTTTAAAACTTTGGGAAAATGCTTCTTCTCCAACCTATATGGATGTAGGTCTCTCAACCGACTCTTTTCTTTTGTTCCCAACATTTTTAGCCTAACTGACTTACATAATCACAAGGGCATCAGTGCTACTATCTGAGGACCTATAATAATAATATTTCATATATTTTGTTGCTGTTGATCCCTTTGTGTACCTGCTTGCTTATTTATTTCTTCTTTAAGCCTTTACTTATTTGCATATACCCACTTTACTTTCATGCTTTTATTGCTAAGACACTCAAGCCAGTTTAGTGTAGTGACAAATTGTTGGACTTGGACAAGGGTGACCTAGGTTCAAATCCAGATTCAGCCATAGAAACTTACTAGGTGACTTTAGCCCAGATCACCTCATAGGGTTCTTGTTGTAATGAGAACCTGGAGAACAGAATGTTACATGTGCTGTCTTGAATTCCTGGATGAAAGACAGGAAATAAATCTGATGAACAAACACCAAAACAAAACAGGCCTTCTGGGTGTGATAACCTTCCTATCCATACTGCGCATCTTCTTGAGGGCCCATTTGCTTGCTAAATTGTTGGTAAACTGTATGCTTAAGCACTTTTTTTTAAAGAAAAAATGTTTTGCTGAAAGGGCTTCTGTTTTATCTAATGTGATGTAACCTTGAACAACCTCCCTCCCACACTAAGCAAGTTTAGAAGTTAATGCTGAGGTCAAGGAAATAGAGAAAAGACTAGGACATAGTGTATTCATCTAGAAACTACAGCGTATTTAAAATAGACTGCATATCAGCAAATACAGCATTATGTCCTCGTCATGAAAAGGGACAATGCGATACGGGAACCAAATGTATCAGAAATGTTCCTATGCAGCTGTCAGCATATAGAATGTATCAGTGCCCTATGTGGTATATAAAAATTATACAAGCTCCATTCATGTAACATATATGCTATCAGAACCAAACATAATTCATCACAATCTGGCTCCAAATTCAGCGAAGGCCCAGACAACAGAATGAAATAAAACCTTTTTCCTCTGTCTTGCATTTTTTTTTGTGCACAGTTCAAACCCAGCAATGGTATTCCAGAAGTGGCTACCATATACAATCCGCCTCTTAGTGGCTTTGTAAGAATGCTTTGTCACAATCTAGCATTCATTTGAATAGGTATTAGGAGGAAAGATACTTCCAACATCAACATCATCATCTTAGTGGGCAAGATTTGGAGGAAGAGCTTCCATTTATTTTCTCCAGAATTCCCAGTGATTTTTTTAATGTTATTGCTCTGAACTATTATGAAACAATAAAACTGCCAACAACAGTGATGACTTAGGAGGGATACTGATGTTTTTTGTACTCTCTTTTGCTTTGGCCCACCTCTTGAATACAGCTCTAATGTGTCTCCCCTCAGTACCCAGGTAAGTGTGTTACTTTCCTCTCTTTGTAAGTCATCTTTATTGAATTTAGTGAGCTGAGGTGCCCCCTTGTCATTTATTTAAATGGCCATCAACATAAAGTTCCATGCCACAAAACTTAAATTAATAATTTATTATTTATTTTAATAAATTAATTAACATCTTTTTGATGTTAATATCTTTTATAGCTTGTTCATGTTTACTAGGAAATAAGCTCCACTTAGTTTTAAATTCTTTGAGTTGTTCTTAGCAGTAATGATCTTAATAATCTTTAGATTTTATGTGATATATGTTGATTATGTGTTGTCCCACAATTTATATCTCTATAGTTTTAATTTTCCTGTTTTCCTATTTTATGTCTAAACTCTCTTTATCCAACTTATGATAACTGATTAGAATAAATAGCTTGCTTTACAGAATAATGTCAATACATATATGTTTGTATCTCTGTTTTCGAAATTATGAATAGAAATCTATTAATAATCTCAATATTAATTTTAAACAAATTTTCCATTATTTCACAATTTGAGAATCTAATTGTAAAATTTAAATGTTTGGGGGCAGAATTGTCAGTTCTTTTAATATTAAAAGAAATGTCTGTTTCACTTTTTGTTCTTAGAAAAACCTAACATGAATGTAAAAAAACCCTTTCTTTTTTATTATAATTATAAGACATAAAATAGCTGACCTGAATATATATGTCAGAACAGAATTATACATTTTTATCAGGTAAGAAGATAGGTAGTTAATTCTCCACTATATCAAGAAACAGATAATTTATTAATGAACTCATCCTTGTTAATGAATTATGCTGCTTAGTTGTGTAACTGAACATTAAAATCCTGAAATATATTAGGATCCCATAAATATTTAATCTTTCTTCCATCCCACACAGATTTCCTATTTTTTTTGGGGGGGGGGAACGACATTGGAGAGACCCCATTCCAATGGTAGAGGGTAGAGAGGACCATCACCAATGTGTAGAGCAGGGGTGTCTGATCACGCTGGCTGGGAATTCTGGGAGTTGAAGTCCAGAAGTGTTAAAGTTGCCAAATTGGACACCCCTGGTGCAAAGACTCTTATCTATTTTAGCTATCTGATTTCTGTTGATAACATAAAGGCACACAAAGGGCAGAGCTACCATTTATAAAGAAGGAGCTAATCGAGACATTGAGATATGTTGTAGCTAACTCCAGTATTTACAAATGTGAAAGGGGATATTAAAATAAAAGTTGAGGGGGGAAATTACCTTTAAAGAAGGTTATTGTAAGCATGTAAAATGGGGGGGGGAATGATGGGTTTACATTTTTACATCACTATAATGTCATTTAGGATTATCTCATTAACGTCACAGATCATGCTAGTAGTGAAGTTAATACTGGTAGGACTTATTATTGAATAAATTTGCCTAGGGGTGCTGTATTCTACATTTAAATGCTTCTTTTCTCGTGTCTTTAGATTAATGTTACGGGTCCAAATAGCAGAAGCTTATAGTTTGGAAATTTTCTTCCACTTACATTTTTCCTAAATGGGCATAATTCAAGTGAAAACCCATTGTATCTTATTCAGTTCTTTTGGTTTCCTTTTGTCTCCCTCTTTTATTTTATCATCTGTTTGCATATATGTGCATGTGTGTTTCCAAATTATTCATCACTCTGTTTCGCTTAGTAAGAAATTATGTGATAGACAAAAAAATTAGATGTCTTTATCTCTGCAGAAGACATGCACATTGAGTTTTTATTACCGTATATACCTTGAGTCCCATTTTCATTAATATTTCATCAAAATTAGAAGAGAGAGCACAGTATTTACCAGTTAAGGTTCCTTCAGTGAAGGTGGAAGACATGACATTAATAATATGCCATCATTTTCTACTGCTATGCATTTTTATTAATTAAATTGCCTGAAAGGGTTAAGAATTAGAGGATTTGTGAAATAATTAATAGTTTTACTCATGTTTTATTCAACAATTATTATTATTATTATTATTTAAAGATGCATTGTTTTTACAGAAATAAAGGTTCAGATGGGATCCAACTTTATTTATCATATATTTTTCATCATTAAAATGTACAGATTATGTGTAGACTTGAAGTCTAGGAATTACATCATACAGCGTAACATGAGTCATGCAAGAAAAATATGTAGGAGAAATAATGATTGTAAGACTGTCTCATACTATTAACTTTATAGGAGTTTACCTTTCTCTCCTATCTGAACAATTGGCTTTCTGATTGGAGCAACTGTTTACATCACCATGTAGTACACTTGGTAGAAATAATTTTTATGGAACTTAAAATATCCTGCCTGTTTAAACAATCCTTAAAATATCTAGCTTGACGACTTTCAGTTAAAGGTCTGCCCACTTCACCTAGCAATTTTCAAAGTATAGCAACCAAATCTTAACTTTCAAACTGTTTTACAGTAGTACCAAAGTAGTATCTTGTTCTATAAATAAGTCTGATGCAGTGGTTAAGGCATTAGGCTAGAAACTGGGAGTCGGTTGGTTCTAGTCTAACTTTGGGGACAAAACCAATGGGTGACTTTGAGCCGGTCACTCACTCTCAGCTCTGTGAAGGAGGCAATAGCAAAACATTTCTGAAATCTTGCCAAGACAATTTCAGGAACTTGTCCAAGCAGTTTCCGAGAATCAGATATGATTGAACACAACATATACGGAACGTACTGTTCTATACTTCTATTGTGGGATCAATTAAACAATACAGATAAAAGTCAATAATGTCAGTATCTCAGGGAACATACATCTATTTTACTTTTGTGAAATTCTAATAAAACCTCCTTTACAGTTCATATGTATACAGTCAAATGTATTTCTTCCATTGTAAGATTGGAGAGAAATTCTCTTTACCCCGCCTCAAAAAACACCAATGAATTTTAGGGTGGGGGGAAACCCTGTTCTTTGCTTCCTCCCTATTTATTCTTTTATTTAATCAATTTAAACAGCCATACATCTTGTCAGTTATGGCTCTGGGTGGGGGAACATAAGATTGAAAACTAACAGAACAAAAAAAAAGGGGGGGGAATAATGCAAAAAAGAGTATAATGATCAACCTAATCAAATCCATATAAAAATAATCACACTTAAAAATCATATTGGCATGCTCTCAACCAGTCACTTGTCTATGTCAGAACACTCACTGAGGGACTGAGCTGTAAAGCAAGCATTAGTCTTTTTTTCTTGCTACAATCTGGGCCATTTTGATTGCCTTGAAATGGACTGAGATGTTTCTATGTATATATAGTACATGAAAGGTTCAAGAAGCTGTATTATTTAATCTCCATCAAAACATGAAGATGTGCATTTCAGTATTCAGTCTATGACCTCTTGGTTTGCTCAGGTTTTGCTCTTTATTTTTTTTGTTGGATTCCTGTAAATCAGGTTTCCCTTTACATCTAGACTTTTCTTTTCTTTTTTCATTTCTTCCTGCTTACTTATCCAAGTTTGTATCAGTATGGGCATATTCATTAGACATTGGTGAATACATTCAGCTCTCAGCTCTACAAGTGATATGATGCATATGTAACAATTGTATCTTCAAGTTGAAGTTGAAGTCAGCTTTTGGTGACTTTTGTGGGCACATTCATGTAATTTTCTAGCCTACACTAAGGAAATGCTTGGCCTTTGCCTTCTGCTAAGATGATTTTGATTTCTTAGTCTAGTATTCCCTGATCCCTAGGCCTCAGTAAAGCAGGCTTTTGCATGGTTTCTAATGGACTCAAAGAGATTGTATGTGCATTGATTGTATGATTGTTTGGCCCTATTACTAAAATGAAGACAAACACATTTGAATGTAGGGCAAATTAGAATAAAATACACAAGTCCAGGGGTGGGTTCCATTTACCTTCCCTACCAATTCGCATCGCGACAGAAGTGCGTGTTTTGCGTATGCGCCTACGTCACATCACGGAAATGACCCTCTGCGCATGCGCAGAGGGTTCTTTTGCCAGCCGCAGCAACCAGAGAACCAGTTTGGGGGCGTGGACAGCCGGCCATCACTGCCAGTTCGGTGAGCAGATGCAAATTTCCGCCACCGGTATGGGAGAACCAGTCCGAACCGGCAGCAACCCACTACTGCACAAGTCTAAGTGTTCCCATAATAACATCACATATTTTAGCATTATCCCAGTATTATGCTGTCAGTACATCTTGAATAGTTTGATAGAGGGGAATTTATACACCAGTGTAGTAAATGTTAATACTATTACTATTTCAGGCATAGTAAATGTATTCAAATGACAGAATACATGGAATGAATGATCATGTCTGCAAAGAATGTTACCATGAAGGAAACAGTATAAATTCCCTAATAAGCTTCTACTATGAGAACCTGTTATGAACTTAGGTAGAAAATAAATAGCAGCAATAATATATCATATTAACAATATTTAATAGTAGAGTTTATGAATTAGTTAAGGGGGCAAAATTAGGAAGCACATTCTGATACAGTGAATCTAATACCTCAGATATTGAAGACAACTAATTACATGTGCATTCAAACCAACAATTGTGCTGAATTAATAGGATTCATCCTGTGCACATACCAGAAAATAAAGTTAAGAGCAGAGGTAACTAAGAAAAAGAAACAGGGATCCTGTATGTAGGTGTATATATATATATACACACACACACACACACACACACACACACACACACACACACTTATAATATTGGTGAATACTTTACAATGGATCATGCTCTCAGTGACTATTTGAACAAAAGAGAAAAAGGAAGAGGTTCTGTTGGCTGAATATTAAAACCATATCTCTGGATCTGAAAAGACTGGGTTTTCTTTTAGTATAGGCAGTTGATAATCCATTTCCAGCACAATCATTGGTACCACTTAGATATAACTTTATTTATTCATATATTTGTTTATTGATTAGCCTATAGGCCATATCAACATACAGGTTCAAACACATATTACCAATAAAATTCTAAACAAACTATTTAAAATGAGAGTAGGGTAAAATATAATAGTTATAGGATAAAATACAATAACTTCATACATAAATATATACAATAGAATAAAATGACATGAAATTATATTTCTTTATCACCCCTGCAATCTACCCCAATCAGGCCCACATATGCCGATCTCAGTCGGACCATTTTAGTCAGAAATTGTGCTGTATTACCGTATTTTTCGGAGTATAAGACACACTTTTTTCCCTCCTAAAAGTGGCTGAAAATTTTATACTCTGAATGTAGCCCCGCCCACTCGCCGGCCCCTACCCTTCAGCCTCTGCACGTCCTCTTTCTGGCTGCAGAGATTGCTGCTGACAATGGCTTGTGTTTTTGGGCTTTGCGCGTTGCATTTTCAGCCCCCAAACACTCACGTGGTGCCCAAAATGGCTACCCGGAACAGCTGCTGCCTTCTCTTACCCCTTCCCCGCTTTGCCTGCTTTAGTCACTGGAGCTCCCTCCGAGGATCAGCTGTGCTTTTGAAGCTGTTTTTCAGCCCAAACACGAGCTAAGCAATGTTCCGTGCTTCGCCTGCTTTTCTAATTGCTGCTCCCTCCGACAATCAGCTGTGCTTTAGAAGCATAGCCCCCACCATCCCCAACCTCAAAACCAGCAAGCGAAAGAATGTGCTGAAGCTTATCCCCCACCATCCCCAACCTCAAAACCAGCGAGCGAACTAATGTGCGGAAGCTGACCAGGCGAAGGACTAGCCAGATGAATACCTTGTAGGCAGAATTCTCCCCCCCCCTATTTTCCTCCCCAAAAACTAAGGTGTGTCTTATACTCCGGTGCGTCTTATACTCTGAAAAATACGGTAAATATAGTTTTCAGATTCTGGCCACACATGAGGTATGTTGTTTTAATATGGGCCTCCCACTGGGCCATATGTTTACTATGTGGATCAAGGTACTTATCTCTCGCTCCCTTATATAAACAGCAATCGAATAATATATGAGTCAGATTTTCTACCTCTTCAGCATTTGTACCAATGATCATAAATTTTATGTGCTGAAAAGGGATTATGGAACTTGAACATATTCAGAGACTGATTGAGTAAGCTTGGTTGCTGTCACAAATGTCTTCTTTGCTACACATTATGTAAAAACTTTAATAAGGACCAGAATATACAGCATGAATTTCAAATGTTTTTATTAAAATGCACTTAAATAATGAGAAATCATTACATTACTGTCTTTGAAGGAGCAGAGAATCTGTTAAACTTTCCTCTAGAGTAATTTTGATTAACAAGCAAATTGGGAAATGCATGCATGAAGCTAATTGGAATAAAAAGAATGAATCAGCTAATTCATTATTATTTCAGAATTATTTGCCCACTTTTCCTTGAAAAAACCTTGGGCTGCTTTTTTTAAAAAAAGCTACATTTAATTGGTTGCATTAAGTGACATTTAATTTTCCTTCAGTCAACATAACTTGACCCCACAATTATCATCCAGAAAGTATCTGTTTGAAATGTGGCTGTATTGCAGTTCTTCTAATTTTTTTGTTTGCAAGTGTTGCTATTTATTTCTAGATAATTTTTATCTTTCTTTTTATAGCTACAGTTCTGCAGTGTAGAATAGTTTCTTCATCATATTAAAATTTAGCCTAAATACTTAATTCATTATAACACAGCTTAGTTTCCCTTTAATGCCTTTGAATTCCCTGGATATATTCATTGCTAAGATGGTAATATGAACCTTGGTTTACATTTTTTATGAGGCTTAAAAGTGACATGTGGGTGCTGTTTAGATAACGATTCTTGATAAAGAAGCTGATCATTCAACACTATAGGGCTGCAACTTTACCTGTAAGTATCAAATAATGACATGATGTGTAGTATACCATTGATTTTATCACCCAGACTTGCTGAATGGCATTTTAAAATTTCTTACTGACATACACCTGTTGGGTTGAGGGACATGAAAGTCGATGGTCCATTAACACTTATCGTATTTCCACAGTGTATCAACATTTTCCTGTTCTACCCTACTTGCAGCAGCTGCTTCCCTGTGCTTTTGCTGTGGTTGAACTCATCTTAATGGACTGGCTTCACATTTCTTTATAGCCAAAGGTCTTTCAGTTCTATTATTAAATTACAAAGAAAAGTAAAAAGCTTACTACAGTACTTGTTCAGATGGATGTAAAGAAAGCCCGAGCAAGAGAGATGTGTCTGTTAATGGTTACAGCATTATGGACCCAGAGATGCGCAACTTGACTTAATTATGTTGTTCTCCATACAAAATAATGTGATCAAGTCTGCTCTGAGGAACTTTTTAAAGAGGCAAACCAAATATTTTACTAAGACCAATATGATACAATATGACTCTGTTCCTACAAATAGGTACATGGATGTTAACACATGGATGTTCTCTATCCTATACTTACTGTACTTACAGACAAGCATACAGCAATAGAGTGGTCAACTTAGTGCAGACCTGTGGCCCAATGGACAGAAGTTCAATTATAACCTTCTAGCAACAGGTTTTAAAGATTTAAATGATGGAGAGAACTTAGAAAGAGATATATAGTAATCATTTCAATCAGTTAGAATAGAGCTGGGAGGGACTTTGGAAGTCTTGCTCATTTTGGACAAGTAGCTGTCCAGTCTCTTCTTAAAAACCTCCAGTGATATCTATATCTAGTGATATCAATATCACTATCACAATTTCACTATTGTGATAGTGCTATCAATATCTAGTAATTAAGATTACCAGTTATTCATAGTCAAATTATGTCTAGTCTCTTTTTAAAGTTGATCTTCACCAACTGTTGGCAGCAAATTCCATAGCTTACTTGTGGATTTCTAAACAGATGCTTCCATTGATTGGCCTTGAATCTTCCTTCATTTAATTTTGTGGGATCTACTCATCTTCAAACATTGGAGGCAAGAAGAAACAGTAACAACAAAAACTTCACTTTCTCCACATTTTCCATTTCATACTAGATAGATAGAGAGATAGAGAACACTTTATTTTGTTTATTTTGTTATCTACTTTTCTTCTGAAGTAAAATAAGTTTTAAACCTTTCCTCTAAAATTTGCCATTTTCAACCTCTTATATTGCTCTACCATACTCTGAAGTTGCAACACAATACATCAAAAATTATAATAAATTTTAACAGAAATTTATTTACAATCCTTTGTCTAATGATCCCTAACATAAAATTCATAGATAGAAAACTAGTATGATATTTTCACTGAGCTTTCCACATGATTCTGAGACTGCATTTGTTAACATAAAACTAAATTGAAACTCATTCACCCAGTTCTTTGAATTTTTCAAGCCTGAATAATTTAATTTCATCAACAAACTTAGCTTTTTTATTTTATCATCCTTAATGTCCTTTATAAACAATTTTAAAAGTATTGGTTTTGATGCATTTTCATGGGAACTCCACTTTGTACATCATTCTTAATAGCTGTCAAATGTTCCCATGTCCACATTCCCATACGCATATATTTGAGAATATTAAAATCCATTTCTTAACATATTTATTTGAATGCTTCATATTCCCTGGAAAATCTCATTTGCATATATAAATTGACTAATTGAATAAAGATTGGCAATTGTTAAAAAAACAATGTGTTTTTGTTTACAAGGTATATGGGTTTCGAATATTGCTTGAAAAATTTTAAGAAATCAGTTTTACAAAGAAGTCTTTCTATGCTAGCAGCATAGATAGAGCAGTTCGATTTGTGCTAGGAGATATTTCTTCCCTATGCTGTCAAGTACTACACACAATACAAGCATGATTAGATGGCCAGACTGAAGAATGAACTGATTTCAGGCTTCTGGGATCTACCTTGATTTTTCCTAGAACCCTACAGGACACCAACCAAAGGCAATTACAAAATAGTAGCTTGGGGACTTTGACATATACTTAGAATTATAAACCAAGCAATTCTGGAAGCATGTTCATCCTGGGAATTCATTTATTTTCTTCTACATACCTGAACTTTCATTCTTTTTTACTCTAGAAAGTCCTCTTCTATTTCTCTACATAGCCATGATGATTAGTTTAGAAACCTACTAGTACAGTTGTCACCAAATCCTTTGGGGCTGATGAGCATATTTGATATTTTGGAAATATGTTGGGGCACTTTCAGCAAGTCCTCAAAGTAATAGCCATAAAGAGCATAGCCTGGCACCAACCACCTATTTATATGGAGGCCAAGTTGCAAGATTGATTTCTATCACTTTCTTGAAATTCGTAGGATGATTTTTTTTAACTTTTTCATATGTTTGACATTTTGGAAGTGGAAAAAACAAATCTTGTTTGTTTGATTGTGCATTTGTAAAATTTATTGGCCACCCATCTTACCACAGGGTAACTCTGGGTGGATTGCAATCTTAAAGAGATAAAAACTATACAAATGCTAAAAAATATAGATAAAATATTGTGAAGATCCAAATACTGTCCCCAATTAAAAGATGGGGAGGATGGGGGCAGGATAGGGAGAGATGGGATCTGTTGTTAATGTGTCAACCACTTCCACTGTGATACTCCCTCACCCCCAAGCTAACTGGCAGAGCCAGGTCTTTGGGTCTTAAGGAAGGTCATGAGAGTTGGAGCGGACCTGACTCTGGAGGGCAAAATGGAGCGGACCTCACTCCAAAGGGCAGGTGCAATGGCAGAGAAGGTTCTTCTCCTGGAAACCGCCAGCCAGAATACTCAGACCGATGGGGTTCACGGCGTGCCTCCTCTGCCAGCACAAGTGGAGCGGGCCAATCCCATTGGGATGAGACATTCAATTATGGGGCTCACACCACCCTCAATTTCTTAGACCACCCTCAATTTCTTTCCTAAGAAAGTTTCTAAAGTCTATCTGGGGATCTTATTTATAAAAATACTGGTCATGCTTTAGATTGCAACATGCTTATTTATTCACTTATATATAATTGCAAGAATATTACAGTAGAAAACCAGGTACAGCAGGGGGTTCCAAGGGTATTGAAACTGAACTATTTTTAACTATTTAACTATATTTAACTATTTTTAATCTCCCCACTGAGTTTGCTTTACCAGGTACTTCTATAAACTGTGCCCGAACATCTTTAAGAGTGAGTGGCCTCTATATCTATCTCAGACTTTACCTAAGAGACGGCAGCATTATTTGCAATGAATTTTTTTTTTAAGCAATTACAGTTAGTCTTTTTTTCCTGCTTTATTATTTTTTTCTTTGTTTTTGTCATCCTTGTGAACCCTAAAGGAATCAGAAGTGGTTCAGCAGCTGATATTACCCAGTATATTACAGGGATCCTGTAATAATTAAAATAATAATAATACAAAGTCTAGTAAAAGCAATATTTCCTGTAAGTCTGCTTAGCTCAGACTGCCAAAAGCTAGGTTCAGATTCTAGAAAGAGAAATTGGTTTGGCTGTTCCATAAATATGTGCCTTTTCGAATTACAGATGGGAACATCCCATCTGTAGTTAATTTTCTTTTATTCATTTTTTCCTGCTATTTTTTGTACAATCTTAGCTGCAAATATCTTGAAACTGAAGTCAGTGTTAACACTTTCACATGGAATGTGTGCATGTGTATTATAGACAAATGATTGTTTATTCTCAGAGTAATGATAAAAGTTCTTATAGATGGGAAGCAATGACTTATATCATTTATATCTCACACAGAAAATATGTCTGTGCAAAACATATTTTTGTGCTCTTTCCAGCAATAGGCTTTTCTACTAAAACTTACATATGTTTTTTTTACATTAGTAAACATTCTACTAGAAATCCATGTTCCATTTTTGAAGCATTTGTCCATGACATATCTCCAAAAAGCTTGGCCCATAGGGGAAAAATGCAAAACCCAGCTTTAAGCAGATAAAATTCTTTTTATAGTTTTGGGGAGGGGGACACACAGATTGTGTTATTCACATGGATTTCTTTGAATTTCACATCACTATCATGTTGGAGTGCTACACTGCAGTTTCTCAAAAACTTTGAAACAACAATTAAGCAGATTTTGGACAGATAATAAGAAATTTTGCTGCAGCATGGCAATGCTAGGCCTCACCTGATGAGCCAGCTATGAGGGCAATTGCAAAGGAGGCTTTCACAATTTTATCCCATTCACAATACTGTCCAGGCTTGACACTATGCAAATTCCACATTTTCTCAAAAATTGAAAGAATATCTTCATGGGCATCTGACTCAAATGAAGAGGTGGCTCACTGTATAATGCACAATATAAAGCACATTTTCACAATCTTATCAATGATTATTACCTGCAGAGGTGGGTTCCTGCCGGATCGGACCGGTTCTTTAGAACCGGTAGCGGGAATTTCCCCTGCTCGCCAAACTGGCAGCGATGGCCGGCTGGACACGCCCCTGAACCAGCTCTCTCGGCGGCGCCATAGGCACCGCCATCTTGTTTTTCGCTTCTGCGCATGCGCAGAAGCTCTTTTTTGCTTCTGCGCATGTGCAGAAGCTGGATTTTCAGCACTGCACGTGCGGACACCTGCATAGTGTGGGCGTGCAACGCACTCACGCCCACGCGGCGCAGGAGGAAGCGAACCGGCAGTGAGGTAGGTTAGAACCCACCCCTGATTACCTGTAAATATTTTCAAACTCAAACTGGAGAACTTTGGAGAGATTCTGTCCAATTAGTTTTCTCTCTCCCTCTCTATGAATAAGAGCTTTTCATGATTGAATGCAATCCTGCCAATTGTCCAGACCTTGATGATTTTCATGATAAGGATGCCTTCTGCAAAATTGCTTATTCTTCTAATAATTAATCATATTTACCTATTTGACCATTGCACAGTATCTTTTGAACATATTGTTGAGTCATTTGTACCAATTCTCACTGATTTAAATAGTACTCTCTAACTGATGGTATTTATATAAAATTGTGGGTGTTGTTTTTTACATTTGAGTTACAGCAAAGCTCTAAAGTCAGCTATTTATAAAGCATCAAGTGTAAGGGGTTAGTAGCCCATTAAATATACCTTTCTGAATTATCTCATGTTTATATACCTTCTGTCACTTTTATTCATTATAATGTTACTGGTTCTTTTCATAGTATATCTGAAACATCTTCCAGACATTTAGTTGTCTGGATTTTAAATTCTTAAATGTTGGTTTGGGGGACCATTGTCAAGCTCACTGAGACTGATTCAATTCTACAGAATCTCTTTTTAATGGAAATAACTGTGTTTCTTCTCCAGAGAAGCTCATTGTGTGCTATCTTGATTGTTTCTCTGGCCCTGGTGAAGATTTTTATTCAGCATTTTTTAAAATTTGTTCATTATATGAGCAGTCCCAGGCTGCATTAGCAGGGGGACAAAATCAAGATCACATGAAGTGTTAATATCACTTTAAAATGCCTTCGTAAGACCACACTTGAAATATTGCATCCTGTTTTGGATGCCATAATATAAAAAAGATGTTGAGACTTTAGAAAGAGTGTTGAGAAGAGCAACAGAGATGATTAGGGGACAGGAAGCTAAAACATATGAAGAACAGTTGCAGAAATTGGGTATATCTAGTCTAATGAAAAGAAGCACTAGGAGTGATATGATAGCAGTGTTCTAAAGGCTTGCCACAAAGAAGAGGCAGTCAATCTATTCTGCAAAGCAGATGAAGGCAGAACAGGAAGCAAGAAACTAATCAAGAAAAGAACCAACCAAGAAACAAGGAGAAATTTCCTGACAAAACAATTAAGTCAGTACAATGGCTTGCTTTCAGAAGTTGTGGATGCTCCATGAGTGGAGGTTTTTAAAAAGAGATTGGACAACTATTTGTCTGACATGGTGTAGTGTCTCCTGCTTGAGCAAGCGGTTCGGCTAAAAGACCTCCAAGGTCCCTTCCAACTCTGTTATTCTGATATTCATATTATTATTTTTCTATTACTTGTAAGTTGGCTACAATGATGATATTATTTTTATATATAATTTTACTAAAGAGTTTTTACTTGAATAAAAGTAATGATAAAACATAAAAGAGAAAATTAAGATAAAAGATAAATTTATTTTGCATTCTTTCATCATAGGCAATGTTCTAATAAATATTTCTTTGGGCAGAATTAAATTTATTTATTCATTCATTCAATTTCTACAGCTGCCCTACTCAACCGATTGACTTTGGGCAGCTTACAATTCTAAAATTCTAAAACAATAAAACAATTACAAACAATAAAGCAGTAAAAATAAATACAAATACAGAAAATAAATACAAAGAGCAGCTGAGGGAATGAACTAACAGTAAAGCCAAGAAACAAGATGCTTAACACAGATTGAGCCCCAGGCCTGGGTACATAGCCAAGTTTTTGAAGTCTTGTGAAAAGCCATCAGAGTCGGCACCATTCTAATCTGTGAGGAGAGAATATTCCATAAACCGGGGACTGAAGTAGAAAAACACCATAATCTAGTCTCCACCAGTTGATGCTCTTTGACTGATGTGATCTGCAATATGTTGGATCCAATTGGTTATAGAGACTCTTGGAAAAATGAAGATCCCCCAGGTAACCAGATCCCAAGTCATATAGGGCTTTAACAGTGACAATCAGCACCTTGAATAATACCCAGCAACACCAGTGCAACACTAGTGCAGCTCACACAATAATAATAGTGTTACATGTGCCGTATAGCTGGCACCATTTACCACCTGTGCAGCTGCATTTTGCACCACTTGAAGTTTTTGAATGCTGTTCAAGTGCAGCCACAAGTAGAGCACATTACTGTAAGTGAGAGGTTACAAGGGTATGGGTAATAGTGAGCAAGGCCTCCTGGTCCAGAAAGGGGTGCAACTGATGCATGTACAAAGGCTCTCTTAGTCACAGTTGCTGCCTGTTCCTCAAGCAGGAGCTGTGAGTCTAGGAGGACCCCCAGATTGTGCAGCAGTTCTGTCTGGACAATGCCACAGCCACACCATTCAGAATAAGAGATGGAAAAGTCTTGTCTCCAGAGGGTCCAAATACCCACAACAATTCAATTCTGCTAGGATTGGGTCATAGCCCATTTCATCTTACCCAGACCTAAACTTATCTCAAAGCCCACCCAGAAGGATACCATGATCAATGCTATTGAATGTCACTAAGAGGTCAAGAAGAGACAGGATGGATGTACTTTCTCCATCCCAATCCCACCAGAGGTCAACCATGAGTGTGATCAATGCTGTCTCAGTCCCAAACCCTGGCCTGAACCCTGACTGAAAGTGGTTTAGGTAAACTGCTTCATCCAGGGTCCTCTGTGGTTGCCATGCAACCATTCTGTCCACCACCTTCACTAAAAAGGGAAGATTGTCAAATGGATGAAAACTGTCCAGCTTGGTTGGGTTGAGCGATGGTCCTTGAGGAGGGAGTGCACCACCACCTCTTTAAGAGCTGGTGGAACTATTCCCTCTTTCAAGGAGGAGTTAATTACCACCCAGACCTATGTCCCCTCATGCACAGCCTTAATAAGTCAGGAGGAGCGTAGATCTAATACACAAGTGACTGAATTAGTAGCTCAGAGGGCTCTGCCTACTTCTTCAGGTTCCACAGGCTTCTGTTGATGCCACATCCAGATCTTCATTCATTTCCCTGGTTGTTATTTCCAGCTTATTTTCTAGGATCTTCATTTTTTTCCTCAGTTTGTTTAACTTCTTCAATTATTTGTATTGCAGATTCTTCTAATCTTTTATTCATTTTGTCTTCTATATTTGCAAATCTTTCAGCCAGTAAAGTTGTTACTGATTCTATATTCTTTCTCCATTTCTCAACATTATTTGTAACATCCCTGGTGTAATGCAGTTTAATGATCCTTTTCTCACTTTTCTCACTGCTTCTCTGATAACAGCCATCTCTCTCTCTCTCTCTTTCCCCTTCCCTCCCTGCCTCCCTTTTATTGAATTTGTTCAACAAGGGAAAGTAACTGCCAAAAGAGAGCTCTTCTCGGGTTTTTTCTTTTTCTTTTCCCTTTCTCCATCTTCTTAATTTATTAATCCTATTTGACATGTTCTGCAGTCTTTGCTCTTTAACAACAGTTCCTTGATTTTTTTTTGTTTATAAAAATCCCCCAATCATTTCACTTGGAAGACCTGAACAGTATGCTTAATATTTAAAATAAGCAATATCCAAATTTAGACAAAACCATTAATCATTTTAAATTTTCGTAGTCCAATTCTTCCAATTCCAAGCTTTTTGCTGTAGATTATTTTTTAATCCTTGTACGTATGTCTTTCGCTTTATTCACATTCTGGATCATAGGAACACTCACCAGGAGGTGTAACTTCTCAGCTGCTCCAAAGATCTCTGTAGCTTTTATATACCGGTAGTTATAATACAAATGCATTTTAGAAAGTGGAATTAGATCAGTTCCGGTCTAATCTGTTGAGGCTGGAACATGATCCTTCTTTCTTGGCTTCTGGTGTTCTTTCTTTGAGTCACCTGCAGGGTTTCTGCAAGCTTCCTCACAGGAAATTGTCTTCCAAAGTGCATATGGACACTCTCTTTTGCTTCTCCTTATCCAGAGAAGCGATGCTCACTGCCTGGTCATGTTCTCCACTTCAGCAACGTGCCAGCTCTTTGAGGATACATCAAGTCTTCACCTGGAAAACATATGATGACAATGGTCTTGAAGGTGATACAGATGTGAAATTAAGGGGAAAAAATAGCTGCTGATGTAATTTGAACAGATCACACAAACCTTCTGAGTCACTATTCTTTTCAACCCTTTTATTTTACACGCTGCTTGCTTTATTTTTTTGAGACTAGTATGGAACATTTCTCTTCTTCTCAATGTTTTATTTCTAAATTTAGTTTTATGGTTTTCATAAAACTTCAAATCTCAATTGAGATTTTTCAGTCATGAAGCAGACTAATGCAGTTGTGTCAGTGGTGAAATCCAATTTTTTTTAGTACCGGTTCTGTTGGCGTGGCTTGGTGGGCGTGGTGTGGCTTGGTGGGTGTGGTTTGGTGGGCGTGGCAGGGGAAATATACTGCAAAATCTCCATTCCCACCCCACTCCAGGGGAAGGATACTGCAAAATCTCCATTCCCACCCCACTCCAGGGGAAGGATACTGCAAAATCCCCATTCCCTCCCCACACCTGGGGCCAGCCAGAGGTGGTATTTGCCGGTTCTCCAAACTATTCAAAATTTCCGCTACCAGTTCTCCAGAACCTGTCAGAACCTGCTGGATTTCACCCCTGAGTTGTGTCCAATCGCTCACATTCTGATTCATATCCTAACTCAGTTGTCAGATTGTATCTCAGATATTTTGGGCAATTATTTACATTAAATAATAGACATTGTATGTGTGTTTGTGGGGGGTGGGGTGTTAATTGTAGAGCAGTGATAGATACTCAGTCCAATATTACTGAAAAGTAAATCTAAAGAATAATATTACTGTTTAGAGTAAAATAAAGTTAATATTTTTGGAATACATTTATGCTGAATAATACAAGTGGCCATAAGAACCTAAGCACTTAAAGTAAATAATGAATAATGCTAGTGTCTTTTGAATAACCCCCTTCATTCTGTCTTATTTCTGATTTTGTTTTCCTCTTTATTAATAATCAGTCAATATTCTTCTGACAAATGGACACGCTCTAACCTCACTGATTATATTCCCTTGTCTCTTCCTTCACTTCATCAAATAGGATGTCCAGTGATGACATACATCATCACAATTAATTCACTAAAATCCAGACCAAAGTATCCTTGCAGTTGTTTCCATCCAGAATCATGTCCATATAATTTGCTGGCGATGGAAAGTTGTTTGAATAAGAGACTGTGGGCTCAGAATTAATTACACCTTAGAAGGACTGTTAAAAGTGTGTTTAGCAAAAGCATAGAGAACTTGACCAGGAGGGAGCTGATATTAATCCTGTTGTATTGGACAATGACATCTGAAATAAGAACCTCATATGAAGACTTTGATTAGTAGAAACAAGTAGCGCCATTTTTGGAAAAAGAGAGAAGCAAATCTCATTTTTACTGCTCGTGATGCTTCCACATATGCTATATAAATTTTAACTTCATGGCTAATTCCTCCTTCCAGGATGATTTTATTTATTAGATTAAGTATACCCAGCTTTTTGTTTTTTCAATTCCATATAGAGAAGATTTGTTCATCAGTATTGTGAGCTTGGAAAAGAGGTTGTATTCTGTTTTATGATATTCGTTTCCCAATTCCCAATAAATATCTTCAGAATACTATATGTTCTTCAGTGCTCAAACCATTTATTTTCCTCCTCCTATTTTACTAGTTGTTTTCTTTAAAAAAAATGCCCCTTCTAATATTCTAAATAGGTTTATCTGCTATAAGTCATGCATCACTTTTGTAAAACTTTACAGTTTATGCCAAAAAACTTGGAATGAAAGTAACTGATATTTATAAAGACCAAAAGGGAAGATGTTTTGCTAACATGTAAGTCAGAAAAGTTTCTTACAGAATTCTCTAAGTGGATGCTGATTATGCTAATTGGATAATCTAGAATTTCAATTTTAAGACACATGAAAGCTGGAAACGCCTGTCCTAATCTATTTATATCATTATAGAGTAATATACAGAGAGAGAGATAGTATGTGTGGTGTGTGTGTGTGGGGGTGTATCTAAACTATGACAATTGTGAAAATTCCTGAGAAAATATGAAGCTGACTCATTTCAACATATTTTGATAATACATTGTTCCCTCGTCATGTCTTTTTATTTTCCTCTTCTTGGCACTAAAACAGTCAAAATAGCATTCACAAAACTCTTCCGAGTATTTTTTACAGCAGTGGGAACATTGCTAATTTTGTAATGAGCCAACCCATGGTAATTGTAAAACAAAACAACAACAAAAAATGGATCAATGTTTTTAAGCACAGAACTGTGCTTTTTAAAAGAACTTTTACTGAAAACCCAGAGAATATAGTCCTAAAATTACTGTATGTTAGAAGTGCTAGCCTTTGGAGATCAAAGTAAACTCTAATATTTTTAGTTCTCTGAGTAGCAATTATTCATTAAAGTGCTACACACTAATTGCTATCATAAGTGCACAGAAAGCAAATACAGTAATTTAAGTCATACAGTGATTATAAATCAGTAATGCAGATGTGAAACAGGAACCTCCTTAGTTAACATGGGATTTTTAAAATCTATATTTTATTCCTCAAATAAACTAAGCTCTTCAAACGATCCCAATTCAAAGATGTGCTGGCTGTAGAAAATTTAAGATGAGATATAAGTAATTTCTGGTGACAGAAATTCTCTTCTGCTACTGGGATGCACTTTTATTGGCTGACTCAGTTTCCCCAAAGATGTCATTAGAGAAGTCAAGTAATAAAAAAAAAATTAGGAAAAACAAGGATCCATTAAACTCTCTTCCAGATCATGAATCATCCAAGCAGTGCTGGCACTGAATTAGCTAAATCTAAAGGTATCCCTAACTAAAGTAACCATGAATCTAATGGATTTTTTTTTATTAAAAAAGAAAATGTGCCATGACATCATTATTTACAGGTGTAGTGGAATGTGGGAATGACCTTGGGAAATAGGAGAAAGATTTGCAGTCTAGACAATGGTTAATAAACAAAATTTGAGTCTGAAAGAAGAGCATCTCAGAAGGGACCCTCCCTAGTTTTCATGAGAGTAAAAGTGAGGGGATGAGGTGGGATAATTTCAGACTTACAAGGTTCTGTTAATGTAAACTTTCAGTAAAGGTAGACTACTCCTGACTATGCTTCTTGTGTCTTTGGTTGGCCAACAATAAGCTTCCTAATCCACCATTTTGCTTAAACTCTTACATGAAAACATTAAAATCGCTTGAGATTACTGTGGTTTTGTATGAGTTCATACAATGGTGTCACACAAGAAATCCCCAAAATACCTATTTTGGAAATAGGCAAATCAAATTATGTATATGAAAATACTAATAGTACTCCTCCATGAGAAATGATGTAGCCTTGAAGATGGCTTAGACTGGCATCTTGTAGGTTCTAGGTACAGTTGCAGAACCATGAATAACTTTAGGAACAACTTCACAAGTTCTGCGGCTCAGCTGAAACTTTTGACACCTTTCCTATGCCAAATTATACCTGAAAACTTTAAAATGGTAATTCTCTGGCCTGAACAGTTAGTCACCTCCTTCTATGTGCATTGACTTTGATGGGTGAATATTATAGTTGAAAGAAGAAAGCATCTGATGGACCTCAGGTTCCATATGATAACCTGTTTTGGGTTATCATATGGAAATGATAATGGCTCTTTGCACTGCGAGTCTGGATCTGGCTTATCATCTAATTGATTTGCACTGTGCATTTTCTTGATCCTGTAATGGAATGTGCACCTGGAGAAGCAGTAGAGGGGAGTCTTGGCAGCACAGAGCTTTCCCAAGGAGGAGACAATGCATTCCAGAGAGAAGCTCACATTAAGAGACTTTTCAGTCCTGAGCTGGATGGAAGAGAAAGAAATTTAGAGAAGCCACACTCTAGAACCATGATGGTGAACCTATGGCACGCGTGCCACAGGTGGCACGCAGAGCCCTCTCTGCGGGCACGCAAGCCGTCGCCCAGCTTAGCTCCACCGCACATGTGCATGCACCTCCCGCCGGCCAGCTGATTTTGGGGTATCTGCTGTGCATGCGCGGAGGGTGGGGCGCATGTGGGAGACATGCACGCATGCGCGGGGGTGGGTGGGCATGCACGCATGTGTGGGGGGCGTGGGGAGAGTGGGGGACAGTGCCCCCCACGGCCTGTTTTTGGTCCCAGGAGGCTGCAGGGAGGCCTGCTAGGCCCAAAACGGGGCATGGGGGGTGCGGTGTGCCTCCCACGGCCCGTTTTTGGTCCCAGGAGGCTGCAGGGAGGCCTGCTAGGCCCAAAA
>QLTV01000967.1:2499539-2585397 GCA_003457575.1 Thermophis baileyi
GGGGGGTGCGGCGGGCCCCCCCATGGCCCATTTTTGGTCCCAGGAGGCTGCAGGGAGGCCTGCTAGGTCCAAAATGGGGCGGGGGGGTTGTGCGGGGGGTTGTGTGTGGGGCGGGGGTTGTGCACACATGGGTGCCGCCGCGCGCGCACTTTCGGCACACGACGAGAAAAAGGTTAGCCATCACTGCTCTAGAATCTCTCAGGATATATCTAATAGGTCAGAAGGTTATAGTTTTAATTTGGCAAGGTTCTGTCCATTAGGTATAAGGGATTGGGTTCAATTAGATTTCACTATGTCATCTTTAGGCTTTGGCCTGACAATCCAGATGGCAATCTTTCTTCTCTGTCAAAGTCTTCTTTTTTTTCTGTTCCTATCCATCCTTCTAATTACATTATATCATATAAGACAGAGAACGAGAAAAATAATTTAAAATGAGACCAGGGATATCAGTATATTAAAGATGAAGTAGCAGAACATTATGCGAGTGTTATTATTCTTTGCTTTTTTTTTGTCCATGGTTATGAAGAAAAAAGTTGCAGACAGAATTTTAAAGAATATATGAAAGAGGTCAAACATAAAACATTCAATGTTAATAAAACCAATATTAAGAATCAAATATCATAGAGTTAGAGTGGGGAAGGAATATAGAGCAGGAGTGAAATGCTCCCGGTTCGGGCGTGCCTGCCGGTCGTCGGAGAGCCAGTAGTGAAGGCAGAGCGAGGCTTCACCCGGCCGGACACTGCCATTTGGGTTCTTTTACCCTCTGTGCATGCGCAAAGCGTTCTGCGCATGCGCACAGGGTAAAAGAACCCAAATTGTGGCATCCGGGCGGGTGGGTGAAGCCTCACGCTGCCTTCGCTACCGGCTCTCCGACGACTGGCAGGCATGCCCAAACCAGGAGCATTTCACCCCTGATATAGAGGTGGTCTAGAATTCAGGTGGTTTGCATTCAGGCAGGCAGGCAAATATATGCTGCCAGGTGGGGGAGAGCATGAGTAGACAATTTCTGAGAGTCATTAAGGTAAGTCTCCCTCACCTGTGCAGTCTCCATCATCCTCTCTGTGCTGGCCACTTGCACTTACCCCTGACCCTTGTTGCATTTCCCTTGTACCCTTGCAGATCCTTCCTGACTCTTGCCTTCCTCACACATGCCTGCACACCCTCCCTGTCCTTTTCAGTCTCTTCCTTGCACCCTCCTCCCACCTGGCAGCAGCCACTTATCTGCCTGCCTGCCTGAATGCAAGTCACCTGGTACTTTCAGCTTTCTGCTTCATTCTCTCCTGACGTGGTTGTAGGAAGCCAGCAGGAAGTTGCCTTGCCTAACAACCATGGGATTTGGTAACTGGGACTGCAGGGATTGCGGTCACTAATCAATATGATTGGGCTTTATGGCCATATCACTTGGTGATGGAAATTCGAATCCCAATTCCCATCATGTCAATTGAATCTTGTATTGTCTTCTTTCTACTTCCCATCATTTCTTTCTTTCTCTTCAGCATTTTACAGCTTTCTGAATATATCCAAGCTGGCTAATTTATTTTTTTCTTGTTTTTCCTTTTTGTGGGAATATTTCAATTCTCAGGACCTCATTTCATAAAACTTCCCTTCCTAGACAGACAGACAGATTGACAGACATACATACATACAGACAGACAGACAGATAAATTCTAATTACAGTAATAAAATCCAATACAGGCTAAAAGAAAGGAAGAAGAAGAGAAAGAATAGAAGGTGCAAAAGAGAAAGAAAAATGCAATAGAAAAGAATCTAGTAAAGAGAGAAATGAAATATATAAAGAAGTGACTTTCAAGCCTTATCACTACAAATATAAACAAGTTTTGTAATACTTCACTCACTCTTTATGGCCAATTATCTCTTCATCTCATATCCAATCTCTGATCTACAGACAAATCCATAAAGCATCAACTTTTTAGCCCTAATGTCAGCAGAAATTCCATTAAGGGTTACCAAAAATGATAATATATCTTATTTTAACCTTGATCAAATAAACCAACTTTATATACCTTCCTTTTTCTTCTACTAGTCTTAATCTTTAATCCATTCAAGTTATGTTTTAGAATTTCATTATTTTCATTTCTTCTTTATCTGTTTTCATAAGTTTCTTCAAAGCTTTAACAAGCCTCTTTTGTAATTCCAATATAAAAATATACCCAGATCACTCTCAGTTTATTATTTTTATTTCCTTTTGAGTTTTCAAACATCAGTCAGTTTCTTTTATATGCCCAATGAACCATCCCTTTCCATTTCATTCCCACAGCCCGTCTTTTGCAGATCCATTTCTATCTTTGAAATAAATCTTATTCATCATCTGCTATTTCTTCTGTAATGTCTTTTGAACATGCTGTATCCATAGAAGCAAATGTTATTATTGACACTGTTGATACTAAATTCTGATTGAATTGTTCAAAAGTGTCCTTCAATATTTTCAATATTTTGTATTGTTTTATGTCTCAGTTAATTAGGTGTTAATCAGTTTTTTTATTATTTTTCTTCTTTAATTAAAATCTATAGTTCCCTTCCACTTTTTAAAATTGCTTATTTTATTTGTCTTGCAAAAATCCAAACAAATCTACTTTTCATGAGAAGAATTCTTTATAATTAACTACAAAATATTATTACAAATTTATCTATATCTGTAATCCATTTCTAATGTTATTGTTTTATTTAGCTTTTTTGCTGTTTATTTCATTTAAAAAAATTTTTTAAACTTTTGATTAAAATTTTCTTTCATTAAGAACTGAAGGAAAACTCAGCTGGTGTTTTCATACTTGTCAGTTCAGAGGTCTTTATTAAATTAAAAGCATTAACAAGCAATTTCCAAACTTGCTTAGAAAAGATAGTTTGTAAAGTTAGTGTCCTTTCAAAGGCACTGACTGATTTTTGAGCAAGTTTTCTGTTGTCTCCCAGAGCTCAAAATTGCTGCCTTGGGGTCTCGGTGCAAGGAGCAACTGTTTGGAGTGCATGTGGGCAATCTTCTGTCCTCTCTCTGGAGAAGATTCCAAAGAGCCAGTTTACTCACTGGCTCTCTATTCTTTGCTATAATTATTGGCTCCAATTTTCATATAGCTGTCTTCAGTCTGCCACTTCTTCCTCTGAAAGTCAGAACTTCCCATCCTATCTGATCATTTTTCTCCTTCAGTATTACAAGCCACTATATCTGGCCTACCTTCCTTCAGTGTTCATCAAAAACTGTTTTGATAAAGTCTAGTATGCAGGCTACAATGTTCTTTATTCTTTCTGCTCTGCATTTTACAATTTAATGGAGATAGTGATGACTTTCTTCAACGTACAGTTCTTCAACCAATTCCTTCTTATTGCTGTGGGTTAAGTCTAGGATATTAGACTCTTTTGTTCTTTCTTCCACCTTTTGACAAATACACTTATTTTAATTCCTTTGGTGAATATTCCTCTCCATAGTAAGTATTTAATCATTATTTAAATTGTAAACTATATTTTGTGTTTCACATATTTTTCCATGAAGCAGGACTGTTTCTCTCTCTCTCTCTCTCTCTCTCTCTCTCTTCTCTCTTCTCTCTTCTCTCTTCTCTCTTCTCTCTTCTCTCTTCTCTCTCTCTCTCTCTCTTTGTGTGTCTATACATGAATACATGAGTATTCATTATATATATATATATACATACATCATACCATACATACATACATACATATATGGAAAAAAGTTGCATACAGTTTTATTTTTCCAGATTGATATCATCTAGAAATTGTAGGTTTCAATTCTTACTAGAAAACCCATGACCCATTGGGTTATCCTTTCAGAGATGCTGCCTTGCCTAAAAAGATAAACAGAATGATCATGGGAGAGAGGGAGGGACAAAAAAGCAGTGGGATTGGGAGCGATTTTTGACTTCCGACATGCATCCCCATTGACTTTGCTTGCATGTAGATGGCAGGGATTTTTGGAAATCATGAATGTGATTGCAACTGACTATGGTGGCATTGCAGTAGCCACAAGTTTGCAAATACAACTTATCTGAGGATCTTTGAAATCTCACTTCAACAGGAGTAATGGATCCCAGATTTTGTACATAATTATATTAAGAGTAACAGAGTTGGAAGGGACCTTGGAGGTCATTTAGTCCAAATTCCTGCTCATGCAGGAGACCTATACTAGGGATTTGAACCGCCGAACTGCCAACCTTTCTAGTCAGGTGACTAGTAAGGTGACTTAGCATATTTGATGTACCTAGATTCAAAAATTGTTGTCTTGTGATGCACTGTTTTATCTAATTGAAGGTTACAAACAGCCTAACATACGGAAAATTGTTTGTAGTTACAGAGTGTTCCCTCAAAAGCTTGGTCTTTTGATGGGAGTGGCATATTAGGATTAAAGCTCTGACGGATTTGGAGAAGACATCACAATGAAACTTGATGAAGTAGATTAGCAATCATATAGCTACTGTCTCTACCTAAATACAGTGATAACATTTATTTCATGCTTATGGTTTATAAATGCTGCCTTTTTAAAATAAAAATACTTAATGATGTCAGGATGAACTATTTTAGCTTCGTGTTCAGTTCTGTGATCTTTCAAAATGGAAATAGACATACTTCCTATTAATAAACCACTGTAATAAATATAAAGGGGAATGGAGATTGTATGCTGATTCATTGTTTTATTTTTTTCATGACTTGGAGAAACCTAAATATTAATAGTTTTATGTAGCAAGCAGGTACATTGATCCCCAAAGGAATGCAAAGCACAGGCTGCGTTTCTTCAAAGGATTTCAGCTGGCTTTATCAGGATTACTCTTGAGTAAATCGCGTTAGATTATCAAGGCTTGTAAAATCAACTGTGTTCTCAGAAAAAGCTTCATCTGACGTGACAGCTTTTGAAAATAAGATTGGGTATGACATGGGACTGCCTGACAAAGGGGAGTTAGTTGAAAGCTTCCTATCATTTGCCACATGCTGTGCACATTCAACATTTTGCCTTAATTTTCCAAGAACAAACAATTTCATATACTAAGGCATGACACGCAGATTATTTTTAAACATATATTCATATCGCCAACTGTCCTGTACATTAATCTCATCTCTCATCAATTTTTTACCAGCTTCACTCTGATGTTGATAAAGGAGACGGCTCCATCAAATACATCTTGTCAGGAGAGGGGGCAAGTTCCATTTTCATTATTGATGAAAACACGGGGGACATTCATGCTACAAAGAGGCTTGATCGGGAAGAGCAGGCCTACTACACCCTCCGTGCACAAGCACTAGATAGACTGACAAGTAAACCCGTGGAGCCCGAGTCGGAATTCGTCATTAAGATTCAGGACATCAATGACAATGAGCCTAAATTTCTGGATGGTCCTTACACTGCTGGAGTTCCTGAAATGTCTCCTGTGGGTAAGTACATATGGCTTACAATGTTTGTTTTGTTCCAAATTATTATTTATTATGTTGATACCCAAAAGAATCTATGATCCAAACATTGAACAACAAAAGCTCTGTTATTCTAAATTTACAACTGAGCTAAATTGAAAGTTTTGGATTAGCTATTTCAAAAATAAAGCAACGATCCAGACAAATCAACTGTTTTCTGAAACTGGAAAGGTATATACAGTACTAATGTTTTTTAGAAACTGCATTCTAGAAAGTTTGATTTAATGTAGCAACCTAAAAAACTTCCCAAGCTTTGCCAAACTCTTAATTTAAGATTACCTAGACTGCTGATGTGTACTTCTAATTCAGCTGTCTCCTTCATCAGCAAAACTTTCTATTTTTCCCAAATGAAGAGGGTAATTAAGGGCAGCGCAGCTGACAGACCAGTGCCTTTCTAAATCTGAGTTTGAAAATGACACTGTTTTTTTCTGGAACCATCATGCTCAGCTTAGAATTAAATAAACACCTTTTGTGTGAAATCTCCTGTTTTGTCTCTGCTTCTGAAAAAGTAGAAATTTGGGCGATGAAAAGGAGGGGCAAAAGAAAAGTACTTAAAAGATAATTGATTCACTGGGTCCTTCCAGATGATTTAGACTCCCAGAGTCTCCTGCCATTGACCTGTGATTGATAAGAATTGAAGTCCAAAATAATGGAGGACAGCAGGTCACCTTTGTCCCCTCTAGGACTTCACAGCATGATCAATAGTTCCAGTTGTAAGCAGCAATAAAAGAAATATTGATGATAGTCTACCATCTCTTAGAGAGAATAATTGATTCCCTTTCATACTAATAAATTCTTAGAATTTTACTTCATCTCAAGCGATATGCTGTTAAATAGAAATGCCAAAGCCAAATATATTTAGATACATGGCTTTCTCAAAATCATTTCTACTGTAGAAAATAACAGTGCTTTCTTGAACCTATTCTTACATTTAGTATGGGTTCTCATACAAGATATTTGTATCTAATGTCAGTAGTTATATTTCTAAAGGCAAATCTCATAAAAAATTAAGATTGGCTCTTTGGTGGTAAATTAAATTAGTGGAAATATATGAAGGAATATTTTCTTCATTCAGTATAAATGCTTTTTGAGTTTTCTCAGTGAGACCAAACACAAACGCATTTAACATTAAGCTACCTTTATTGCAGCTTACAGTTCCATTTATCTCTGCTTACATGGAAATCAGTCAGTTGCCTTACCCTACATTTCTTTTGCAGTATTGTACTCACTATCATAAAGCGAAGACATTAAACCTAATGAATAGACTTTCCTATAAGCCTGAAAAAAGTGCAGAATCTAATAAGAGTAAAAAGACTTCTCTTTGCCCTGATTAGAAGGACTGAAATATCAAGATGTTTACTTGTTGCTATTTAGGTACAAAAATTACATATATTTGTATCATGCTGTATATATTGAATATATATATATATATTCATATTCATATATATATTGAACATGATTTTGAAGAAATGCTTTGGACCTCATGTATCTCTCTGCTGTGCATTAAAGCAGACCAACTTTTTTCAGGCTTACAGGAAAGTATATTCATTAGGTTTAATGCAACTCTTGAAACAGTGTCATACATTTTTCAATTCCTTGTAGATATCAGATAAAAGTCACCCTCAGTCTCAATGAATAATAGAGCTGTGCTGTCTTTGCAAGATACCTCAAGCACTTTTTCCAAATCCCTTTTCAAGTATGCACAGTCCTATGACTGTATCATATGCATTCATATGACTTCTAATATTATAATACTGCATTCCTCCTTATGATCTCCTCTCTCTATAGAAATGGTATATGCCCATTGAACAGATAAGGAATATACATGGACAAGAATATTGAAGTATGAATGAAATTAAATAAAATGAAAAAGTCTGTACCAGCAATTATTAAGATAGACAAATATAAAGTCTTAAACATTAGAAAGCATTGATCAGAAAAGCCTTCACTTTTTCTCATTCTCTTTGGTGAGATCATTGGTTAGTATGGGATGAGGTATCATCAGTATATGGATGTATCCTAGCTATATATTCCACTGCCAGACAGGAGCTGCTGTAGATGTTCTCACCAGATGTTTAGATCAGGGGTGAAATCCAGCAGGTTCTGACAGGTTCTAGAGAACCGGTAGCAGAAATTTTGAGTAGTCAGAGAACCGGCAAATACCACCTCTGGCTGGCCCCAGAGTGGGGTGGGAATGGGGATTTTGAAGTATCCTTCCCCTGCCATGCCCACCAAGCCACGCCCACCAAGCCACACCATGCCCACCAAGCCATGCCCACAGAAACGGTAGTAAAAAAATTTGGATTTCACCACTGGTTTAGATGAGTAAAAAAAATAGATGGGACCAAATAAAGTGATGCTGAACCCTAGCAACACAAAGTTTGTCTTTGTCCAGAAACTGCTAGGTTTGATAGTTAGTATCTATGCTGGCTCTAAATTAGGTTATACACTTCCTGAAAGAGTAGACCTGTCACTTGTATTCTATTGCATTCGACTTGAAAAAGAGGGTAGAGTTCATGGCCAGGAGAGTAATTCAGCTTCAGCCCCATATGTCAGTTGTATCTCATTTAGAGTGGAAGGACCTGGCAACAGTCACTTATGCGTTCATTACCTCTTAATTGGATGATTGCAGTAAACTCTATTTGGAATTGCCCTTGAAGATTACCTCAAAATTTTGACTGATGCAAAATGCAGTAGGCTGCATCCTGGAAGAGGAGAGCCATTTTATCGCTATTATTCCCTTGTTGCAGATGGTACATTGGCTGCCACTATATTTCCAAATACAACTTTCTACGTTTTGTCAAATCTAAGATTACAAAAGATAAAACTATAAATAGACAAGAAGATAGAAAAATAAAAAAGTGCAGGAAAAAGAATCCCCCCTTCATCCCCAGCAAGTATAATTAACAATAACAATTAATTAATATCTCTTAAAATACAGCAAACAGTGCTTCATCCGAAATATCACCCATTATCCACAAACAAATCTTTAAAAGCACTGCTCTCTTAATCAGCAGAAGTTCATTAAGAATTATCAGAAATAACAACATAACTGTTACAAACTATACCTAATAAATGTACTTGAAGTCCTTCCCTTTCTTTTATTAACTGAATCCATTTAAAATGCAGCACACATGGATTCTCTCGTTTCTTCTAGATATACAAAACCTGTAAAATATCATCATCCTGTCCTAGTAAGCAAGAATCTATTAACAATTACTAGGAATAGCAACTCATTCATTTTAACCTTGATCAAATAAACCAACTTTGTATTTTTTCCTCTTTCATCCAACAATCTTATTTTCCCCAGATAACATCCTAACATCTGTTTTCTTTTCACACTCTGTTTCTTGTCTCAAAGTTGTTGACAACTTTAACAAGTCCACTATAAAGAGAATATCCAAGTCACACTTCATATTCTCACTGTCTCCTCTTACAAAATCATTGACAATTTTAACAAGCCCCTTTTGTAAATTCCATATAAAAAGATTATCTGCATCACTCGTCTAGTTTAGTATTTGCATGTCTTTAATTATTAAAACATCAACTGGTTTCCTTTCTATATGCAGCATTTCATCTTTTTTGTTTTAAATGAACATTGAAATCAATTTCAGTTTTATGTAATTAAACTTGTTCCTTTCCCATGATTCCATTCAGTTTATCTATAATAGTGGCTATCTTTGAAATTATTTCTGAATTCAGTATTCATTCCCTTTCATTAGATCCACTGATATATTTGTTTCCCTCTAGTGATCAACCTTCAAAGTCATCTTATCTGTTATTTTTGTTCCTAAATGTAAACATGGAAAGTTTCCTATAGGAAGGGTTCAATTAATTTCAAAGTCATTAATTCGAGTCCATCTGAATCCAAAACTTTTTAAAATCAGCACCCCAATCACCCTTTGCTGAATATTCCATTTTCCCCGTAAACCTTAAATTTGTAATTAAAACAGCCTTCTTAAAGAATTGAAGAAGACTCACCCAGTGAGTACAACTTTTTTTATTCTGAAGTTTCGCAATTTTTAAAAAGCAATGAAAAAAATTAAATCCAAAGTGAGAAAAGAAAGGCTTCCTGTGAAATAGAGGAAATAGAAACAGAGAGATAACATTGTGGCTGAATACGGCATGTGAATGCTGTATTTGGATTTCCAGAATTTTTCCATAGAAAGAGATCTTAAGCTTACCTATATGTACTCTGAACATCTATTTTACAATGAGCGTATGGCAAGAACTGACTTTTTGCAGTCAACTTGTGGTCAACTGGAAGTCACAGGATTCTATTGTGCTTATAGCTGTTAATGTAGGTTAAATGGGCTCTAGTTTTGACTGACCTCTTAATCACTTTGGATTTTTTTTTCACTGCATCTGAAAAATTGAGTAGCTTCAGAATGAACAGTTAATTAAATCACTGGGTGTGATTTCTTCAAATACTTTTTTAAAAAAATTTCTAAATCAGAGATCTGTAAAAAAGTTTTTTTTCCAACATACAGCAAAAGGATGATTAGGTGTTTTTTTTTATAAAGTTTCAAAAAGATTAAGGGCTCAAATGAACTTGATTTAAGACTTTAAAGTTAAAAAAATAAATCTTCCTGTGGGAAACATATATTTTGTTTGGAAAAACTTATAAGACAACTTTAAAGGTTGGACATTAGAGATCACTAGAAGAAAATAAATGTATCAAGAGAGATCTACAATGAATGTGCTAAGGACTCAAGTTATCTGCTGTTACGGAAAATTATGGCATGATAATCCAGGACATAAATTATGTAAATGAATGTCACCAATTATAAATGTATATTTTTCATCAATATGTATGACCAGTCCTTAGATGTTCATAAAAGTGTATAATCAAAATACCAGTATCTGCTGTAACCACTTAATGCAAAGCGAAGTCTCTTTGAGGCCTACAAGCCTCTTTCCTCAGAATTCTTATTCATATCCCTGATGATTTCTTCTTCGGGAAGACAACATATATTTAAGCCTCTATAGTCTTACCAGTGAAGAAAAAGTGCTTAGGTGACTTAGATCATAATCTTTATTTCATTCTTGCTATAATGATCTGTAAAATCATCTGGGTTTTCCTAATATAGTTAGTGGTTTATTTATTATCACATCACTTTAATATCTGATAACACCTGTCACTTGATACATTTAAGGTGATGTTTGGAGAATAGACAACCCACTGTTTTGTTTTTTTGTTTTGTTGTAGCCCCTGTATCTTACTTCTAACCCTGTCATGAAAATTTGCCATTTTTGCCAAGGTTGATAGCATGGTTTTCTTTTGCTTTAAAGCAAAGAACAGATGAAAATGGTTGATAAGCTTTGCAATAGGTTTTACATTATTAACTGTTTAATAATCATCTTCACTATCATCATCCGTGTGTGTGTGTGTGTGTGTGTGTGTGTGTGCAGGCATGCAATCATGCATGTTTGAATCAGTAGTGACTCCTGGCAACTGCCTTGACAAGTTGCTGCACTTTTCTAGACAAGATTTCAGAAGTGATTTGCCATTCCCTCTGTCCTAGGGCTGAGAGAAAGTGAATGGCTCAATGTCACCCAACTGGCTTTGTGTCTAAAATGGGACTGGACCTCCCAGGTTTCTAGCTGATATACCTTAACCACTTTCCCACATTGGCTCTTATTATCATCCTAGCCATCAAAAATAAATAGAAAAAAATTATGCTCCACAGTCTTAGAAAGGATGTTTGCTTATGCTGTTCTTATTTGGGAGTAGATTCCATTAAAATTAGTAAATTTTCTGCATATATGTATAGAAGACTATAATGCGAGAGACAAGTTGGCCCTATAAAAGCTGACTTGAAATAAATAGCATATATTATCAATCGTATCTTAAACTGATTTTTCTCTTTTTTTTTTTCATGGGACCAATAAGCACCCAATCTATATCTAGATTTTCCCCCCTCAGAAATGGCAATTTATAAATAGATGGTGTTATCTTGGGGTGTGGAAAGCAGGGAGGAAAATCTGTTTTCTTCATTTGAATTCTTATATAAGTATGTTAAGAAGATACTCATCCAGATTGTATGGAGAAAATATAAAACCTAAATCAGAAAAGACTCAAGCTGCTGCACATTGTATTTGAAATAGTTTATCCCTGTAGCAACATAAAAGGAGAGGAACAGTTGAAATATTAGTGAGGGCAGAGGGAAGAATAGTAAATAACTTTAACTGCAATATGATTTTATTAACATGAATGTAAAACTCTTATTGCTAGCTTGATGGCTAGCCTTTTCCCTATCGTTCTTTTAATACAATATCAAAGCCAAGTTGGACAAAAAGGAATAACTTATGGAGAAGAAATGGAGATGAAACTGTGGGATATTCTTGAAGATGCTTGTAGATATGCTCTGGATCATGGCGGTCCAACCTTTTGGCTTGCCTGGACCATATTGTGAAGAGGAATTAACTTGGGCTGGATATAAAATTTATAATATTTTAATGTATAAATTTTGTGGCGCTGCATTACTTACTAGCTGTTCAGGGCCACATGCAGCCCTTGGGCTGTGGGTTAGACACAGTTCCTCTAAAAGGAGAGGGTACACAATTTTTAAAGAACTTTTAAGCACAAATCACACCACATTTTCCAAATATCTATTTAAAGAAAGTGGCTTCTCTTAAAGATAGAAAGAAATGATATTTTACGTATTTTAAGCTGTCTGTGGAATGGATGGATGGGCAGATAGATAAATAAATAAAGATTTTTACTGAATTTTTACTGAACTGTTCTTGAAGTTCAGAACAAACAGCTTTGAAAAATATCTTAACTTTTCATCTTGGTATTTATTTTTATCCTTCAAATTTTAATTATTATTATTTTTTCTAATTCCCTATGTTGATTTACAATCTTCCCTGAAGCAAGTATTATGAGGATTTCACAATTTTAAATCACCCTTCCCAATCTGGTGACTTTTAGATGCGTTGGATTATAATGATTTGTTTATTATATAACATTGAAAATGTATTTTGTTCCGACACTGATTGTATGCTTACATGAATTTTTTTTAAAATGTTCTTAATTTGAAGAACATTTATGTCAATTCTGGAAGCCATTATATCTGTTTGCTTCAACTGCCAAATATTTTAGCCTGGGAAATTGGGAGGTTTTTTTTGTTGGAGCGGTAGACACTTAGTCATAACAAAATTCTTTACTCAAGGACAAGAGTGCCTGCACCTGCATGGAGACAGTATCCAGTTGAGCGTGACGATTTGATTGGACCTTGTGATGAGCTTGTGGGTGTGGGGCAGGGTTGTGAACTTTCAACTGAGTGGGGAAACCCTGGAATCTTCCAGATTCTGGTTTCCCCAGATGTTGCCAACATGACATCTCTAATAAATTGGAACTTTGAGGAATTTCTAGCCTCGGAGTTTTCTTTCGTTGGGGGTGTTTATTGGAACGCTGACAATTTAGCTATCAGGTTTTAGGAATGCTGTGTTTTTTCATTTTTGCCTGTTAAGTAGAATCAGACAGGCAAATAATACTAAAGTGGGAGGAAAAACTCTCACCAAGATTATACTAAACAAAGAAATACAGACCCATACAGAAAGTGCTATTTTTTTTAAAAAAAAAAAAAGTATGGGAAGGGCAAGATTCAGAAAATACTACGGTAATTCACCACAGGAAATGTTATCCATTATTTTCCTGAGACTTTATTTTTGTTTCTTCAATGTCATGGGTATCCAAAATCTTAATGTTGTGATAAGCTTTTCTATCTTTTTACATGTTAATTTTTTTTAATTTGTTGTACTTCCAAACATGGACCACTATATTTGACACTTTAGCCATGTTATGTGGCATTTGAAAGAAAAAATAGGAAATATTTCATAATCTATTTATTTTCAATTTATTTTAGAAAAGAGAACAAACAAAAATTCCTACCTGATCTTTCCCTATTGCTTCTGGGTATGTCTCTCTCTCCCCCCCCCCACCCCGCAGTCTTCACATCAATGATTATAATTCATATTGCTCTATCTGTGTGTACACACCGAGCAAGACACACACAACTGCATCTAGTATTCTCATAACACTCTGTCTGCTATGCTGTTGATCAAATGATACATACCAGGACATTTGCCTCTTCTAGTCAGAATAATTGCTTCTATGCCTGGTTTGATAGTCTTCTTTATTATCATGCCAGTTATATTCCAGGAGGGTTGCATTTTGTGCACCAACACCTGTACTCAGATATTTTTCATCTATTGCTTGTTTACCCAGTCCATTTAGAGATTCTCCTGAGGGAACAAATCTACAACCCTGTTTCAGGACATTATGGACATTTATCCTTGATGACAACCTTGGGTTACTTATGTCAACTAGATGCGTCAATGGTGACTTCCACCAACATCTGCAAACTGCAGATAGTAAATCTGCTTGATAACTTTTCCCTAAATGAAAGTGTGGTCTTTTAACCTTGCAGTAACTTGTTGATGTCAAAGAGGGGAAAAAAATGAGGCAGGGGTTAAGTCCAAGGCAGCATTTTAAAACATTTATTTATTGAAAAGGTGGCAACATATTTTGTCAGGGGTCTTGTTTTTAAAGATCAAATAATTTCTCTGAGTCTTGTTCCCCAGATTCTTTGGCCAGCAGTTACATTTTGCATTTTTGGGAGCATGCCATGGGCAGTCTGAGTGCTATGGGAGATTACAAGATTTTGTTTGTTTTCATTATGGTCTCTGACCAGCAAATTAAACGTTGACATCTTAAAAGAGTAAGAGGCAAAAAGCAGAAAACCATGACAGAAAATATAGGCAGTATTGAAAAAGAACAATAAAATGCCTAGAAGCTGGAAAACTTGCTAAGATATTATCAGGAGTATATATATTGTTATAATACAATAAGTACAGATAGCAGGATATTAAAAGTAGCACCTGAATGCTAAAAACAAAATAACTACCGTAATTAATAAAAATACTTTAAAATGCTAGAATTCTATCTATCACTGTTGCTGCTACTACTACTATTACTACTACTACTTCAACTACTATTACTGTCATTTTTGGAGCGCCAAAGCGCTTTCGGGTTGAAAAGATTGAATGGTGACATAACCACTGCTTGGGGGACACCCAGTTAGAGGCTCCTTTCATGTCCCCATTAAGTTGTCCAACACTTGCACAAACAGGAGACCTTATACTAGTGTTGGTGAACCTTTTCAGCACTGAGTGCCGAAGCGGGAGTGCGTGCGGGGGGAGCGCCAGAAACCGGAAGAGCAGCTCCCGGTGCTTCCGGTTTCCAGTGCGCGCATGTGTGCCAGCCACCTGGTCTTCTGGTTTCTGTTGCGCATGCGCGCGTGAAGACCAGCTGGCCAGAAACAGGAAGCTCAGCTTCCCGCTTCTGGTTCCCGGCCCTCCTGCACACGCAAAGACCAGCTGGCCGGTGTGCATGTGCGCGCTGGAACCCGGAAGAGCAACAGGCAACGGCTGGCGTGCCCAGAGAGATGCTCTGCGTGCCATTTCCAGCATGCGTGCCATAGGTTCGCCATCACTGCCTTATACCATTCCAGACAAATGGCTGTCCAGTCTCTTCTTAATGAGCTAAACTCATTTATCTACTTGTGGTCGCCCGCTTTTGAACTGCTGGATCAATATCAATTGAGTATCTTAGTACTAAGTGATAACACAGGAACATAAGTTTGTGTATACTGTATGAAATCAGAAAATTAACAAAATATTTTTCTACATAGGGCAACTGCAGTTGAGAAATTTTGCAGCTCTCTTGAAACTGTTGGATTCTGGTCTGGTAGCAAGGAACAACTAGGATTGTCCTCCAGACAGAAGAGACTTCTGTTGTCAAATGAAAGTATAAGGGTGGAATGTAGCTTACTATAGAAAGAGCATCAAAGGAACATGTATGCTAGGATCTCAGGTCCCTCCAAAGCACAGAAACAGGTTTGAACTACAAAGGAATATTATTATAACTTTTTTCCAATAATGCAGAGGGCAAGACATTAAATGAGATTAAAGAGGAATTTCTATGATGTGATGGCAGGTGACGTTAGCTTGCTGGCTGGAAAAGTCTCCAGTTTATATAATGCCAGTCATGGTGGCCTAATATCTCCTGTTCTATGTGAAGAGATATGTGATCCCCTGCTGCTATATTACAGCTTTCACTTTTGGAATTCCCAAGGCTAGGAAACACAATGATATAAGTCACTTTGGATCCTAGCTTCCAAAAAGGGGGAAATTATTAAAAAGAATCATGACAGCTGGAGAATTACTGGAAAACTGAAGCTCAAGCCCAAAATAGAGCCACATACATGGGCCCTGAAATCCAAGGGACTCAACCCAGTTTCTGAGTGAAGCATTCTCAAGAATTTGTACTGCATTGTATCGAGGGATTTTAGGTTTTAGTTTATTTATTTATTTTGTCAGGCATGTATTAGATAACAGATATAAGTATAAACATAATTATGAATACATGAAATGGATACGAATAAAAGGGAACATTAGGACAGGGATGGTAGGCACGCTGGTGCGCTTATGCACGCCCCTTACAGATCTCTTAGGAATGGGGTGAGGTCGACAGTAGACAGTCTAAGGGTAAAGTTTTGGGGTTTTGGGGAAGATACCACAGAGTCAGGTAGTGCATTCCGGGCATTAACAACTCTGTTACTGAAGTTGTATTTTCTGCAATCAAGTTTGGCACGGTTTACCATAGGTTTGTGTCTATTATGTGCTCGTGTATTGTTGTGGTTGAAGCTGAAGTAGTCATTGACAGGTAGGACATTGTAGCAGATAATTTTATGTACTACGCTTAGGTCGGACCTAAGACGGCGAAGTTCTAAGCTATCTAATCCCAAAATTTCAAGTCTGGTGGCATAAGGTATTCTGTTGCGAGCAGAGCAGTGGAGGACTCTTCTCGTGAAATATCTCTGGACTCGTTCAATTGTATTAATGTTCGATATGCAGTGCGGGTTCCAGACAGATGAGCTGTATTCAAGAATTGGTCTAGCAAAAATTTTGTATGCCCTAGTTTGCAGTTCCATATTACCGGAGAAGACGCTACGCAGGATTAAAGCTACGCAAGATTATGTTTACCACTCTTAATGCCTTTTTGGCAATGCTGTTACAGTGAGCTCTGGCACTTAGATCCTTAGATATGAGTACTCCAAGGTCCTTGACAGAGTGAGGGTATCGTCTACGAGATCGTATCCGCCCAGCTTGAATTTTGTGTGCTGATTTTTTTTTGCCAATGTGTAAGACAGAGCATTTGTTGGTTGAGATTTGGAGTTGCCAATTGTTTGACCATTCTGACAGATTAGTCAAGGTCTTTTTGTAGGGTAGCAGCATTGTCGGTGGTGTTGAATAGTTTTACATCATCAGCGAAGAGAACGCAGTTACTGGATGCACATACCTGCAAACCATATAACATTTTGGAGATAGATTTAGCTTTGAAAAGTGTTATGGTAGCAAGTGCATTCTTACCTCCTATAGCATGAAAAAAAGCTGAGTGTAGCTTTAGCAGTAATATTAGCTGTATTAGAAATAGTTTTAATTAGTTCTTGACGGATGCCCAATTGCTGGAATAGTGTGCTGAGATATTTAAAAGATGAAACTTGGTCTATAGTATTGTTATTCATCTGCCATTGATGCTTAAGGCATCTCAATCCCTTTGAAAAGACCATAATTTTAGTTTTGGTGTAGTTAATTGTAAGCAATTCTTCTCTAGAGTAAGAGCCAATAGATGTCTTCTGAGACCAACTTTAATGACCAAAAGAATATTTTCATCATCTTGATACAGGAACACAATCAACTGTCTAAGTGTAGTGGGCTGGAATTCCTGTTTAGTTAAGGCAATGATCATTGAACTGCCATACCTATTAAAAAGGGGGGGGCAGGGTGCAGTCCTGTTAACAACTTTCTGAATGGGAATGCTACAGAAAGCTGGCTATTACTGCTACATCTAACTTGCAGCTTCCTAATTAGGCAGAGTAACTGATTACTAGTCCATTTATAAAATAGTCACTGTGGTGGTCTAGCAATATCCAAACATGCTTATGGATGCTCCCTTGGTGAACATAAGCACCACTCTGGAATTCCGGTTCTAATACCTAAACAAAATTTACCTAGATAATGCTCTGGACACACCAGCTTGAGTCCTACTCATTTCTCTATTAATGTATGTAGTTTGGAGCTTTGCCCCATCTTTTCTTTTTCACTTTCAAATATGTGTATCCAAGGCCACCTGTTTTACCTGCTGGGAAAGAAGCAAGTGGCAAATCATATGTCAACATGTGATGTACTCTTCCATGTATATACACACATACAACATTTAAACACAAATTCAAAAATATTGAACTTACTTTGTGGATCTCTCTGAAGCTGTGGTGAAGAATCAGAATAACAGAATAACAGAGTTGGAAGGAACTTAGAAGTCTTCTAGTCCAACCCCCTGCACAAGCAGAAGACCGTATACCATTCCAGACAAATGGCTGTTCAGTCTCTTAAAATCCTCCAGTGATGGAGCACTCACAACTTCTGAAGGCAAGCTGTTCCACTGGTTAATTGTTCTCACTGTTAGGAAATTTCTCCTTAGTTCTAGGTTACTTCTCTCCTGGATTATTTTTCATCCATTGTTTCTTGTCTTGCCTTCTGGTGCTCTGGAAAATAGGTTGATCCCCTCTTCTTTGTGGCAGCCCCTCAAATATTGGAACACTGCTATCATATCAACCCTTTTTACTAACTAGACAAACCAAATTCCTCCAACCTTTCTTCATGTGTTTTAGCCTCCAACTCCCTAATCATCTTTGTTGCTCTTTTCTGTCCACTTTCCAGAGTCTCTATATCTTTTTTATAATATAGTGACCAAAACTGGATGCAGTGTTCTAAGTGTGGTCTTACTAAGGCTTTATAAAGCAATACTAATACTTCACGTAATCTTGATTCTATCCCTCTGTTAATGTAACCTAGGATTGTGTTGGCTTTTTTGGCTGCTGCTGCACGATTGCTGGCTCATATATTAAATGTCCTCTGGGACTCCAAGAGCCCTCTCACAGTTATAGCTTTTGAGCCAGGTTTCACCTAATCTATACTTGTACATTTGATTTTTCTTGCCTAAGTGTAAAAATTTACATTTCTCTACATTGAATTTATTTGCATTAGATAGGGCCCAGTATTCAAGTCTGTTGAGATCCATCTGGATCTTGAGCCTGTCTTCTGGAGTGTTGGCTATTCCTGCCAGTTTAGTGTTGTCTGCATATTTGTTGAGTTCCCCTTCTATTCCCTCATCTAAATCATTTATGAAGATGTTGAAGAGTACTGGGCCTATATCAGAACCTTGGAGTACCCCACTGCTTACTTTCTTCTGTGTAGATGTAGTTCTATTGAGGACTACACATTGAGTGCAATTTGTCAGCCAGTTAAAAATCCATCTGATGGTGATGCTGTCTATCCCACATTGTTTTAGCTTACCACAAAGTAGGCTGTGATCTACTTTGTCAAATGCCTTACTGAAATCCAAGTATACTATATCCACCGCATTTCACTGAAACATTCAATGTACTTGTCATGTAGCATGTTATTAATTGTAAGGTTTTACATGTTATGTAATTGAAGTGGAAATTCTATTCTATTAGAAATTCTATTGAGATAGAAATCCATGTAGCTTTACCATGTATACAAACTATTTTACTTGTTCTTTTGCAAATAGAAGTTATTTTTGTATATAAGTATTCTTTAAATGGCAAAAACAGCAAAATTGCAATTCCTCTACAAAGGAAGTCTAACAAAAGGCAGAGAAATCACTAGAAAATAATATCTAAATGGGATTATATATAGTTCATGAGTTTTGTATATTACAGAACATTAAATCTAATTCAAGTTTCATAGAATGATATATTTAAATGCCTTTGTGGTTACTGGTAGAGTAATATTTAATACTGCATTAATACTGAATTTAGCTTCATGAACTGCTTGTGTGACATTTATCTTATATAGTCACAGTAAGTCATGGTTTATTTATATGACACCATTTCTAATTAAACATCTCCTGCATTCATGAAATACTAAGGAGAAATGAAGTATCTACCTCACATATTTTAAAATTAGATCCATGACAAGGACTTTATTAATTGGGTATTGAGGACAGTAATAGTAATTTCAGCCAAAATGAGCTATTAAAGCTTAAAAACTACCAATCTCTTTGAATGTTTAAAGGCTTAAGACAGCTTTAATTCTTAAGTAACATTCTGGTTATTTAGATTATAGCACTGATTTCAGAAAGGGACCAGTATTTAAAAATATCATTATCCTATTTTTTCATATTTAACATTTATCTAATGGAATACGTAAATTTCTTATAGTTGTTCATATTTTTCTTATTGTGCATAAATAATTTCCCACATGAATAAACCATAGGCCAACACTTTCTACATGTCCTTGGATTTTTCTGGGAAAAAATGAAAATATAATTTTTTTAAAAAAAGATGATGGCAGGATGATACCTACTGTATGTTCAAATTAAATTTTCCATCGCTCTCTCAATCCACACTGATATCTCTAGAGTTTGGAATCTGAGACTTAAAAAAAAAAGAATAACAAAGTAATAAATGAAAATCTGTTAGTTTTAGAAAAGATGAGTATGCTTTTAGGAAATGAAGACATGATGTGTTAAAGCTAAAGAGTGGAAAGGAGAATCTTTGCTTTATTGGTTCCCAGGTAAGTTTTACTATAATACGGTGATTTGAAATCCTTATACTCTTCAGCAATAAAAACGTTGGTGAGTACAAGCTGGAAGAAATGTTAAGTCTGCCTAAATCATTTTTTATTAGAAACTGTTACATAAAAGTTAGACATATATATGCTTAAACCCTTTTTTTTATACTTAAAAATTTCAGCAAAACATTCAGTATTTTTCTGGCTAGAAAATCCTTGTTCTTGTCTTCTATATATCTATACAATTGGGAGAAGTTTCACATGTAAAAATATATATGGATTTAGTCAGGAGTCTAATTCTTCTTTTTCTTTTAATTTGACTCCTGAATTTCAGCCACTGGGTTGGCAACATCTATGATATTGTCTGTAGGTGAACTTCTGGATTTATACAGTTTCCCTAGTGGAATTGTAGAGGCTGTCACTGAAGTTTATATATGCTTCTGTGACTTCCTCAAGAATTACTAACTGTAAAAATAGAGCTGATTGCTGGAGGTATTTGTAAAATACTGTTGTCAGTAAATGCAAGTCTCAAGAGCAACGGCTGTGGTTCCAAGAGAGATTATAAATTCTAGAATGGCAACATTGTACTCAGGAGAACAAAGGAAAGGGCACTAAATAATAGTCATAATGTTTAAAAAAAAAGAAAAAGGAGGTGTTAGGAACTTTGCAGTATGACCTCATATCACATTTACTACAGATAGCACAACACTTATATAAATCCAGTTTGAAATTTTAGACTACCATTCTTTTATCCAGTTGCCCGGATGTAAAATACAAAACTCGGGAGTATAATATATAGAGTGCTGTCGGTGTATGTTGCTTTTTAATAATTTTTAAACAAATACAGAAGATAAATTTCAGCATGTGAATTGTAAGGAAGAGTAAGGAAGATACTTAGGGATGATTCACATCCTGGCCAGTGTCTCTTTTCACTTTTACCATCAGGCAGAAGACATCAAAGTATAGGCAGCCGGACAAACAGGTTTAAAAAAAGCTTCTGCCCATGGGTTGTCAGACTCCTGAACACAATCACAATCACAATCACTCCACGTACATATGGAAACATATGACTAGTGTTCTCCCCCCCCCCCATTACTTCTATACTATTCATGTTGTCTTGTATTTTCTGTTATGGATTGCACCAGTAGAGGCTAAACCAATTTTGTTGTATACATGATGTACAATGACAATAAAGGCTGTTGCTATTATTGTTGTTGTTGTTGTTGTTGTTGAGAATTCCTCTGTCCTGGAATTAAACTTGTAAAAAGCTGTTCTTTGAAGACACAGAGCATGGAAAGTATTGGGGTCAAATTCTTAAAACAGAAAATAGATCACCTTAAAGGAAAGATCACAAAAGAAAGACTTTTTGTGCATACTTAGTATATTTAATCTTCCTGATAGTAATTTCTCTATCCAGTTTGTGGACAGAGTAATTGGAGATCTTTTCAATGATTTTTTTCCCCCCCACAGAGAAGTTGCACAGAACTGGGGGCCTTTATTGATAGCAGTAAACATCAGAAGGTGATCTTTTTCTGGATTTGTATCAGTGGTGGGTTGCTGCCGGTTCGGACCGGTTCTTTAGAACAGGTAGTGGAAATTTACCGCTGCTCGCAGATCCAGCAGCGATGACTGGCGGTCCACACTCCCGAACCGGTCCTCCGGTCACCACGGCTTGCAAAAAAACCCTCTGCGCATGCGCAAAGGCTTCTGCGCATGTGCAGAGAGTCATTTCTGGGTCTTTTGCGCGATGTGACGGGGGCGCGCGCGTGAGCGAAGCGAAGCTCACTTCCGTCACGATGCGAACCGGTAGGGAAGATAACTGGAAGGTAACTGGAACACACCCCTGATTTGTATGTGTATATATAGCTGTGCCTGTATGTATTGGGATAAAAAAAAGAAAAAGTTAAGAATTTTTTTCCAAAATCTGATTCTGAAAAAATTAGTCTTGGTTCTATTTTACAAGAACCTTATTCTTAGACCATTTCATTGGAAGCATTCTGCTTATGTTCAGAGACATTCAGGCTGGATATACATGTCATACATACATGCATACATCTATAAATACATACATATTTTTAATTTTTAAATGCCTATATTAGCATTTCCCCCCTTTCATGATCCTGGACATTCTCTTTTAAATTCCTCTCATTTTAAAGGTTGGACTCTCTCTGCTGGTACAGTTTAGCTTGGGCTGCCCCTGCATTTCTACTTTATGTAGACTTGAATAGATTAGGAGAATCATTGGAGAGATAGTTTGTCCATGCAGCTATTCATGTGAACCTGCTTTGGGAGTTTGTAATTTACAGTTTTGTCTTGTAAAGTCCTGCTGAGTCCATGAGCACCTGTTCTGTTTTGTTTTGTTTCTGGATATCTCTGAAAATTTACACTGCTCCTGCAGACAGTTTTAGACAGATTATAAAGAAAGTCTGTAATAATTCACCTTTCCTCTAATGTCTCTCTCCTTTCTTTATAGCTTTCCAAGTTCCCTCACTTCTCACTCTTGTTCCCCCTTGTACACTGAGGTATCAATATCATTACATAGCTGTTTTCCTTGTCTATATATCTTTTCTCCCCTCTCCTGTCTGCCACAAGCCTTTGTTTCTTTGCTTTACAATTTGTCTTCTGGTGAAAAACTCTGACTTTGTTTCTATTACTCCCACATCAGCAATCTTTTCAGAACACTCTCTATTTAGGACAACGTACCTAAAGGCTAACTTGATTATGTATTTGGGGAAAACAATCTTCTAGCAGTTATGCTGGTCTATGACCGCAATAAAGATTTGATTTGATTTTATCTTCTAACAGAATAGAGTCTAGATGGAAAGAAAAAGGTTTCTTTAGTACACAACCAGGCAACTTGGAATCCTCCACAGATTTAATTACAGCTTCAGCAATCCTTTTCTTTGGTCATGCTGCCCAAGAGAATAATTTTCTACAGGCACTTTTGTTCTCAAATGACTTATTCCTTAAATGTGATAAAATAAGCTTGTTTTAAGTAAGTGTCGTATCAAGGTTAGTGCGTTTCCTGGGTCAGAGAGATAGGCAGCAGTGACAGAAACACGGGATCTACAAAGGCCGTCAGAATAGGAAGGCTCTGCAGAATCCAAATGTGCTTTTAGGTAGTACGAAAATGCATATTATGGTTACTTATTTCAGTAAGTGGGGTGTGATCCCTGCTATGGCCTTTCTAGATCACAGTGGGGAATGAAACCTGGAACTCCGTCTTATAGTTTGCCCTAATGGCATAACTGCATTGCCATATGCTTCCAAACAGACTAGATAAACATATCAACATACTTGCAAACATTATATGTGCGTTGCCATTTGCAATTTTATTTGTTGGCAATATTTGAGAAATTCCTTATTAAAGAAACAAAAGTATAGAACCATTTTCAGAAGTAAGGGTATTCATCTATTTTAGAGGGCATCTGCTAATGAGGGATAGATAATGTATTCTTTTTGTACTTATTTAGAATCCTGAAACAAATTAACCATAATATTTTACTGCATAGTACTTAACAGTCTTAAGAAAGAAAACAAAACCTTTTTGGCACATATTGAGATGCCATATACACATACATTTATTTATTTATTGAATTTATATTGCCGCCTATTCGCCCATGGCGACTCAAGGCAGCTTACAGAATATAAGACCACATTTAAAACAATAAAAACTAACAAAAAGAATCAAATAAATTAATATAGTACAATATAACAAAATCACCTCCCACCCCCCGCCCCGGCGACAGCAGATCACACGAGCCATTTAATGGGCTCCATCCCGCTCTGTATTCCCTAGGCCTGCTGGCAGAACCAGGTCTTTAGCACCTTCCGGAAGAGTATTAGAGTGGGGGCCATTCTAATCTCTGGGGGAATGATGTTCCAGAGAGAGGAAGCCATCACGGAGAAGGCCGTTCTTCTGGGTCCCACCAGGTGTATCTCCCTCAGGAATGGGACCTGCAACATTCCCTGCCTCGCTCTGATGGGTCGGGTAGATGTGACCGGCAAGAGACGGTCCCTCAGATAACCTTGTCCCAAGCCATGAAGTGCTTTAAAGGTGACAACCAGCAGCTTGAATTGCACCCAGAAGCAAATCGGCAACCAATAGAGCTCCCGCTGGAGAGGTGATACATGTGCACACTGGTGTCTGCACAAAACCATGCGGGCCGCTGCATTTTGCACCAACTGGAGCTTCCAGATGTTCTTCAAGGGCAGCCTCATGTAGAGCGCGTTGTAATAGTCAAGATGGGAAGTGACTAGGGCATGAGTGACTGTGAGTAGGGACTGTTGGTCCAGGAAAGGGCATAACTGGCGCACAACCCGCGGTTGCGCAAAGACCCTCCTGGCCACGACTGCCACCTGCTCTTTGAGCAGTAGTCGTGAGTCCAGGAAAACCCCTAGATTATGCACAGGGTCTGTTTGGGGTAGTGCCAGCCCATCCAAGACCAAAGGTGGTAATTCTCCCTGAGCCAACAAACCCCAAATCCAGAGCCACTCAATCTTGCAAGGGTTTAGTTTCAACCCGTTGCTCCCCATCCAGCCCCTAACAGGCTCCAGGCACTGCGAGGGGGAGGACACGGCATCACTTAACTCACCACTGGCCGAGACATACAGTTGAGTATTATCAGCATATTGGGGATATCTCAGTCCATGGTGATGGATGATCTCACCCAGCAGCTTCATATAAATGTTGAACAGGAGCGGAGAGAGTACCGAGCCCTGCGGAACCCCGTAAAGCAGTGGGTGAGGATCTCTCCCTTCCTATATACCACACTATTTCATTTTGGCATAAACCATTTTATTATCATTCAAAAATGAATGAACAAACAAATGAATGAATAAGAAATACTATGCCATAGAATTAAAGGCTTGAGATATGAAAAGCAAACATATACACCAATCATATGTCACTATAACTTTTGCATCCTTGTACACTATCCTTGTTTATATCCTGTCCATCGACCAATTCATATTTAGTTAAACTTTTCCCTTTTTTAAAATTTCATCAACACCAACATCATCAAATCATGACTTTTTGTTCCCTTTTTTCCTTTTAACCCCTTTAATTTTCTTTTCTATTTGAGCCTGATTCATTTGTTTCTAGATGATCAAACCACCTCAGTGTACCTCTTTCATATTGATCATACACTTTTGTATTAATTCACATTCGTCAAGGGCCAATCCATTCTTGATCCTATATCTTTTCTTTTACCTTATTTAGTTCTTGGGTATCCCATTTAAAATACTTGAATGTTTTTCCTAACATATCCAATTTTCACTTCATACAACAAAGTCGGCAAAGGCATATACAGTTATTTTGGATTTTTTTCAACATTTACTCTTCACAACAGAGAACATGTGCACAAGTTTCTCTGTGAATTTGTCTCTGGTTTTCCCATTATAACAATTCCCTGGAGCATCACAGGCAGCTATCATCAATCTGTGCATTCCTACCTTCATATGCACTCCAGGAACATAGATGACACCTATTCATACCTTTCTGACACATGCTTGCAAAAACTCCATTTTCTGCTCTGGAATAATTGCTTCTAATGGCAGGAAAAGCCTGATACTACAAGTTTTATAGCACAAAATCTTTTTTAAATGATCAATATTAAAGTGTTACGGATGGATACATTGCTGAATTGCCTTGACATTGACTTGACTCGTTTGTATCTTGTGTGCATTTTCTCTGGGAGCAAATGGAAGATGCCTTCTATTTCCAGCACTATCCGATTTTGCAGTTCAAGAATAACATTAGATGAATAACTGACAATTGTTATCAACTCGTTTGATGTTAAAAGCATCAAAGAAGTTCGGTGTAATCTAAATGACATACATATCAACATGGTTTGGAGCTGTATTATTGGCTGAGTTTCATTAAAAATGCTCACCTCAGAAACACAATATTCTGTTTCTCTGTTTCATGACAAACATTAACAAATTCATTATTATTTCTGAACACTTCCAGGAACCTCCGTGGTACAAGTAACAGCAACCGATGCAGATGACCCTACATATGGCAACAGTGCCAGAGTGGTTTACAGCATCCTTCAAGGTCAACCTTATTTTTCTGTGGAACCAAAGACAGGTAAATATTATCCTGTGCTTTTATCTATAACTAGCAATCTGTGATCCATTGCGTTATTCTTTCAGATATATTTCCGTTTTTAAAGAAAGAAGTCCAAAATAATTACCATGTTTCCGCCATCAAGAGTCCCGGTGGCGCAGTGGTTAGAGTGCAGTACTGCAGGCTACTTCTGCTGACTGCCGGCTGCCTGCAATTTGGCAGTTCAAATCTCACCAGGCTCAAGGTTGACTCAGACTTCCATCCTTCCGAGGTGGGTAAAATGAGGACCCAGATTGTTGGGGGCAATATGCTGACTCTGTGAACCGCTTAGAGAGGGCTGTAAAGCACTGTAAAGCGGTATATAAGTCTAAATGCTATTGCTATTGCTATCAGCTGCAGTCACGAGATCCCCATTGACTTTCTTCCTGCAAGCTTCCCAGGTTTCCCCATTGACTTGTGGAAAGGAAATGAGGATCACGTAACTGTGGCAGAGCAACTGTGGAAATGAAGGGCAATGGCATTGAAACAGCAAGAATTTTCAAAAAATTCATTTCCACAAGAATAATGAACTCTCTAAGTTAGGCTGAGATACATTAGTTGAAAAGGGTTTGCCCTTTGATGTGCTGTTTTGCCCAGTTTAAGGATACAAACACGAGAGTTTTAAGAGCAAATAGATAAGTCTTTGTGAATCACCTGTGATTCCATTTGAATTAGAGAAATTCCAAGACCGTTTGATTCTATTCAAATCTGTAATTGAAAATTCATTGGCTATCTGATTTGAGCCATTTTCAAATCCAGATACTGTTGATAACTATAATGGAAGAAATTCAAAATAGCAGTAGCACTTAGATTTATATACTGCTTCATAGTGCTTTACAGCCCTCTCTAAGCGGTTAACAGAGTCAGCATATTGCCCCCAACAATCTGGGTCCTCATTTTACCGACCTCGGAAGGATGGAAGGCTGAGTCAACCTTGAGCCTGGTGAGATTCGATCTGCCAAACTGCTGGCAGCCGGTGATCAGCAGAAGTAGCCTGCAGTACTGCACTCTAACCACTGCGCCACCGCGGCTCTTGCCAGATGCTGCTTCATTTTTGGCAGAATGGGATGAAAACAGCAGTGACGATAGGCCCTTTACAGAATGTTAATCCTATTAAGTTTCACTTGGATATCTTCAAATGTTTTAGCACAATACATTTTTAAAATAATACTATTATTTATTAAATTTGTTTGCTGCCATCTCGCTGCGAGGTAACTCTTACATATCCAATATGCAATATTCCTTCATAACTATTTTAGGGCAAAGATAAATATAAATTAAAGATAGAACAATAACTTCCAAACTATTTAGTAAAGAACCAACAGGAAGTTTAGGGGAATCAAAGCAGAGAGTATCCTTGCTTTAATTTGAAAATGCACACTTTAAAAACTGGTGTTCTTTTTTTAAAAAATCCACCTAGTTTCCTACTTGTTTTTCCTGCCACAGTCGTGTGGAGCTTCATTTCCTTTGATAATTAAGTATGGATGCCAGGATGGCTGACATAATTGTTACCAAAACTTGGGCTTTCCTTGGAAGGATCCTCTCATCATTGGTTTTGATTGGGTGGTAGTCTGATTAGGATTTTTGGTGAAAGCTTCTGATATAACTGTGCCGCTTCTGATAACTGGGCTTTATTTGGTGCTTTGAGGGTTAGGATAATTGGTGACAAACCTGGCCCTTTCTCAAAAGGACCACCTGGTTACTTGCAAGTCTTGGTTGTGAGGATTATGGCTTACTATCAATGCTCTGCCTCAGTTAGAGTAGGCAGCAGAAGTCAAAAAGTACAATACAGGCCTAAGATAGGTAAATTACAGAGGAGGAGATTGGACAGAGAAAGTGGTGTAATTGATTATTTATTTATTTGCTTTATTTACTTATACACCTCCATATTCCTGGTGGAGTCATACCAGTGTACAAAAAAATAAAAATAACTGTGACAGCAATACAAAAATAAAAATGTAGTCTTTCCACCTGATCCCTATTTTTAGGATGTTAAACGTTTGGGCTAGTGCCATTAAATATTAACCTGGCACCCAATCCTTCATTGTCAAGAGACTTAAATCTGGTTCAGTAATGCAGACTATAAAAATAAGGTCAGTCATGAGTCTATATTTAGAATGCTTGGTGCTGAGTTGAATTCCCAGTTGTGTGAATAAGAGAGCATAGAAGTTACTGCAAGGAAGAATGAAGTTAGGATTTATAGCTTAACGTATTAAAGAAATTAAGTGCTGAGAAAGTGAATGAAGCTCCCAAGTAATGTCAGTTTTGCCATCCCAACTGTGTTCTGATAGGTAGAGATTAAGAAAGCGAGAAACCATATTGGCCTGCTATTTATGTCAACATCAGAGAGTCAAACACATATAATTGAAGTTGTAGCATTCTATACCATACATAAGGATCTCAAAGTCACTGAAGCATTTTGGAGGTACCCAATTAAATTGTTATTTCAAAAAACATTCCACAGTTATTTCGTTCTTGAAAGGAGAGTAACCAATCACACATTACTTTCTCTTGATCTTTTCCATTCAGCAGAGTTAGCCCATGACATTCTGGTGCCGGAGACAAAGAAAAAGGACCACCTGCCCTCCACATTCCTCCCCTTGCTTCCAAGTATTAGTGTACTGTACTAGAAATTGAAATTGGCTTCAGGTAACTAGATTAAAACGTCAATCACTTCTGAAGATAGAAAACTTGTTGTAGGGCTTTCAAGGCCACCTGGACAGCACTTTCAGGGTAACTTAAAGATTGTTTTGGAAGGGAGGGAAACTCAGGAGGAATGATTAGGACAATTACCATTATTTCATCCCAGCATCAGTCATCTAAAGAAATAGCTTCATTCTTCCTAATGGGAAAGCCAATTTTACCTTACAGTGTCTCTAGATCTTTAACAACAAAGGTCCTTTTAAAAAAAAAAAAATGGCTTGTCCCCTTGAATATGAGACTTAATGAAGAAAGGGGAAAATGTAGTTCCACCATGTTCTCTTGATTATGGATTGGACTAGGCATTCAGAATTTGATTATCAATGTGCTACTGCAAGTAAAAAAAAATTATTATCACAAGCCTAAAATGTGTTCCAACAAGTATATATCTGAAATGTGTAAATACTTGATATTATTTCTATTCATTTTTATTTTTTTATTCTTGCAGTCTCTCTCATTTCTTTATACATTTTGCCTTCCTCATTCATCAGTATTCTCTGAAACTCTCAAAGCTATGTATTGCTTTATATTTGAAAAGCTTTCCACAAATGTTGTCTTTGTGAAGATATGTTTGTACACCTGACTGCACTGTATTACTCAAATGTTTCACTTTTTTGGTAAAAATACTATTTTATTACCAAAATATGGCATAGGGTTTGTAAGAATACTTTTTTAATTATTATGGCAATTTATGCCATAAATTTTGTCCTTTCTTCTGAGCAGAAAATCAAGAATCTATGGTCATCTGGAAAGAACTTTTCATATTTGCTAAAAACATAATGACAGTACCTAGAATGCTGTCATCATGTACATTATATTATAGTACTTCATACTATGATATTGTTATGTATTATGAGTGCGAGAAATAAAAAGGTCACAGAACTCCATTGTTAGAGCTGCCCTTGGATGATATCAAAGAATGCCCTATGTCTCTTGGTAGGAATAAATAGGAATCATAAGAAAGGGCTTGTCAAAATGATCTAAGGGTTGAAGCCCAAGATTTAAATTCAGGTCAAAGCAGAATCACCAAACAGGAATGTAAATACACATGAGTTCACGTTTGGATCAGATAAAAAAAAAGTTATTTGTACATTAGGATAATTGCTGCTAACAGAAACATGTTCCTGTATGTCTAGGACTTCAAGCAAAAGTTAAGGCCTGTCAAAATCTGTGGAACAGAAGATCCTTATATATGCAGAGCCCAATGTTAGCCTTCTTTTGTTATTGTTTATTGTATCCAGATATGGCAGCTGAAAAACCCATACTGTTTGACACCAGTTTGTGAGCACCCGTTAATATAAAAAGAATGACAACAGTTTGTGAATATGTTTTTCCACTGCGTGTGCTTTGACTCTTTCACACTCCTTGAATTCTGCCACTCCTTGAATTCTGCAAGTACTATTGAAATATTAAATTTATACCCAACATGATTGCTCAACATGATGTGCTTTCTGTTTATGGAAAGATGGAATAGTCTTGTATTGATTAAGAAAAGTATTTGGATAGAGAGCATAATAACATTTCACTTTGTTTCTTCCACATTTCACTTTGTTTTCCTGAGCAAGGGAGGGGATCAATATTAATTTGCACTTGCTGATCTTAGTAGTAACAATTCTCTAAGTCATAAAGCAGCACAAATATCCATTTTCACTTTTCTAGAAATAAGCATATAAAAGTTTAGCATGCTGAAGTAGGAGCAATGTTTCATGAGGGGCTCAGAGATTTATTCAGTTTATACCTCTAGGTTTGCCTGTCCATAACTTTAACCTATTCTCTTTCTTTCAACTTATCCTAAGAATGACTGTTACCAAGAAGATCTGATTTATTTATTTTTTTATTTATTTTTTGCCAAAGGCCTAAGGAGGCCATCCCTGGATCAACTGTGTTGAATAATAGAGTTGATACTGGTGAATCAACTTTGAACACCCTAAAGCAGGAGTGTCAAACTCGGGTTGTCACGTTGTAAAATGACGTATTGTGACTTTCCCCCCCTTCACTAAACCGGGGGTGTGCGTGGCCAGCATGTGACGCATCCAGCCCATGGGCCACAAGTTTGACACCCCTGCCCTAAACGAAACAAACTATTTGGACCCTTTTCAGTCTGGATTCAGGCCTAAATGGGTGACACAGTAGCTCAGTGGTTAAGATGCTGGGCTTGTCGGCTGGAAAGCGGGCAGCCCAGGTTTGAGATCTGAGCTCCACATGATGGAGTGAGCTCCTGTCTTCACCCCAGCTCTTGCCAATTTAGCAGTTCAAAGGATACAAATACAAGTAGATAAACAGGTACAACTTTGGTGGGAAGGTAACAGTGCTCCATGATGTCATGCTACCACATGACCACAGAAATGTCTTTGGCAGCACTGGCTCAATGCCCTTGAAATGGAGATCAGCACTGCCCCTTATAGTTGGCAACGACTAGCCGAGTAAAATCTGCAGGGACTCTTTTACTTTTTTTTTCAGGCCTAAATATGGGACAGAGACAACATTGCTCACTTCCTCGGATGATGTTGAGGCCTGGAGAGGGGTAGTCATTTCTCATGATCCTATTGTGCCTCTTCATAGCTTGTGATACCATCAACCAATTTATTTCTTTGGAACACTTGCAGGGGATGAGGATAAAAGGCAATGTCTTATATTGATTTTGCTTCTTTCTCAGTGATCAGTTAAAACAACGTCTGTTATAAATCTCACATTTTCAGGAGGTTTTGGGAACCAAGCAAGAAGTTGCTGCTTTCAGTGATGACTACCTCCCTGCTAACATTTCACAAATTGTTTTAGAGGGCTTTTCCTTAAGCTGTTTATGATGCTATCTTGGATTTTTAATTTTGATTGATTCTTGTGTGTATTTGCTATAGTTGGTGAATTGTTGTTATTTGTTGTCATGCATCAAGGTTTAGATGCTATGGTCGATGTTTATTAATATTCTGTGTAAGCTGCCAAGAGTCATTTAATGGTTGGATAAAAATGTGTTTGATAAATGCATAAATAATAATTAAATTGTGTAATGATTTTCAATGAATTTGAAATTATAAAGAAGACTAGCCATAATTGTGTGAACTCCCAATACATTCTGGTTAGGAGTATTCTAAATTCAAAAGAAGAAGAAAGAAGTACATCTGGATCTAGGGATTATAAATATCAAGGATGATACAGAAGGCCAATGCATCTTAGCTGATCATATATTTTGTCTTTTCTCAACTGGTGACATGGAACAATGGTGAGATAAAATCTTATATCTCTGCCTGCTGTACTGTATAACAATATGAAAACCTTCCTAGTTAAAGGAGGGATATTTAATTGCCCAATGCTTATCTACATAGTTGAATGGTAACAGAACATTTGTTCTGTTCCTTTCTTCCCTCTTCTTTTAAATTTCAAAGAGTAATTACAAGTGACAAAGAGATGGCCAAATGGATAGCTCTAAAACTGCTTCAGACAATACAGTGCTTCAGCTACTACATCAAAGTTCTCTAATTATAGTGAGTGATTTTGCTTTGTTTTATTTTTAAGATATTAGCTAATTTAGAATAGCTTCATTTAAATGCACAGCATGGCACCAGATTATTAATAGCACCAAGATTGTACTGGGTCATTTACATTTTGGGATTCTTAAGAAACTCATTTTGGCAGCATGGGAGTTTGGCAACAGAATGATAAATGCTATTGTTCTTCCATGTTGTCACTTTGATGGCAGAGAAAAAGGCTTTGACTACTTCTGTTTAACAAATCAGTCTGTGTGTGCATAGACTGTAATGGAAGTAGGAAATGTAATGTCTTTCCTTCTTTTGTTGAGAGGAATTGCAACTCCTACAGTTTCTTGCCATTAGATGTTGACTGGGTTACCTAATTTTTATTAGTCCCATCCTGTTTACACTGTAGCATTGGAAAAACTCAAGACACATACCAGTTTGCAACATCCCCGTCATGTGATCTTATTTCTTTCTTTTCTTTTTTTACAATTCACTAGAAAAGCCTTAAAGTAAGCAACTTCAAGTTGAGTAGTGAAAATCTCAGAGATTGAAACAAAGAATTTATTTGCTGTATCCAATGACTACCTTAAAAAAATGAAATAACTTCTACACCAAGCATAATCCATTTGAGGGCAGTAACTCATTGAACCCAAAATCTCCACACCATTGTATGGTTTGTCTCTGAGCTGTCACCGTACGTTCTTGACAGAAACTTTTAACATTATAGAAATAAAACAGTCTTTTGGAGTTTTACTTAAAAGTGTAAGGACTACAAGGGCCCTTCAATTTTTCCCCCAAAACTACAGCCTCCCCCCTTCTTACTGTTAACTTTGCAGAATATTGGAACCGTTTATTTTGAACATTCATGCAATAATGTATTCCCAAATCCTTTGAGCATTCAGATTTTAAATTTGGACTATTCAAATTTGGAGTTTAACAACATGACATGGTTTGGTTTCAAGCACTGCAGTTTTTCAATTTTTAAAAAATGGGAATCTCGGTGTACTTATAAGCTTCCTGAATGCATCTGGGTGGACATTGTGCAACACAATATTGAACTAAGTGAGTTGTTGGCCTGACCTAGTGGGGCTCTTCTTATATTCTTCAGCTGCATTCACAAATATAGGAATTTGGGACAGATGGAATGAAATCTAAAGTATGGCAATTTGGTAGTCCATAGTATTCTTAGCAGTTCTAGTTATATTGAGACTATTCTATTTAGCTATAGGAGCTTAATTTTAAGGACTATGAATTAAAACATAATGTATTATGTACAGTGTTGGTCTTTTAACTGGTGTAGCCTAAATTGGGTTCACAACCAAGAAAATCTGGGTCATTTTATGAATTATTATTTTCTTTTTCTTTAATGTTATTAAAGCAGTGGTACACAACATGTTAATAATAAAGGGAAAAAATAGTTAATACCTAGGAATTGATCATATTGACTGTATTTTGAAATTTTGGTTTTAATATTAAATTGTCCTAACCTCATCTACTTCTCTGTCCCAGTCCCATCCAGTGGGATGTTTCAGGTCACCCTCAATTTAAAAAAAAAAAAAAGTGGTGTATATGTCATTTAAAACATAGAGAAAAGAAAGAACATTAAGTATGGGAAAAGTAAATAATGTTATGGAAGAGTGAAACAAAACAAATAACTCTAGCAAGAAAATCAGCAACAGTAAAGTAGGACTAATAAACCTGATTGGGCTTAAAAGTAGTTCCTGGAGATAAAAGGTTGATGATCATTTCGTCATATCATATACTGGGCAAGAGAAAGACTCTATCATTTGCTGGATATTTAAAATTAGTGATCATTTGACATAAGTGGGCCTGCCTAGAGTTAATACTTTCTGAATGATGCTCACTGAAATACATGATAATTTAAAGTCATGGTAGCCCAGAATTTTGTATTATGGTTTTTTTTGGGGGGGATACAATGCAAATGTTGCTGCTGTATGTTCATGCTTAGTAACTGACCAGATGGTTACCACTACTTTATGTACTATTTTGGTATACTTTAGGTATTATCAAGACTGCACTTCCCAATATGGACAGAGAAGCAAAAGACCAATATTTGCTTGTCATTCAAGCCAAGGATATGGTTGGTCAAAATGGGGGTCTTTCTGGGACCACATCTGTCACTGTTACCCTGACTGATGTCAATGATAATCCTCCACGATTTCCACACAGTAAGTTTCTATAGTGATAATTAAAGGTAATTTGCACAGTAACAAATTTATATTGGTATGCTACTTAGAATGGCTAAAATTCAGCTACTTAATGGCTGAAATTATTTTTGGACAAAGATTCAAATTATGAATTAAATTTCTTTCAGCTTCTTTAGCTGTTTCTTATAGAAAATGCTGATTCCAGACAACAGCTGTTCATTGTTTTTTATATACAGAAATAAAAAGATGTTATTAGTGATATAGTATGAGATATTTTTTATAAATCCTGATAATGTAGAGTTCTTAATGTTTCCTTGAATCATCCAAATATATTTTCTTTGAGGATTCATATCTACTAATTGCCACTGAAGACGGAATGGCATGGATTTAGAGAAATGTGGAATGCCAATGATGATAGTAAAAGTTATTGTGGAATATAAAGCAAATATCAATTGTCACTCAACGCTCTTCTTTGAATTGATTATTATTCAACAGTGTTTGCCTTTTTCTTTTGTTTCAAAACTCCCTAATATTTGTAATAACTTATCTTTTGGAAACCCAAAAGTCTCAAAACTGTTTTTTCCTTTGCATCTCGTTCTTATGGTCTCTTATGGAAGGAAGGGAAGGGAAGGGAAGGGAAGGGAAGGGAAGGGAAAGGAAAGGAAGGAAGGAAGGAAGGAAGGAAGGAAGGAAGGAAGGAAGGAAGGAAGGAAGGAAGGGGAAGGGAAGGGAAGGGAAGGGAAGGGGGGAAGAAAAAGAAAGGGAAGGAAGGAAGGAAGGAAGGAAGGAAAAATCAATATGGGGAAAACTAAGACCAGTCTGCCTTCTGTTTTATGACTAAATCAAATAAGAAAAAGAAATCTGTTTCCACATTTCAGTTATGCTATTTTTCAAAAGTATTATATTTCCCTGTTTTTCTTAATAGTCCCATTGCAAAAGAAAGTTACCTTAATATGCAGAATATATACCAATTGTTAAAACTAGTTTCTTTACAAGTGGAAAAGAAAATTGGAATTTTATTTTTTCCCCATCTTAAATTACTTAGACAAATAATAAAATGCAACAGATTCAGTTTCTAGAAGTGGAAAAGTTTGTGGTCTCAGTTTCTGTTTTCTTAATCTGTAATCTGATCAATTTCAGTTTGAGCCACAAGAAAATCCAATACAGTGCAAGACTAGAATTTATCTCAATTATTTGACATGGAAAAATTGTCTCCTTAAGACACAATAAAGATTTATCTGTGATCCTACAAATTCATTTATTATTTTCCTTTAGTGACTTCAGGCCTATAGGAGCTAAAATGCCATTGGAAGTAGATTTCCCTTTGACAGAAACTTTAGGTTAGGCATTATTTTCAGCAATGCATCAATATTGTCAAATAAATGTAGACTGAATTAAAAGAGCAGAAAACGTTAATATGCCATCACAAAAGCCCATAACTTTCACCTTTTATTCCAAAAATTATGCATAAGAGTTGATTGTGGCATTCCAATGAACTGTCAATAAATCAACAAAAATAATCTCTTGTGTTTATTATATAGCTTTAGTATACACTGTCAGGGAACAGATCACTATCTTTCTCATATAATTAAATCCTACTGAGAGTCCAGAGCAGAGAATACTGCTATTACATACTTGGATATCAAACCCCCCCCCTTAAATTTCCCCCCTAAAGGATTTTTTTTTCCTTTAGAGATCTTAAGAAGTAAAAACTGCTTATGTTTATTCCTGGGAATTCTCCTTTTTAGACAGAAATTCTGTGTTTATTCTTGGGAATTCTCCTTTTTAGACAGAAATTCTGGATGTTCCAGTTCCAACCCATCTGATGGGTTAGGTATTTTTTCCATGGTGTATTTATACATGGTGCCTTTGTAATATAGAAGAAAGGAGTAACGTTGGAGTAAAGCTGGAGTGTCAAACTCGATTTCATTGAGGGCCACAATAGAGTTGTGTTTGACCTCAGGGGGCCAGGGTGGGCATAGCCAGTTCAACGTCACTCATGTCGGGGGCGCCTGTGGTGGCTCAAGTGCTCTGCCAGCAAAAACGGTCTCCCAAGCTTCGTTTTTGGCTGGGACGGCCTCCTGCAGCCCTCTGCCAGTGAAAATGGAGCTCGGGAGCGCCATGCACTGCTTCAAAACTGCCCTCATTTTGTATCTACCCTTTATGGTTAACTAAAGACGGTCATGGATTAATAGATCTATGAACCATAGAGATTCATTAATCACTTTTAATTTTACAGGATCGTACCAATATAATGTTCCAGAATCACTTCCTGTGGCTTCAATGGTGGCTAGATTAAAGGCTGCAGATGCTGATATAGGGGTTAATGCTGAAATGGAATATAAGATTGTGGATGGTGATGGCTTGGGAGTTTTCAAAATTTTAGTGGACAAGGAGACGCAAGAAGGAATTATTATGATACAAAAGGTAAGATTGGTTTATTTTTGGGGGTGCTTTGGGATTCAAGTAAGTCATTCAGTAATAGATAAAATATTTAACTAGACTATATAATTTCACTAAAATGTATTTTAGTGTATGCACTGACTGTTTTCGCTTCTTTACAATTTTACAAATGAATGAAAAGTGCAGAGATAAAGGTATGGTAGGTTGCTGATCGAATTACTGTCAATTCCACCTAAATTTACAGACAAATAGACAAAGTATGTTTTATACGACCCAAGAACAATTTGTCTAAAAACGTTAAAAATGCATTTCTACAGTATAGGACTCAATTGTTTATTAGAAAATTTAGTACTATTTGAATTTTAAATATTAATAAAATGAAGCAAAATTCTAATTCAAACATCTTAACATGATTGAGCAGTATTCAGAGATAACCTACATCAGTTTGCAAATGGGAATGTGATCTAAATTACATTATTTAAAATTTATCATTTTATCTGTATGAGTCTTAAAATTGATCTCTGGAAAACTAGATGAGGTGAAGATCTAAGGAGATAAAACTAGCAGATAGATATTAATGAAGCCTTCAAGCTTCATTCACTATACTAAGAATTAGAGAGTACCAATTGTCCCTTTAACCTTCAGGATAGTTGTTATTTGCTATTATATCTCAAACTCATATTTTAGTTACAGTAATCCAAATACTAGCCCAGTGATAATTAGTATCAAATTATAGAATTATTTTTAATTCAAAGTTAAATAGAAAAATGTTTATGGAATAGTATCCTTACATTATAACCTAGAGTTTATTGCTTTAATTCAGCGGTTCTCAACCTGTGGGTCGCGACCACTTTGGGGGTCGAACGACCATTTCACAGGGGTCGCCGCACGCGTTAGCCCGCCATCTTGGTGCCACCGTCACTGCAGGGGTGAAAAGGTCCCGGTTCGGCCGTGCCTGCGGGTCGCCGGACAGCTGGTAGCCCGGACGCCACCACGCTATCAGCTGTCCGGCGACCCACAGGCAAGCCCAAACCCGGAGCATTTCGCCCCTGGTGCCACGCCCCCTTTGTCACCTCATCCCGCACGGGGAGGGGGCGGGGAGGGGGTCACGGCGGCGGGGTGGGTGTGCTGGGCGTTAGAAAGGTTGAGAACCACTGCTTTAATTTGAATTTTACTTTGATATCCATCCTAGGATGTTACAATAATGCTACGTACAAGGAAATCAATACAATGCTTATTTTAGATCAAATTTGTTAAATCAGCAATTGAGTCTGAAAGGCCCATCAACCAAAACAAGCTAACCTCTCCTTTTCTCCAGTCAGCAGTACTTGGTGCAGTGAGAAAATGGTACCTATTGTGCCTAGCAGTTTCTACTGATCAGCAACTGTATGAAAGTGCTTTGCCATTGCTTCCTTTCTAGGGTTGAGAGAGTGATTTGTCCAAGGTTACCCAGCTGGTTTTGTGCCAAGGTGGGACCAGAACTCATGGTCTCCCAGTTTCTAATCTGATGACTTAACCACTACAATAAACTGACTTTGATTATTATGATATGATATTGCATTAATGGCTTCCCATCTCATAAGAATAACTCTGGGTAGTGTACAATGATTAAAACAAAAAGCACAACGAAAATCCCATGATGACTCCATCTCTCTCTCTCACACACACACACACACACACACACACTCACATCATCATCAGAGCATGCTTAACCTCCTCGCCCAAATGCCTGGGGAAACAGCCAGTCTTTAGGACCTTATGGAAAGCTAACAGGAATGAGGCCATCTGGATTTTCAGAGGGATACTGTTCTTAGGGCAGGCACTGTCTCATGAAGACCTATCTCCAAGGTGCAAAAAGATAACACTGTTTGATGAAAAGGACTCTGAGCACTCCGTTTCTGCTGGATATGGTGGACCAAGCAAAAACAATGGGAGTATGGAAAGCATTTGGAGTGTTTTCAATGGCAGCCACCAAATAATTTGTTGAATATGAAAGTGCCCTAGATGAGCAGTTGTCAAATAACTATACAGTAGCTAGAATAGAATGGATATTTATGCATTTCATTATCTGACAATTATGAACTTAGATGGTACACCATCGGTAAGAAATCTAGTGGAATCCTTTAATGGAGTTGGAACAGTCCCTGTGATAAATTGATATATTACATTAAATATGTTAGAAGACTTACGTATAATAGTTATAAAAACCTTTAGTAGTTATAAAAAATAACTGTATTTATGTCTGATTTAAACAAATTAAAAGCTACACTAAAGGTGTGACACCATGATCATAACTTACTATAGTATTAATGAATAAGATTGTGATGAAGCATCTAATTAGGAGTATGCACAAAATGGGAAACATTTTATTTTAAGTTCAGAACAAAACAACCCCCCACTTACTTAATGTTTCTTAAGAACATTCTAAGTTTAGTGTATCCTTTAAGAACAAAAACTTGAAATGGTTCCATGTTTTATTCTGATTTTGAAACTAAAGTCTCGTTGCAAATGTCTTTTATTTTGGTCTCAGAACACTTGAAAAGAAAATTTTCTGTATCAAGACTGAAGGTCTACTGAGGTTGAAATAGCCTCTGCCTCCCTGACCCCTTTATTGTTCAGTATATTAAAGTTCACCACCTTGATTTCATATGATGTGCTCTGTCTTCTATATAGAGTTTTTGAAGGAGGAAGAAAAATATCTAAGAGAATGGTATTCTTTTCTGAAGTGATGAATGTTCATATTTTGCTATGATACTGTGCTCTGACTGCTTTCTAATGGATTGAGTCATTAAGTGGGTTTCATGATTAGCATTTCAGATATTAAAATAAGTATATTCATTTTAATAACAATAGTATTTGGATAATTTTCAAGACCTTTCCAGATAATGCACACCAATCCCAGTAATAATAAGAGATAAGGTCATCAGCATGACACACCCTTTTCTGATTCAAAAGAGGGGGGGGAAGTTACTCAAAATAGGAAATTATAGGTATGGCACATTCCATTTCCTTTCCTTTGTTTATTACAAGCTTGTGTGCTTCAGATCTACTACAAATTACTTCTAACACATGGTAGTAGAAGAATAGAAGAGCAGATTTGCATAATCAGGCTAGCAAAAAGGAATCCTTCACATAGTTTAGATTTGCTTCCATATTGGTGGCAGGTGAAAGTTGCTAGGGAGATGATACTAGAATCTTAAAACTCTAAACAAAGTATCAGCAGTTATTGGCAAGGCATGTAGGGCATGGGGATAAGTCAGCATTTGCAGACACATCCACAAGAAACCATAAAGGTTGGTGCCTGTCTTTTCTGAGTGTGCTCAATGACCGTGAACTGAAAAAGCAAGCTGTCAAACAACTGTGAATCTGTGTTCTCGGATCTGACCTTGTCTGTCATGCAACTTGTCCTTGTCTGTTTCTTCCATTATAACACTCTGAATTTCAGTAACAGCGATCAGCATTCTTAATCAATCTAATTTTCATGTTTGATTCTGAGATTAGTGGTATTTCAATCAGTTTCCATGCGGCTGATTTATATCGTTCAAATGCAGTTCTGCATATTCAGAAAATATTATTATGCATGTAATTATTCATTAATAGTGTTTGGAATGTATCTAATTACTAATTTGCCCATCCCACACAAAACAAACTCGCAGGTATGTAAAAATAGAGGAAATCACCAAGCAGTAATACTAATACATAATATTGGTTTGATTATTTCAGACTGTAACATATAGTAACTCAGAAAATTAATGATGAAAACAAATGCAATTTATTTATCAGTACAAACTATTACCCACTTTATGTAATGCGATTATATCGTCATTGCAGTCATTTTAATGGAAAGTTTCCCTGTAAGAATTTCTAGAGGTTGGGAATTTCTATATGGTGCCACAATCCTTTACATTGATAGGACATTCATTAGTTTGATGGATATGGGACTGAAAGCAGCAGAATTATTCATCTTCGAAATATATCCAGTTCACTCCAGTTCTTTCCCACATAAACTTCTCAATACCATATTCCAAGCATCTTGAATTGATTGCAAAAATCTAATTTGAAATTGTAAAAACTTATTTTATATAAATTTTCTTAGGTCTGTTGGAAAGACTGATATTTTTGCATCTGAAGATGGGAAAAACCTATATATTCTTGGGTAGTCATAAATCAAAGACTTTGCTAATTGAACTTTGCCATTTCTAGGAGCTGGATTACGAAACAAAGACTAGCTACATACTGAGAATTGAAGCAGCAAATAAGCAGGTAGATGCCCGCTTCTTAAGCCTTGGACCATTCAATGATGTGACAACAGTCAAGATCATTGTGGAGGATGTAGACGAGCCACCCATGTTTAGTTCACTTTCGTATAGCATGGTGGTATCTGAAGCAGCCAAAGTAGGCACTATTATTGGTACTGTAGCAGCCCATGATCCAGATGCATCTAACAGTCCTGTCAGGTAATTTAATAGCTCATTTCCATTTTTTGTTTTTGTTTTCAGGGTATTCAATTGTATATTCTTTTCATTTATTTATTCCTGTTATATGTTGCTTTTCTCACAGGAGTATTTGAAAGTATGAGACCTTTGTCAGTTCAATTGGAAGAATATTTCCTTCCTGTCCCTTCCTTTATAACCCCAAAGTTGGAGACCAGGGTAGTTCTTCAGGAATTGGGAAGGTGCTCTAAAATATATCTCAGCCACATACATGCACCCACAATCAAACATATGCAGAGAGAGAGAGAGAGAGAGAGAGAGAGAGAGAGAGAGAGAGAGAGAGAGAGAGAGAGGGAGGGAGGGATGAACATCTGTCTCTGTCTCTCTCTCTGTGTGTCTGTCTGTCTGTCTCTGTCTCTGTCTGTCTCTGTCTCTGTCTGTCTGTCTGTCTGTCTCTCTCTCTCTCTCTCTCTCTCTGTGTGTGTGTGTGTGTGTGTGTGAGAGAGAGAGAGAGAGAGAGAGAAAGAGAGAGAGAGAGAGAGAGAGAGAGAGAACATGGCAGTGATTTGGTCAACTGAAAAAAGATTCCATTTCACTTTAAAATTATGTACAAGTATATTAACAAGGACTGTGCAGGGAATGCCAAAGATCTTTATAAATGTGCAGTTCACTAAGCTGTTAAGAGACGGAAGCAGCTAAATCTGCATAATATTAATTTGCTTTTCTGTTGTAATTGCAAATAGGTTTAATTCTTTGGGGCACAGTAATTTATAAACATTCAAATAGGTAAATACTACTTCATCAGTATTCTAGGCTACATTGCAATGGTTTTGTGGCATTTGTATAATACAGGGAGAGGGACAACATGCATCACAAATGAAATCTGAGGAAAATATTCCACAGATGACAAGAATTTCTCATTATCCACAAACCATAGCTTTTGTTCTCTCTAAATTATACCAGCTGCTATTCACAAACAGACTATTTCTAGAAACAAAATCAGTCCTGGATATTGCTTCAGTATTTATTTTTCAAAAATTTCCATATGTATATGAATATGTATATGTATAGTGTGTGTGATGTCCTTATTTTGTGTGTGAATATATGTATTTTAGTTTGTGGTATTAGATTGGCTGAAAAGGAACTTCTTCAAAATAATTTAACTCAAAGTACTGTTGAATGTAAGAGCAGAAAGGGCCTGATAGCTATGCAATTATAACTTAGAAATGCCAGGTTTTTAATGCTTCATTTGAGCCAAAACTGATATCTGTTTTTGAAAAAGATAAGCACAAAATGCTTGAAACAATGTTATTAGATTACTTATAATCTGTTGAATGTTTCTCAAGACAATACACAAATGGCTTCCATTGTGACTGTTTATTAGCAACACTGAACAATAGTACAGGTATTAACTTAAAGGGTTAAAAGCTGACCAGAAATTAAATTCCATCTATCTGGACCTGTCAAGAATGATATTATGAAGATGACCAGCAATATCTCTGGTGCTGACCATGAAGCTTTTTACAAGTTTGGCATTCCTGGCCAAATATCAGAATACAGTCACAAGATATACAAACAAACAGGCACTAAAATGAAACAGATAAATGTACTATTGTTGCAGAAATACTCTTAGAATTCTAGCAGAAAAATAGAAATAATTAATTTAGGCTGGAAGTAACATCCCAGCTTTCTGCAAATTGATTTAAACTGAATTGGTTAATCAGTAAATGAAGGTTTTTCTTTAAAATTATCCTTAGTGGGAGAATTTAATGCAAGCCAAACCATACCAATTAAACATATGCACAAACAAATTCCTGTAAAACAAAAGAATTCAGCAAAGCACCCGTGATTCAAAGGATGTGGGGAAAGGATATTAAAGTTTTGTAGGTATATAGACCTACCCTAACCCAGCTCAATGTATGTTTTTGACAAAAATTGAACATTTTCATTAAGAAACATAATAATTCACAAGCTCAAAATAAATGAGGTTATGAATTACTATATTAAAACCTCAAGAGCACTGTGTTTGTTGCTTATATGACACTGCTTAAAGAAAGAGTAGGAAAAATCGAATCAGAATGCTGCTACCAAAACCAGAATATCTCAAGTAATTTAGTCTCTCTAGGTCACGGGTGTCAAACTCACTGCGTCACGTTGCCGTCACATCACATTTTGTGATGTTTTTCCCATTCACGGAGCTGGGGTGGGCGTGGCCTGCATGTGACGTATCTGGCCTGTGGGCTACCAGTTTGACATCCCTGCTCTAGATGATAGTATACATTTTAACAGCAGCATTTCTGATAATAGTTATACATTTGAGACAAAATAATAGAAAGCTTATGTGATAACTAATTTGTTAAAATGATCAAAAATAAAATCTTCCTGCAAGAGTCAGAAGCCCAGACAGAATATACTCTAGATTGGAATATGAATGTTATTTCATAAACTCTTTATATTTTTGGAACCCCATCTTCCTGTTTTGTAAAATGAATTTTAACAAAGCAATAGCACTTTAGACTTACATACCGCTTCACAGTGCTTTACAGTGCTCTAAGCGGTTTAGAGTCAGCATATTGCCTCCAACAGTCTGGGTCCTCATTTTACCGACCTTGGAAGGATGGAAGGCTGAGTCAACCTTGAGCCATTCAGAATTGAACTCCTGGAGTGAGCAGTGAGTTAGCCTGCAGTACTGCATTCTAACCACTTTGCCACCACAGCTTTTTAGTTTTAATGTTAGTTATGGTTATATATGATGTAAGCCGCCCAGAGTCCTTCGGGAGTTGGGCGGCATATAAATTTTAGAAATAATAAATAATAATAATATATATTTTTCAAGTTTTATAAGGTATCACCTAATGTCTTTGTTCTTCAAATTTAATTCTAATTGCTAATAGTTGCTCATTAGTCCCTTTTGGTTTGTAATTATGTGGCCTTAGATGGAAAAAATAGCATGCACAAACATGAGTAAATGATTCTAGATCCAAACTACATAGCTAGAGAAAAGATAGTTGTTTAAAATAAACAATAGACAAACTAAATATGACAACAAACAGCAAGAGAGGTTGCAAAATAGGAAGATTGTAGAACTTTTTGCAAATTTTCAATGCAAGTTGTTGTAAGAATCCAGCTGCCCCAGTTACTTTTCTGAAATGTTCTTTTTTACAACTGCAATAATTATAAGAAAAAAAATATGACAAAGGCTTGGTGTTAGCTATGTTAGCCAGTTTGTAAAGAGTCTCTCTCTACATTCCAATCTCCCTTTTTTTAAGTCCAGCAAGATCAATATTTATTGTTTCACATAAAAAAGATCTTTCTTGAATCTTCAAATTATCTTTATGACTGAGCCACAGATGTAGATTTCCATATAAGACATCAACTGGATGGCTGCTACCTGCAACCAATTTCATATCCTAACTCTGAAATGTCCATCCTTTTGGTCAAAAGTGAATTGAAGTATTTGTTTTGACCTATATCTACTTAAAGTCATTTTATTTGATTAGGAATAATTTTGGCAGAATGTGGAAAATTTTTATGTGTATAGAAGCATATTCTTTTTCAAACCATGGTTTTACAATATTCAATATTTCTGTCAGGATTGTTGAACTAGCTGATGAAAGGTCTACATTTCTCTGCCATTTATATCTCCCATTACTGCATAGCCAAAAGAGGTGAAAATTCTGAAATTATAACATCATTATAATTAGTAAAGCTCTGGAACTTATATGAAAGAGTCACATCTCTCTCTCTACTCATTTGTTTTAATCAATTACAGTGTTGTTGCCATCCTCCTAAATTACTCCTTTCCTTCACTTGCTCACTTTCCCGATGAACTTAAATCAAATTATGGATTCTGTGGAAAATTCTAGTTAAGCCATTTACTCCACTACTGTTTAAATCATGCCACAAGCTCTTTGTCATTCTTGAAGTGCTGCCCTGCACACAAAAAAGCTTTATGTAGAATGATTCATACTACCAGTGTGTGAGAACTCTGATTTTATACTTTTATTGTGATAGCAGGAATATGATTTAGAGTTATCCTATTATCCTGTCAACATACCCAAGTCTGGAAGCATTTGTATTGAATCTCAAAAGACATAGCTGTTTACAATGAGGGTAACCAAACCAATGAGCATTGGATAATCTCTCTGTATTCTTTGCTGTTTATTTTTGCTTTGAAATTTTCTTTCAAAAGAATTTGGAGGAAGAAAGAGAGTGTGTTTAAGCCAAAGGTGTTCAATGATAAGAGCCTGAGCTTGTATGATGACAATCAAACTCCAGGAGCAAATGTGATGATATATAATCCCTGATCTGCTCTCTGATTTCCTTATCCATCCTTTTTCTGCCTCTAAAATATTTTTTTTTTAAAACTGTTACATCTCACTGTGCAAGCTCTGATGGAAATGGAATAGGTTAAATACAAATGGCTGACTTCCAGATCTATTTTATGTTATGGTTATATTCACATGTAGAGTATCCCCTCGCACCCACCCCCAAAAACCCTTGCTGTATCCAGGAATTAAATAACAGAAAAGGCAAGAATATACCTGTGACCTCCCTTAAGAAAAACATTATGAAATATAGAGATTAAGCTAACACAGTACATTTTACAAAAGCAGATACCACAATATAATGTACTATCTTAGTTTAGGAAGACAATAAAACATCAGATTCAAAAAAGAATTTAGATGAAGAGGGAAAATAATAAAAAAACCTCTTTCACCTTAATGTGAAATCAATGAAACATTTTTAACAATGTGCAATTATATATACATCAAAAATTTGCTTTCATCTTTCATTCAGGTATTCAATAGATCGAAATACAGACTTAGAAAGATATTTCAATATTGATGCCAACACTGGGGTTATTACTACAGCAAAGACATTGGACAGAGAGACAAATGCTGTTCATAATATTACAGTTTTAGCAATGGAAAGCCGTAAGTTGCCAATTTTTTAAAAAATTGAAGTTTTATAAAGTGTTGATTTTCACTGTATTAGCTAAGCAAGTTTAAATCAAATCTTTTTTTTCTAAAACCCATGTCAATAGAAGTTTCTAGTTATAAAATGTGAAATACAAAGAGTTAATATTTATTCTATTCCATGATAATGCTATGTATGTTAAAGTACTTCTATGTATCATAGGATAAAATGTGTGTCTGTTGTTATAGAAACAGCTCTACTGTAATGTTTTATTCTTTTATGCAAACTGCAGTAATCACTTTTATGGATTCAGAAACAAGAAATAGATTGGTTAATAAATGGCATTAAAAGGACACTGCAGAATTGATTGATCATGTAAATCTTTGGAACCCTAGAATTATATTTGACTTATATTATGGAAAGCAGAGGTTCATTAGTCATCTTTGTTACTGCAAATTGGAATTTACTGTGTGTAACTACTATGTCAATACCTACATCTTGGTTAAAGAGAGTAGCTTCATTAGATTCTGCTGGTGATGGCTGAAACTATCAAATGCAACAAGCTGGGTAGATTATCCAGGTTTATTCCTTTGCTTTTATCTAAAATAGTAAATAAGAGGTAGTGGAAATAAAAGGGGAACATATTGTATCTAATGAGTCATTGATTTGTTGAGATATTGCAATTACTGCATTTTGTTGTTGTCATTGCCACATTTTTTTCCACTGACAATTTTGTTACAGAATATATTAGATATCTGCAGAATTGGTTTATGATAAAGAATAATAATTCCTTTTTGTTCTTTTTATCAGAAAACCCTTCACAAATTGGGAGGGGATATGTGGCCATCACTATCCTGGATATTAACGACAATGCACCTGAGTTTGCTATGGATTATGAAACAACAGTCTGTGAAAATTCAGAACCTGGCCAGGTGTGGATTTATATTCAAAACAGCTTGATGATATTTTCTGCAAAACAGTGATTTGATTTACAGTGATGCCTCTTTTAAGTTAAAACATAATCAATTCATTGCAGTAAAACTGACATGTTGATTTGAAGCTAAATAAGTATTAATTAGGTCTGAAACCTTTATCATCCAAGATCCCACTACAGAACTGCACAGGTGAATCTGCACTACACACAGCTTTGAACATCTTCTAGACTTCTTAACTGATGAACATAACCCATTTCCATTCTTTTAGACATCCCCGTATAGGAATACAACATTTCTGGTTTCTGGTTTATACAATGTTTCTGGTTCATACAACACTTCCTGGGAAGTTGAAGGACACATCAAAATTGCTAGACCACCCTTTCTTAACAAGTGCCCTGAAGAACATTAGGATCCTATGAGAAGCTGCTAGGAATTCCACATGATTTTTTGGGAGGAGTAGGGGCCTAAATTATCTTTAAAGTTTATGAAAAGCCAATGCAGTCCTAGGCTTATTAACAGAGGGATAGCATCAAGATCACATGAAGTGCTAATACCACTTTATAATGCCTTGGTAAGACCACACTTGGAATACTGCATTAGTTTTGGTCACCACAATATAAAAAAGATGTTGAGACTGTAGAAAAAGTGCAGAGAAGAGCAACAAAGTTGATTAGAAGACTGGAGGCTAAAACATACAAAGATCAGTTGCTTGAATTGGATATGTCTAGTTTAATGAAAAGGAGGACTAGGGGTGACATGATAGCAGTGTTCTAAGGCATTGCCATAAAGAGAGAAGGCCAACCTATTCTCCAAAGCTCCTGAAGGCATGACAAAAGCAACAGATGGAAACTAATCAAGGAGAGAAACAACCTAGAACTAAAGAGAAATTTCCTGACAGTTAGAACAATTAATCAGTGGAACAACTTGCCTCCAGAAGTTGTGAATGTTCCAACACTGGAAGTTTTTAAGAAGAGATTGGACAACTATTTGTCTGAAATGGTATAGGGTTTCCTGCCTGAGCAGGGGTTGGACTAGAAGACCTCCAAGGTCCCTTCCAACTCTGTTATTCTGTTATTGCTGTGAGTCACCCAGAGTTGTTTTTATGAGATGGGCAGCCATATAAGTTTTCTTTATTTTACTTTATTGTCATTGCACCTCATACAATGAAATTAAATGCCATCTTCAATGTACATTATACATAAAAATAAAACAAAAACACACATCCTTCACATTCTATACAATTGAATTGAAAACCCCTGATATTGCATTAATATTGTCCTGTACCATCTGCCAGATGGTAATAGTTAAAAAAAAGGGGTGCCCAGGATGAGATGGATCTTTAAGAATGTTTTGAACTTTCTTAAGGCAGCAGGAGCTATAAAGCTCTTCCAAAGAGGGGAGAAGGCAACCAATGATCATCTGGGAAATGATGTTAACCCTCTGGAGCACTGTCCCATCTGCCACTGTGCAATTGGCAAACCATACACAGGTGCAGTAAGTTAAAATACTCTCTATGGTGCAGCGGTAGAAGGTCACCAGCAGTTTTTCATTCAGTTGTTGTTTCCTGAGAAGTCTCAGGTAGTATAATCTCTGCTGGGCCCTTTTGACCAGTGCTGCAATGTGAGCGCCCCAGGTCAGGTCCTCTTTTATGATAATACTCAGAAACTTAAAACTAGCCACTTGCTTCACTTGGTCTCCATTGATAACCAAGGNNNNGGGCCCTTTTGACCAGTGCTGCAATGTGAGTGCCCCAGGTCAGGTCCTCTTTTATGATAACACCCAGAAACTTAAAACTGGCCACTTGCTCCACTCGGTCTCCATTGATAAGCAAGGGCTGGATGTCTGATCGATTCCTTCTATAGTCCACTATAAGCTTCTTGGTCTTCTTGGTGTTAAGGACCAAGTTATTGTCTCCACACCACGAAAGCAACCGGTCCACCTCATCTCGATAGGCAGACTCACCCCCCCCCCAAGATGAGTCTCACCACTGTTGTATCATCTGTATCAGTGTTGAATCATAAACCACTGTTGTATCATCATCTTTTCTGCATACATACAAGATCGCAATTGGGGAAAAGTAAGTTTTTGAGCTTCCTGTGCCATGCAATGCTAGTCCTTGCAATGTTGGGAATTTTGACTTGTGGGAACACAGCTGCCCACATGCTACTTTGCTGTGGTAAACCTTATAAAATGTGGATTGTGTAGGCTAGAGGTGAATTGTATTGTGAATGTAGGCAATTTTTGGTAGGACTTCCCTGAGACTTGAAAACTATTTGAAGGGATCCTCCAGGATAATAAAGATTAAGAAAGGCTGCTCTAGAGCAGTGTTTCTCAGCTTCAGCAACTTTAAGATGCATGGACTCTTAACTCTGGGAAATTCCTGGCCAGGATGAGTGATGTGCTAGAGTGGTGTCCTAGAGTGTCCATTGATGACTTAGAGGAAGAGATAGGTAGAGTTAGGACAAATAGCAACATTTATATTTATTATTACATCCAGTGCTAAGCACATGGGGCTACAAGCATACTCCACAATTTTTGATCCGCAGCTAGTCTCCACATCCTTACATTTAAGGTTGATGTTTTTCAGCTCTTGACTGATATTTAAGTGAACTAATTACTGCAATTATTATTATTTATAATGTACTTATAGTTTCTTTTATTACTTAAAAAATACACTTTGCATAGAGTTTTTGGAGGGGCACTGGGGTTCCACCAAAGCTTTTAAGGACTATACATGAGTCTCAAGGTGTTCTCCTGTCATGCGGAAAAGCAAGTCTGCAACATACATTTGAATCAGCTCTGTTATTACGTCTTGGGAAAATAAGTAAGTGTCAGGATAACAGAGTTCAAACATTTGAGTTTGTGCTAAGTCCTTTAGGCAAAAACTTAAGCTTTCAGTTTGATGGAGCATTTGCAGCTTCTTTAGAAAAGATTTCTTTGGCCAACAGTATTTTTTTTTCCTTCTTAAAATTCATTAAAATCACTGAACCCATCAAAGCTATCATTTCCCCTATTTATTTCTTTTAAAAGTAATAATTTAATCTACTCTCTGGGGCTTTGAAATGATAACATTGCCCTAAACAATGTGAATTTGATTTGGAAGTATTTTCAGGAAAATACTCTCCCTCAAAAGCATTAAACAGGCCCAGATTACACATTAGAATAACAATATTAAAATGTGTGATATAGTATGAATCAAAATGGCCTTATAATTTCTGTTCAATTCACCTGAAGTTAAATTTATAAATTAACAATATTTTTTCCCTCGACACCCAGAGTGGTAGAAGAGGAAGTAAACAACAGTATTTTTATAATTTCATTGTCCCAAGAATTAGATAGATAGATAGATAGATAGATAGATAGATAGATAGATAGATAGATAGATAGATAGATAGATAGATAGATAGATAGATAGTATGGAAATTGCCTCTATCTGGAAACCCTTTCAAAACATTTTTGTTGTCTTTTGTTCAAAAAAAACCCACCAAAAACCTGTAAAAGATCCACCACTTGGAGCCAATTTCAAGAAATAAATTCTGCCTGAGGAAGTGAAATTTATTCTACTGATATATTATGTTTTAGCAAGAGATTAATTGAATAATGCCTCTCTTTTCTATCATGTTATTTTCCAGCAAGGAGAGGTGTTCAAAAAAAACTCTTCAATATACATTCTGAAAAGTACTTTTAATAAACATACATTTCAGGTCATATTAATATTTAAACTTTTTCCATGAGTAATTATGTATTCTTAATACAAAATAATTACATTGTAATGAAAACAAACTAAAATCTGATATGAAGATGATGTTTTTCCCCTCCTTAGATCATTCAAAGAATCAGTGCCATTGACAGAGATGACCCACCTAATGGTCATCAGTTTTCCTTCAGTTTGGCAGGAGATGCAACAAACAACCACAACTTCACATTACAAGATAACAAAGGTAAGGTATCAATGACAGTTCTAGCCTAAGGACATTTCAGAACAAACACACTACCACTCTAATTTCTTCAGACAAGCAACACTGACTGTCACCTAGAATAAATTCTTTGTCAGGAAAAACTTTAATTAAAAGCAATCAGACCCCATAGTAATTTCTTATCTATAGATCATCTGTCAAGGAAAAAAAGGTGTTAGTTAAATCGTTTCAATCTATGAGCCAAACAGATGGGCTTCAAATCCTTTGTTAATCTAATTATTTTCACTTTTTTCTTACTTTTTTTTTCTAAATAAAATTTATACTTCAGGAGCATTAACATTATTGGGCTTCAGATTTAGATGTAGATTTTTTTAATTTTTTTTTTAATCCTGCAAATAATTCAAGGCAGCGAACATACCTAATAGTCCTTCCTCCTCCTATTTCCCCCGCAACAACACCCCTATGAGTAAAGTCAGGCTGAGAGAGATTGACTAACCCAAAGTCACCCAGCTGGCTTCCGTGCCTATGGCAGGACTAGAACCCAGGGTGTCCTGGTTTCTAGCCAGGTGCCTTAATCACTAACCTTTATAGACTCCAGAAATACAGAAATAAACTTTTAAAAACTTGTGACAAAATAATTTCCCACACATCATTTGCAATATATGTGTCACATCGATCATAAATTGGGGGCAAGAGCTAAAACCCCCACATTTCTGGCTGTTAATGTCATTTCAGTCTCCTGAAAATAATCCTATATTCCTGATGGGTACAGATTAGTATTGTTTTGCAAAGTTTTAATCTTGTTTTATTGTTTTATTCATTTCTAATATTGGATACTGAAGAAAACTCCTGGAGGAAACATTTTGTCTCAGCCATGAGGCAGCTATCGGTAACAGAATGTGATTAACTCATTCTCCAGAAACATATTGGTTCTTAGCCTGTAAATGATGTTCGGAAGGAAGGAGAAAAATCCTTGTAGTTTACAATTGATTCCAGGGCTATTGACTTTCCAGGTTTGGTAGACTAAGGCTTACCACCCTATCAAAGAATGCAGGCGTTCTTTCTCCCTTTTGATTATACTGTATATATTTCTTGCTCTATTGTACTATGTTATTGCACTGGCCTTTTAATCCCTCTCATTGAACTTCCCCTGTCAATTCTTCTATTGTTATTAGGCATTCCATATCAGTTGTACTTCTGTTTTGAGACTTCAGACAACTGGAGTTGTGCTTCAAACTAGACAACCTGTTCATTTCTGTCTTAAAGATGGACATGTTTTGGGTGATGAGGAGCCACAGTCAACATTTTTTGAAAAGAAGAACTTGTTTAAGGGTCAGCTATAGCTTTTGGATATGTCCCCATCCTTCCCTTAAAATAGAAGGAAAACGTATCACCAGTGTGGCATTTTAGACAATGCTTTGGATCTGGTTTTAGGATTATGTTCAGCCCAGCACTAAAATCTTCTACTCAACACATTGACCATATAAGAACACAGATGTAGATATTTCATATATGCTGTTTATTTGTTGGTAGAAGACTGTGTTTATTTTTAGAAAATATCCTAGCATATGTAGTTTTACAATCCACCACCTGAGGATTATAGTTAAAAAATAAATACCTACTATAATTGAATATATAATACAAAGTCTTCCAGAAATAAGACATATTTTAGTTTTAAAATGTTAAAACTGGTAGTTTTTTTTTTAAATCCATTATCTATCTGTTATTAAATTCATTACCTATTTTCGTATCTAAACTGAAATCTTTCATATGACCTCATTTGAAGAGCTTAGATATGTTCCATTATCAAAATTAATTGTTCTTGTATCTGCTTAGCCCTGATCCTGAAGATTGAAAATCAGTTCAGTGTAATATTTCTTTGATTTATGTATCATTTTAAAGAGTAGTTTTCAAATATAAATCAGGTGCCATTTTATTATTAGATTCCAAATGCAGTTATTTAAATAGATAGCAATGTAATTTTTGTGTGAAGGACAAATGAATATTCAAAATTTGCATTTCTAATTCATCTCCACTCATTTTAATTTTTGAGATATATTTTCACATTAATGAATCATCTTCTGATAGATGTTCTTCTGACTACATAGATTGATTTCTTAAATTTTAATTTTAACATACTTAGATTTGTGTCAACAATGTATTTTGTTGAGCTTATTAAATATAGATTATGTACTGATATGTATATTTTGTTTAAAAAGCCATTTTACATTTCAAACATAAACCATGAATGGCAAGTATGTTTCTTATAGTATTTTTTTTTTTTGGCAATGACCAGAACCTTGAACTGATTCTTTGAAACAAACCATAACACCAGGGTTTTCACAATATCATTAAGCACGAGAATGGCTGTATTTGGTACTAGCTAAAGTTTCTTTGTGGTTTTCAAGGGCTGCCCCATGTTGAGTAAATTGCAGTAGTACAAATGCAAGTAGCAAGGGCATAAGTGACCATCCTCAGTCTGTACTTTTCTAGATAAGACCACAACTACTTGGCAGAAGCTCTCCTGGACATAGTATCCACATCTTCTCCAGCCTAAACCTGGAGTCCAGGAGGATCCCTTGGACTGTAAGCCAGCACTTTCAGGGGAGTGGAACTTCAAGAGCAGCCAAAGTAGATTCTGAACCAACAACCACTCTGTCTTGCTTCGATTGAATCTGACGCTGTATAAATCTGACTCATCAGCATATCATCAACATATTGATGATACCTCATTCCATCCCAACAGATCATCTCATCCATGTAGATGAGAAAGAGAAATGAGCCCTGGGAACCTCATATTGACCTTTCCTGGGATTAACCTTTCCCCTTCCTGTAACAACTAATAGATTTGCCTGCTCAGGAAATGGGTGGAACCATGGCCAATAGTCCCTCCCAATCCTAAATCTCACTGACAGCCAGAAATATGCTGTTATTCACATAACTGAAAGTTGAAAAATGTCTAGCAGGGCAATAATGGTTGCTTTTCCACCATATATGGCCAATTACAGGACACCAGGGAGTGCAACTTATGGAGTTTCTGACTCATTCCTGGTTTGCATTCCTACTGCCAAGGTTTCACATAATCCCTATCTTCCAGAATCTTTGTATTTGCTGTCCTACCACTTTGCCCTAACCTAACCAAGAAGGAAGTTTGGATATAGGACAATAGTCCATCACTGTGGATCTAAGTTAGATTTCTTGAAGAGGCAAACTTTTCAACACTACCTTGTTTTTTCCTTAAAAACAAGGCGTTGACTACTGTTCAAAATCCAATCTACATTTTCTTCCTTGGCAGCTTTTAAAACTTGCCCACAATAAGAAGAAAAGAAGATGGACTTATAAATAGATTTATTTTATAAAGTATTTAAGGTTTTGGTTGGTTGGTTGGTTGGTTGGTTGGTTGTGTTTTGTGCATGTGCGTGATTTAATAACACTGCCATATGCCAGCAGGCAAGATCAAGTGATTTTCACTTGATTATTCTAAAGAGGGAATAAGAGTTTATTTTTAGTCCAAATCACATAAGGATATGATTACAGTAAATGTGTCTTGCTTTCAGTTAAATTTTTTTCCATGGCTGGGGGGATGGTAAGAAGAAAGCCAAAATTACTTTGATCTTATGTTATGACTTGATTACAATTGTAAGGTCTAAGAGCAGTCAGAAAAAAACCTTGGGATCAACTAATTTGAAAGATATATATAAAACCATTTTTTCAGCCTCAGTTGTCTTTGCATAGTATTTCTACATGCAAGCTTTCTCCCTAAGCAAAGACTCAGGAGTATTATTTAAATTAGTAGCAACCCATTTTGGAGATCATTTGAGAAGGGGATCATAAGGAAAGCCAATCCCTTCCCTTTTTATTATTATTTTTACAGAGAAGGGATCCATTGGGGATTATCGCTAGAGAACAATAGGGAGATGGTTGAGGCTACTACTATTATTATTATTTCATTGCCAATTTAGCATTGCAGTTGTGATTATTACTTAGTCCTTATTACTTAGTCCTTTTACTGTGAACAGTTTACCCGTACTCTTGCTTCTTACACTACCGGGTATATTCTCCAATATTAAACAAATATAACATTCCTGCCAAAACTGTTAAGGGAGGTCTCTGCCACCAAAACCCAGAATAACAGGGACAAGAGTAGCACTGTTGATGTAAAGAAAAAAGGAAGCTATTACGTACTGCTTTGTTAACCACGGGCAACTTACCAACAATAGGCAATGCTTTTCTTATCAATGGGCAACTTTCCCTTCAAAATCAGGTTTCATCAGTGAAAGAATCTGGTTTCCACAGTAAACAAAAGCTGTCTGATTCTTTTTAATTGTAATGGTGCCAAAGGCTGGCAGCTTCGTTAAAGCTCCTTTTACTTTGCCTACATTTGTTGGTACTGGGTGCTTCTGGGCCTCCTGCCTGAAAGTTAGTTTTTAAAATTAGTTCCATGTAAGAGCTCTAACTTCAGTCTCTTGGATCTGGCACCTAAGTGGACAGCCAAGAATAATTCTTGCAAAAGGTGGAGGTCTGCCTGAAGAGGATCAATTCCATAACACCGAAGACAAGTTGAAGCAAGTGAATAAAATGGTTACTTACTCTGCCTCTGTTTACTTATATCTGACAGTATAATTGCAGTATAATTACCGGCGTTTATGAATTGGATCAAACCACCTGGAGAACACTCCTGAACAGGCCATGCAAAATGACTCAAATTGACTTAATAGCAAGTGCTCCAAATATTCTGTGTAATACATCTGTCCAAATCCTAAAGAGTGGCATAATGAACTCTTAACTGGACACTGGGATGATCTTTGGAGAATATGCAATTTTCCTGAGTGATACATCTCTTCACTATTCTTCTTACGTGCATTCTACAGTTTATATGTGTAGTCCCTGCATTTCCAAAAAGAGGAACATGAACCATAGGTCTCCACCGGGGCCAGGAGGCAACAAGTGGCAAAATATATGTCATGACCCATGACTTACATACTTCCATCTGATATTAGGACCCAAGTACAAAATCCAAGGGGTTTTATTTGAACGTGTTAGAGTGGAACTGTATCTCACTTGGGCCAATTATAATGGGCATAAGTCACGGATAGAAATTATGGCTCTCTGGGTATTACTGAATTACAGCTTGTAGCATCCAACCATTAACTGGCTGGGGTTGCTCGGAATTGTATTTTAACAACGTATCTAAGGACACTTTTTCACTATCCTTAGCACAGTTGAAGCAAGAACTTTTAACCTTTTCTATTGTCTTTCTTGTGCTGATGTATTAATACCTAGAATTTCAAGTCTGCCATCAGGAAAAATGGAAGGTTTGTCATAGTTCAATTAGCAAATAAGAATGAGAGATCAGGAATAAATCTTTTCATTAACTATTTACAAAGGGCCATTGCAGTCTTTATGCTTACTTCCAGGGACTGTGCTTTGTACTTTCAAATTATGAGGCATATTTATTTATATTGCCAAGCTAAGATACTATTAAAATTAATCTTAAAAAAAAACAGATTTTTTTTTCCTTTAAGAAAATGTTGTCTCCCTTTTGTCTTTTCCTTGATCTAGACAATACAGCATCTATACTCACCAGACGAAATGGCTTTCGAAGGCAAGAACAGTCCGTTTATTATTTGCCAATATTCATTGTAGACAGTGGCTCACCTTCCCTGAGTAGCACCAATACACTCACGATTCGAGTCTGTGACTGCGATGCAGATGGCATTGCCCAAACATGTAATGCAGAGGCCTACATCTTGCCAGCTGGACTTAGTACTGGAGCACTCATAGCAATCCTGGCTTGCGTGTTGACACTGCTAGGTATGTCTGTGTGGCTTCTTCACTGAAGGGAATACATGGAATACTGTTATTTTCATTTCTTAATTGTTGCCTTTTTATTGCAAGAAGTATAGGGGCTAAAAATAGATTTTAATTTGTATATCATCTCATATAAAGGTCCAGATTTGCTTAACATCAGTAGATGTGGTTGCATCTGATATCTTCAGATGTTCATAACATTTAATTTCTGTAATGTCTGATTATTATTTTTTAAATTAACTTATTTGGTGTGTTTTTGGAGTGATCATTCAGGATGACTAACAGTTAAAACAAGAAATAAAGATGCATAATTACAAAAATAAATAGCAAGAAATCTTAGCCTTATCAAAAATCAGGCAGTGGTGTTATTGTGTTTAAATTGATGGAACAGTGTTTCGCAAGTTTTGATGGTAATGATATCTGATGACCTTGGGTGGAAATTCTATAATGGGAGGAAACATTTTTTCATATCCTGCAGCCAGTTGAACATTTAAAAGACAGACACAACAATGTGAACTGAATTTGAAAGAAGCCAGAATTCTTATCAGGTCATTTTACACAGCATATAACATGTGCTTATGCAGTCTTATTTTATCTGATACAAAAGGCATCAAAATCTATGATTGTTACAAAACCATTATCTCGGATCCCAGATTAGTTTATTTGGGATCTATTGGATGTACAAATTTTAGACTCAAAACATGTGTTCCATTCTTTTTTTTAAAAAATCGATCACATAGAACTAAATTACATTAGCAAAATGGTAGAAAAGCAATATATTAAGGAAGCACTAAGATGGGTTACATTCTCTTAAGTGTAGACAATGAGCTCTGAACTGTAGTAATGTATGTTTGTTCAGTTATTGTCCAGTGTTTTATTTATTTTGTAATTATGGCTTTGCTTAGGTCTGGATATTTCTGGACAAATAGAGTTTGTCCAAAGTTAATCTAAAACTCCTATTTTACTGGAGTACATTTTGCATTATCTACTTAGGAAATCATTCCCATTTATATAATAAACTTTGAACTGAAATTTTCCACATCCCTATCACATTGCATACAATCAGTCAGACTAGAAACTTCCAATCACCATCTGTATGATTTCCATAATGCTCCCCATGTCAAAGGGCATTATAGAATTCTGCTTGCTCATTATTATTTCTTAAACAAAACAATTATATATGGAATGGAAGAAATTCACTTACAGATTTACAGGAATATTTAAAAATACATTGTTTTCTCAAGCATAGCAATTCAGATAAGCTGGAAAAGAACTTGATGAGAAAACAGTAACATCATTATTATTTTGATATGCCTATTTCTTTATTGACATCTCTACTTCTTCCTGGTTGTCAAAAATTGCCCATGTAGTAAAATATAAAACTATGCTAAGAAAATGACATGTATTCACCGCTAGGCTCTTTCAGGCTTTATCTGGTAGCTGGACTGGAAGAAATTAGATAAGCCCACAGGAAAATCCAAGGATAAGTAATATTTATTGAAGGAAGTAGAAAGACAATATCCCTAGAATTTACTATTAATTATGGAACTAGCCTTATTTATAAATACAGGAATAAAATATTTTTACATTTAATTTTTATCTCCACTCTAAATGATAGAGAACGTGCTCCTTGTCTTTGTTGGGATTTATTTGTTCCTTTTTGTCCTTTCTTTTTACAGTGATAAGGTTTATTTTTATCTGGTTGCTCACTGACTGTGTAGAATTAACTCTCAACAGGTGGTGTGCCAAATTCAGATCTCATTATAACTCTTGCTTTTGTTTGGTTTACCTTTTCAGAATTGAAACTCTTTTTTCCTAAGTGTGCTAGCTTTCTAAGTGTTTCTAACTTTCAGTTTTCTAACTTTCTGTTTTCCTATAGTACAGGTTCTTAAAAACAGTTTCCACCAAAAATATTAGGTATAAAAGTTAAGATGACAGTACTTTACCGAGCACTGTAATTATTGTGCTGAGTAATGATAAAAGAAAAGACTCAGATCTCCAGATGGCCCTTTACCTTATTAAAGCTCACAAACACATTTCATAATTGATATATTAAATCTATGAGCTCTAGAAAAGCAACTGGCACTAAAGCAGATTTGAAGGCAGATTCAACTTTGCTGAGAACTCCAAGTTATACTGGAGACAGTATAACTTATTAGATATAGAATAAAGATTAAATCCATACTTCCAAACAATTCCGATATCAATCGAAGTATTCTTGCTTACATTACTGCCGTGCAAATCCAGCATAGTGGAATGACTCCAGGTTTCAAAATTTGCCATAAACTTACAGTATATTACACAGTGTAATTGTGTAATTGTAGTTGAAAATTTTACCTGTAAGTCAAGATGGAAATCTGATGTTACATTATTTGCCTGGGGTCAAATAAAACATAAGTAAACTCCTAAAACTAATTTTGTAATTTGCAAAATCAAATGAAAATTGTTATGATGTGTGTCATTTCATTTACACTGTACATAATTTTTAAAGAGAAATGAAGAAAATCTTTAATGCCTCTGAGAATAATATGGCAATTGCAGTATATTTTTTTCAGTTAATATTAAAGAAGCATAATAATAATAACTGCTTAATATTGTAGCTATAATGTTGTTTTTATAATAATTGCTTAATATTCTAGTTATAATTTTGTGCATACCAATACTTTCTTCCCACCAAGTTTTATTGTATTGAACATGGTGCAGTCAGGGGTGGGTTCTAACTTACCTCGCTGCCGGTTCGTTTCCTCCCACGCGCGCATGCGCAGTGCAAAAAAATTTTAAAAAAAGCCAAAAAGCCAAAAACAAGATGGCGACGCATGCGCAGTGCCGGAACCTCAGCTTCTGTTCATGCGCAGAAGGAAAAAAACCCGGAAAAAATTCAAAAAAAAAATTCAAAAAAAAAATTCAAAAAAAAGATTGCGGCACTGGCACCGACCGAACCAGCTCCGTGACATCATCGTGACATCACCAGCGGGTTGCTACCGGTTCGGGCGAACCGGTCTGAACCGAGAGGAACCCACCTCTGGGTGCAGTCTAGTTGATCTACTTTCCAGATCTGCATCAGTATTTCACATAGGATACCTGATTTGTAGAGGGTCATATTAAGTTCTTTTTCAGATCAGGAATAAGTAAATTTTAGTGGCTATGGACTGAACTTAATGGTTTCTGAGAACAAAGGTCATTGTATACAAGGGCTGTATTGTAAGGAGTAGGACTAAGTTTCCCCCCCCCCCCAGTTTTGTGCTATAGTTGTTACCTTTTCGGCCTCAAAGTTTGAAAGAACACCTTATTAGATTTTTTTTTAAAGACAGTGTGGTGATTTTTTGCAGTTCTGCATGAACCTTTTAGGTTGCTTGTATTTAATCTAGATCTAATTTTTATTTAGGGTTTGCCTTTTTATACAATATTGCCTTTCAAAGCAGGTTAGGAGAATCAAATAATAATTGGGTAATGAAATGTCTATAAGGAAACAACCAAGTTCAAAGAGCACGAGGAACTCCACAGTTCAGCCCTGAACTATAGATATTCTCTTCTATTGGCATAAAACAATATGTCAATAATAAATAAATACATGCATATATAAATCTAAAATAAACCAATCATTCACATCCAGAACCTGCATTTTATTGAGCAATCAATAAAAGCTTTGTTGCAATGATTAAAAAAAAACTATATAAGTTAAACTAAAATGTAATAAATAGAAATGAAGATATGATTTTCGGTAGCTAGCTAGCAAGTCAAAGCTGTATTTTATGGGAAACAATGTTACAATAGCAGAGATAAGTCTTCCACTCTTTCAGCACTTAAAATGGTCTACAAAGTTGGCATATTCATATTAAACCAGTGGAGGTAGCATATATGCTAATCATATACGGAACACCATTATGCAGTTAGACTTCAATAACATCTACAATCTTCCATTCAGAACATGCTTCAGTGAGTTGGACTAGTGAATTCCTATCAATTGGCCAACATTGCTTCAGATGATGGGAATTGTTGATCCAGAAATCTAAGGAAAAACAGGTTTAGACTGACTACCATTTAGAATTGAAGCTTCAATGACTTTCTTAAGCCTTTAATATTTGTGAATGTGTTAAGAACAAGTGGTCCTTAATCTACAACGGTTTATTTAGTGACCATTTGAAGTTACAACAGCACTGAAAACAATGACGTATGACCGTTTTTCACACTTAGTACTCAGCAATAAGTACCCAGCCCTATCACATTAAATTGGCCTCCTTACGGGATATGTTCCTGACTTGGAAAAAGCAACTTTTATTGCATAACAGCTATCCTGCTCTTGCATTTATTTGAACAAAGGTGAAAGATTGGGGATAAGGTTTCTTCCCTGTCCTCTTGGACTATGGGTACCCTTTCAAGCAAGCTCTTGTGCCCTTAAGTTCAGGTAAATAAAAGCTGGAGACACATTAGATTATAACATATATTTATCGTTTAGATTCCTTCTTCCTTTTCCTCGCTTATCTTTGTTTTGGTGAAGACAGGTCTCAAATAATTTGTAAGTTAGCCAAAAACAAATTTGGAATATTTTGTTCTGAAGCCTAAAAGAATTTTGTACGGTGAAAGTAATGAACAATTCTGTCTGTGAATTTCATTATTTGTTTAGCCTAACACTAATAAGAATCCCATAGTATTATAAAAGCGTACACGTTTATTTTTATACAAGCTAAACGTATGATCACAATCCACTAGCAAGAATATAGAGGTGAGAAAGGGCGATTAATGTAACTCTTAGCCTTTAAAGTACCACAAACTCTTTGTCACCTTTCTGCTAAAAAAAACCCTAAAATAGCTGTATCTTACTTTAAAACTACTGTTGGCTGATACTGTTTCCCCCCCCCCCAAAAAAAACATGTCATCATTGTTGATTTTATAACTCTGTTCTAGAATAGTTCCCATTCAAATCCAGCAATTAGTACATTGGAAGCAAAATTGACTAGTTTTTCAGACATTGCCATGGATTTTGCATGGCTGTTCATACAGCTTTTATTCAGATAGAGGTTAAAAATTATTGTGCAAGAGCAGTTGAAGTAATTAGAAATTAATATTCTCTTAAAGTCATTTATATGCTAAATTGTTTAACATTTCAAAGGACTTTTTTTTTTTTGGCTTCAAGCAATCATGAGCTGTGCAAGGCAAAGCTGCATAAAACATTCTTTTTATCTTGCTTTTTATTGTACCTCTCAGCAGATAAATCTACTAAGTTTCATATATTTTGCACTTATTAGCAGGTATTTAACTCCCCAGATAAAGTCTGCTGAACATGTCACAGTGTGAAAATACATTTTCACTTGCGTAATGAACAGATTAACTGCTTGCTACATGGCATAGTTAGTAACTTAGAATAGTCAAAAGTAATTTTAAAAGAAAGAAAACCCTAGCAGCATCCATTGGGGGGCTGGATTTGAAATATGTTATAAATATATTATTATTTTATTTTATAAAACTTAAAGGCTGATAGCAATCATACCAGTCTTATCCAGGATGATATAGTTACTCCATGAATCCCTACGGTAACCTTTTATTTTCCAACTCATGGAAAATACGTGCCAGCTATCATCTTTATTTTATTCCAGGTTTCTTGTCTTTCTGTACAACCATTGACATGTTCTTTTATGGAAAAAATGTATTTAGTATAGTAATTATACTATAGACGTTAAGATCAGTTTTTCAATTGCTTGCACCTACTGTACATTAAGAGCCACTATTTGACATTGTGATAATGATAATTGCGAAAGCACAAGAGGTCATTATTAAAAGGAACCCAGTGCAATTTGGATTATCATGGATTTCCTTAATATGTCGATTGTGTTTAGGAATATTTAATTAATACAAATGTATAATGTAGTGTTTTGTTTTTTATTTTGCAGAATGGTATAACTAGATCTTTAGCAAAAGTCTTCCTTAAAGATAAATATATGTATAACTTGAAATTTGAGTGGTGTGATTGGATTATGTTTTTGTTGATTCTTAATATCACCTGCAAATAATTAAATGGGTATATACAGACTAAATATCCTATCTCTAAAGCCACCAAGAAATTATCTTCAATATTAGAAATGTCAAAAAACGTTGTTATCCAGGGAAGTGATCTGGGCCAATAAATATCAACATCTCTATGGTTTCTTATTGCAAAAAATTCACAGATCTGTGATAGGTATTTTGCATGTTAAAGCAAAGTGTTTTGTGTTATAATGCTTTTAATGCATGAACCACAATTTGTGCTATTATTTAAAAACTCTGAATTTTCCAATCAAGGATCAGATACTTTATCAATAATCTGTACTCATACACTTCAATAATGGAGTTAACTTCCCAAACCCTGACAGTTAAAGTGCACATAGAGAGTTAATAAACTTGCTTTTATCGGTCAAGCAATTAAGAGTTCAGAAAAAATATTTAATGGTTGAGAGGCTGTAATTTTCTACTTGAATTTGCTTTAAAATGTACAGTATGTCTTAGCAATCTGTACCAAATAAACAATACATATTATGACATTAAATCAGAATGAACATAGTAATAGATTCTTTAATGTCTAAAAGCCTTTAAAGCCACCTTAAGGAACTATTTTTTTTCCCTAAAAAGAATCCCAAACAAACCTTATTTGTAACCATCAGAAACCTGTTTATCTTGCATAATTTATGAATAGTTTTACTCTGAATGGGGAACGTAATGAATTGGGGATTAGCTTGATTCAACTTTGCTTAAAGCTTTACTTTTTCCATTGCAGTGCTTGTCCTGCTGATTGTTACAATGAGGCGACGGAAAAAAGAGCCTCTTGTTTTAGACGAAGAGAGAGATATCAGGGAAAATATAGTCCGATACGATGACGAAGGAGGTGGAGAGGAGGACACCGAGGCATTTGATATGGCTGCCCTGAGGAACCTCAACGTCATTCGTGATACCAAGATCAGGAGGGATGTGACTCCAGAGATCCAGTTCTTGAGCAGACCATCTTTTAAAAGCATCCCCGATAATGTTATTTTTCGGGAATTTATTTGGGAAAGGCTAAAAGAAGCTGATGTGGATCCCTGCGCTCCACCATATGATTCCCTGCAGACATATGCATTTGAGGGAAACGGTTCAGTGGCTGAGTCACTCAGCTCTTTAGATTCGGTCAGTTCAAACTCTGATCAGAATTATGATTACCTCAGTGACTGGGGGCCTCGTTTCAAACGGCTTGCAGATATGTATGGAACTGGACCAGAAAATTTGTATTCATAGCCTTTGAACTTTTTTATGACAATGCACTAAAGGAAAAAGGAAAGAGAAACTCAGTATCTGGACTAAGAAAAATCTGTAAATATTTCTCCATCTTTTTTTAAACTTGTTTTTTTTTTCCTTTCCTTTCCTTTTTCTTTGACTTGGTGAAGCTTATCTTCATTAGAAAATTGCCCAAGGAACTGCACTGAACAACAAATAGTGAACATCAAATGGCATTTTTGGTAAAATTAAGATGCTTGGCCATATACAAATAGATAGCAACCCTCATATCTCATATACCTGCAGAGGCAATTAACCTCTAAGAGTAAGTACTGCACTGTGACCTCAATGAGCCAATGATACCCTGTAGATGCCTTCTGAGTTTTGCTGGGTTGAGACTTCAGAGTCTCTGCTTAGTGGAGGAAAAGGGAAAAAAGTTCATTTACCATTTAAAATAGTATTACAATATATTGTATACTATTAATGCAACGTTTCATCTTTCATTTGCAGTGTTGCATGCAAGTTGCTGGCTCAAAACAATCCAACACAGTGACTTCTATTTGTTTGAAAGGCTACTAAGTCCCAAAAAAATAATAATCTGTAAATATCTGGGTAATTCTGAAAATAGACTGCAGTTCCTATTCTGAAAATCTGCAAAATATGCCATTGCCTTATTACAATTGTTTGCAGGAAATGTCAGTTGAAAAGATGGAAAGTGATTCTCAGTTTTGTGATGCCTATGTAGGTATGGGGGAAAAGTTGCTGTCTATATATTGATTATTATTAATATTATGTCTTCTGATTCATACAGGAGAACTTTTTTTTTTTATTTTTAAAAATAAAATGTTGACATGTAGAGGTATGTTCATTTTGGAGTTCTGATCTCCATTTACATTCAGGTTTGTTATATGCATTGTGGTGTTAGATCAGTGTTTCTCAACCTTGGCAACTTGAAGAGATGTGGACTTCAACTTCCAGAATTCCCCACCAAACAAGGCTGGCTGGGGGAATTCTGGGAGTTGAAGTCCACACCTTTTCAAGTTGCCAAGGTTGAGAAACACTGTGTTAGATGCTTGGGAACATGCTGTTTTTTCCTCCAGTCTCAGCTACATGAAGGAAACGAAGCATGGAAATAGAGAAATTATAGTAAAGCAATTGAGCTCACCATTCATCTCTCCAAGAGGAACACTGCTACAAGGACACATGGCTGTCATTGTTCTTCTCAGCCATTACAATGTCTAAGGTTTTTGAATAAAATGTTTGTGCTTTGAATTTTCAAAGGAGACTACAGATGCAGCCAGGAGTGTCTCTAATGGAAGTTGTAGTTTTTCAAGGTCATCTGTTCTATGTGCTTCAGCAATTTAAACAAATCTGCTCCTTCTATCAAATTCCCTACCTCTTTGCTGCTGTGGAATCACAGAAAAGTACTCTTTTACATTTCTTTCATATGTTAAGCAGCATGATATGATTAGCACCAATTCTGTCTTCAGATCCTCACAACCCACATAAGCATTTTCCTCCAGGGAGGTCACTTCATAACATATCATTTCTATACCGGTTCAGGTGTGCCAAACTTGAAGGATGACTACTGCAGTTCATTAAAATAATATTGGGGTGTTGTTGTTTTTTGATGTAGGATTTCTTAGAATATGACAATTTTTATGGTTCAGGCAATATTTATATTTTAGCTGTTATTAGAAAATAAGACATGGATTGAAGTAGAATAGTGCTTTATTTTAATACTTTATTTTCTTCCCTCTCTCTTTCTCTCCCCCCCCTCTCTTTTCTTGAACAAGGACCAGAAAACATTAATTACAGCTACAGCTCTTGTAGCAAAAACCCTAGAAGATATTATGAACTCCCTAGAATGGAGAGATTTGGAGCATGTTCTTATATGAGCATTTCTGAATCAAGAAGCAAATGGCTTGATTCTTACCTAAATTTAATTTATACAGACACATGAACTGATCAAGCCTATTCTTATAGGCAGCTAAACAAATGGAAAATCAAATCAGGGAGCGGTTGCTGAAATTCCTAATGTGCTCTGAAGCACTTTAAAGAAGAATGATAGGGATTTGTATCCCTTCAGATGTGATTCCAAAAGATTCAGAGCACACGAGAACATGAATGTCCATGACTCTTTAAAAGCAGCCACATCTTTTCTCCAAGATTGTGTGGTAGCTTGATATATATGACCTACAGACAGATACCATATTTATACAAAGGGATAGTATCAAGAACACGTGAAGCGTTAGTACTGCTTTATACTACATTGTTAAGACTACACTTAGAATATTGTGTCCAGTTTTGGTCACCATGACACAAAAAACATGTTGAAACTCTAGAAACTAGAGTGCAGAGAAGAGCAGCAAAGATGCTTAGGGGACTAGAGGCTAAACCATATGATGAATGATTATGGAAACTGGGAATGCCTAGTCTAATGAAGAGAAGGACTATGGGTGTCATGATGGCAGTCTTCCAATATTTGAGGGGCTGTCTCAGAGGAGGGGAGTAAACCTATTATCCAAAGCACCTGAGAACAAGACGAGGTAACAGATGGAAGCTTAGCAAAGAGAGATTCAACCTAGAATTAAGGAGAAATTTCCTGTCAGTGAGAGCAATCAGTGGAACGGCTTCCTCCAGAAGTTGTGGGTGATCTATCACTGGAGATTTTAAAGAAGGAATTGGACAGCCATTTATCTGGAATGGTATAGGTCTCCTGCTTGAGCAGGTGGTTGGACTAGAAGATGTCCAAGGTCCCTTCCAGAATAACTCTTATTCTGGACCTCCACAAACTCTGAAGACTATTTTGAAATCTGGTCCAAAACAATATTTAAGCAGTTTCTTATATATAAAAGCCATTAATATAGCTGGAGTATTACACAGGTTTATTCTCTACTTACTGAACTGGAAAGAACATATACAAAAATCAGGGCACTGTCAGAGACAAATTTGTGCCTTCACCTAGAAAGTTAAGTACCACTATAGAAAGGCTCATCTGACTTTTTGAAAACCTAGGTTAGAGAACGTACTTTTCAGTATGAAATTGTTTCTTTTATACAGTGCTTATGATGGACGAATCTAGAATGCATCAATAACAGAAGGGAAATCACCTTAAGGTTTTGTAATTCTTGCAGCTCAGCAGTGTCAATGAACTACATCCAAGTGGCCTTCAGCTTCATTAAGGAATAAAGTTTGATCATGCGGAAACACAATTATTTACCTTGGGTAACTTTTTTGTAGACAATCATTGTTTCATGATTTAGTAGACTTTGGAGATTCATTCCAAAGAATGAATATATACAATATATATATTGTAGTAGATATATATATATATATACACTACTATATATTGACTTCTACAATATATATGAATGAATATTTTGTAATGAACTCAAAAAAAATCTTAACTTTTCATCACAAATGTAAGATTTCAATAAAAAATAAAAAAAATAACTGTATAAAACTCAATAAGTAATTGAGCTGCAGGAGTTATGTAGCTGTTGTATGAGAAGATCTTGTAAAATAATCACCTTGTTATTAGAAAAAATACTCTAGTTCAAGACCAGGATCCAAAGAACTATGCAATTAACTTACATATCAACATATCCAAGGTGAGGTTTGGCATGTGCTTCTCAAATAATAGTATGTCATGTCATGTCATGTCATGTCATGTCATGTGGCAAACTCCTACTTAAACTCAGGGGACCTTCAAAATTGATTTCTTAGCTGACATCATTAAAAAAGAAAGAAGGAAAATCCCATTGAGCATAGTCAACGAGATTGAGAATCTTTAGTTATGTCCTGTGTATTCTTACTTGGTCATACATTAAAGTATTAATGTATTTAAATAAATGTATAAATAAATAAATAAATACTTTAACTTTAATAAAGTTAAAGTATTGATGAACTGGACTTATTTCTAAGGAGACATGCATAGAATTATACTTTCAAATCCGTGTTACTGTTGATCAATATATTTGCATTTAGATTTTAACATATATCAATTCAGAGTAAACCAGTATAATGTACAAATTTGCCTCTCTTATTCTTTTTTATATAAAGCTGTATGATATTATTTCTATAAAATATTGAGAGCATTATTGTTTTTGTTACCCGATCTATACTACCTGAAGCATAAAAACCCTTCAATGTTACCATTGGTTATACCTTTCACAGACCCTCCTTCATTACAAATATTGGTAAGTTTTTAAATTATTCGGGGGCATAGATCCTGAATGGATCCTGTAACAAATAATTCCAGTTTGTTACAAATAGATACCGTGTTTCCCCAAAAATAAGACCTTGTCTTATATTTTTTTGAATCCTGAAATAAGCGCTTGGACTTATTGCCATGCACTCAAAAGCCCGATTGGGGCTTATTATCAGGGGATGTCTTATTTTGAGGGAAACAGGGTACCATCTCAAGTATTCCAGTTTCATCCATTGAAATGAGAGGGAAATTGCTCATAAGTGAAGGATCCATGTGTGATCAGTTTGTGCACCTATAGCAATTGTTGAATTGTGGTGCTTGGCTACATCATGTGAAACCAGTTTTTAAATTGTTTTTATAGATCTGATGAGTTATTATCAATGCAGCGTGCAGTTTGCATTATCTTTCTTGGTTTGTTGTACATCTTGTGATTTTGCTATGCCATAATGGACATCCACAATTCTTGTAGCAAAATCAATTTCTGACGTAGTCCACAATTATGCATTAGATATTAACATATTACCACAGTGTATCAACAGATGAACTGTTAAACTGAACTATAAGTAATATTTGTGACTTCTGCTGATATTAATTAGACTAAAACTATCTATGGTTTTGTATACGATCACTATGTTTATATTTTGTCTGTCTCGTTTTTCAGGATTGTCTGTTCCACCAAATATCTACATTATTCTATAATTTTTTTACAAAAGTGTGCAAGCTTTGCATTTATTTCACATGCAACTTTTGCTAACATACAGTATATGTTTCAATAGTTGTACATCACATGCAGTTAACATTTGCACTTTTATACCCAACTTTTTTTTAAAGAATGTGCACATTTTTATGCAAGTTATTTTTGCTGAGACCTGCATTGCCAAGTTTGAGCAAATTCAGAATCTGAGAGCAAACTGTATTGGATTAGTTCTCTTTAAAATCTGGGCCAAAGTCACAATTTCTAATGCTGATACCTGTAATATATAACAGAACGCAAAAATTCTCCTCTACTCTGTAACATGTACTTTTTGCTAGCCATATCATTTCTTTTAATGTTATTTTCCTTTGCTTCTATTCCATAGGCAGGGAAAAAATGTCATGTAATTCCATCACATTGTTGGAATCAGTGGCACTGATGTTTCACATTCCTTCCCCCCCCCCAAAAAAAAGGTGCTAAGCCATGATATGTTTAAAAACGGCTGATTAAAAAAAAATCATATAGAGTTTGCATGGAATGCTTGTCCATAAACAATGGTTTGCAAATTACATTACAAATTACAAAGGCTGAGCTCACACAGCGCATTAAGCTGTATTCAAAGAAACTACAATATGGCTTAGGACAATATGTGGTAATCTTCCAAATTCATGCAATTCAGATTACTACTGAATTTAACACAGCCACGATGTTCTGTCCTGATCTTGCTAATAATTTATAAGTAACCAGGGATGTGCTGCTATCTCTCTGTTAACAAAGATCATTTTCACTACAGATGGAAGGAAAGAAGTGAGAAAGGGCTGGAGGTTCAAAAAAACCCTCAATGAGTTCCTTTCTCTTCCATATTGTTGGCCTAATTGAGAGAGAAGAAAGATATTGATGCCATCAAGTCACAATAGCAATAGCACTTAGACTTATATACCGCTTCATAGTGCTTTACAGCCCTCTCTAAGCGGTTCACAGAGTCAGCAATATTGCCCCCAACAATCTGGGTCCTCATTTTACCCACCTCGGAAGGATGGAAGGCTGAGTCAACCTTGAGCCTGGTGAGATTTGAACCGCCGAACTGCAGCTAGCAGTCAGCTGAAGTAGCCTGCAGTGCTGCACTCTAACCACTGCGCCACCTCGGCTCAATGAGTGAACCTCTTATCTGTTGGTCTTCCTCAAGCATCCAGCATCCACATATGGGATCAAACTGCACCCCCCTTCTTGCTAACCATAGTTCCTTCACCCTTGCAAGACAATCAGGTCACTGAGAATGGCTCCTTAGTGCTTCTCCCAGCATTATTTCACCACCTTCCATGTTTGCTATCATAAATGAAATAACACTGTTTTAACAGGCTCTGACATTCCTCATAAACTGAACAAAGGGCTGTGATATGGTTGTAAGGCCCTTTTAAAATAACCCATTGTTAACAAGCAAAACAAACCCTAACCCTTTTTAACATATGATATCTTCATTACCTTTGTAACATGTGCTTTATCGGACACTTAACAAAAGTAAAACAAATATAAAAGGAACAAATGAGGTCAAAATCCATTTCTCTCTGTCTCTAAAACACACACTCAGACACATAAAATTTATGATAACTTTGCTTTAGCTCTCTCTGACACAATTACAGGTAATTCTTGACTTACAACCACAATTGAGCTGAACATTTCTGATGCCATGCAAGACATTTGTTAAGGGAATTTTGCCCCATTTTACGACCTTCTTGCCATAGTTGTTAAGTGAATCACTGCAGTTGTTAAGTTAGTGGCACAATTGTTAAGTGAATCTGGCTTCCCCATTGACCTGCTTGTCAGAAGGTCGCAAAAGGTAATTGCATGACCCCGGGACACTGCAACCATGAGTCAGTTTCCAAGCATCTGAATTTAGATCACATGATCATGGGGACTCTACAATGGTCATAAGTGTGAAAAATGGACATAAGTCACTTTTTTTCAGTGTTGTTGTAATTTTGGTTACTAAACAAATTGTTGTAAGTCGAGGGCTACCTGTATAGTGCAGTGTGTCATTGAGGCTAACTATTTATCAACTGGGAGTAGCTATGATATCAAACCAAAAACGGGACATACCATTAGACCATTCAAGTTGAACCAGAATTTTTAAATCTCTCTGTCTCCCTCCCTCCCTCCCTCCCTTCCTCCCTGCCCATTCCCATCTCCTTCCTTCCTCCATGCTCAGAAAGGGATGAGGGGAGGGAGAGAGATTGGCAGTGTATCTATCTATCTATCTATCTATCTATCTATCTATCTATCTATCCTATCTATCATCTATCTATCTATCATCTATCTATCTGCACAGCCCTGAAAAATACCACACAGTAGCAGGATGGTATGGACTATTAGTTAAATGGTTGCAAAATAATGCAATGCAGCCAAAGGGAAGGATATGAAAGAGCTATTTAGATCCATTAAAAAAATAAAGATAGGAAAATAACATCTGAATGCTCTACCAGTCTCTTAATTACTTTTTCATCCCTCCTTATATAGACAAGCTTTTATTTCATTGCAACTTAATAAGTATAAAGTTCTTTTTCTATGTGACTCTCTGGCAAGGATGCTTTAATGGCAAAATTTAATAGCTGTCAGTATAGTGCACTTAATCTCATAGAGTTGATGTCCTTGGGTTCCTTAGGTTGCTTGCAAAAATAGGTATTGCAACGTGGGTGGAAAAAGACAGTATTATTAGTAACAAATGTATTTTGTAGTTCTTGTGGAAGATTGCTGAAAATAGAAACAAATAAAGTGTGGTTGTCCCTTGGAAAGAATATAGTAACTGAGAGTTGGCTGCCTGAAAAACAGCTTGCTAACCTCTCTTAATTGAAGCTTTCTGGAACTTGCCACCACTGAGAAATATTAGGAATATCCTAAAATGCCTTTCTTCTTCACATAAAAATGTAGTGATCAGCGTTACTATTTATATTGAACTACAAGGACCAGCCAAAACATTCACAGCCTGCAAATTCAAAGAAATATCCTTATTTTAGTTTAATGAGAGGCCTTGTCCTTGTTCTTCCTCCCTTCTCTCGAAGCCCTCTAGGGAAATAAAGGTGATGGGTATAACTGCAACTTCATACTACTACAATGTTTCTCACCTGAGCAACTTTAAGAAGTGTGGACTTCATCAATGCAGACTGGGGAATTCTGGGAGATGAAATCCATTCCTCTTAATATTGCTTAGGTTGAGAAACTCTACAGTATAGCCAATTATATTGGAAGTGAATGGAAGGGGAACATGTCAGAGTTGTTCTCAGTAAGGCTGAATTTAAAAAACAGAGGAAACAAGCCAAACACATGGAAGAAAAGAGAAAGCCAGTGAGGGTAGATTGGAAAGAAGAGAGAAATTGTGAGGGAGGGGGGTGGCATTCAACACAGTGTGTGGAACAGCTCCCAGTAGGTATTTTGCTGAGTGTCCTCCCCACTGTGCCAATTCCACTGATGGCACATAAAAAAGATGACGACTGTTGGGATTTCAGTATATACCCAGGAAGATGTCCCAGAAATCAATGTGTCGATAGACAATTCTAATACAATAGTAATAATGCAAATGTAGTGTTTCCGCTCAATTCATTTATTGCATAAAGTGAACAGTCAGTTCTATGTTTGCTTGGCCATTATGGTCGTGCTCTGGAAGGTGCATAAAGTAAGCCTAAAACATCTAAGGAGCATCTACAATAGAGATCAGTAGCAATTGCTTACCTTGCATACCTGACCACAATTTAATGTGGCATTATAATAAAAGTGGCTGCATAATATGTTGTCCTCCTCCTCCTCCTTCTTTCTCTCTCACACACATAGTTTGTATGAAATAGCAGAATGAGGAGGAGGAGGAGTTGTTATAAGGAACAAGTGTCTTTACGTACAGACTGCTAGCATCAATTGACTTCAGTGAAAGCAGAACAGATATTTTCAAGGTCAAAACTGGGACTAAGAGAATTGTTCTCTCTGATTATTTGAGCTGCATTGTAAAGCAGTTTTTAGGCAGGAAGGCAGATGCTGTTTATAGAACTAGTGACTGCCATGGCAGTATGCAATACAATGGGGGGGGGATCACAATCGTTACAGCATTTTACAAAATAAACAAACAAACAAATAAATCTGTCTTGAGGGGAACATTCTAGTCAATAAAAAGAATAGGATGTTTAAGATACTATTTTAATCCAGGTAGTATACCCACTTAATGAAAGCTATTGTGGATTATAGCTGTGCAAATAGTATTGCAGTACACTGTTTATCTGACAAACTATGGAAGCTCAGAATCTTAATGGTCCAATTTTCAATTATAGCTGAATATCTGATAATTTGTGTTTCTTAACTGGGTTGACTCAAAGTTAAGTTACATAAAAGGCCTGTTTAGGCATTATTTTTTCCCCTTTGAGCTCTTTGGCTGCTAATTGTATCATTCAATATACTGTATATTCATGGGTCCTTTTTCAGAACTGAGTAGTTCCCACCATTGTAATTTCTTCACAATAACTTAACAGAGTGCTTCCATTCTCAAATCATTCTTGGAGTAAATATGAGAAAATATGCAGATGTTGTATTTTTGCATTTAAGGGAGCGATTTCATCTTCCACATGAACCCAACATTAGATCTTATACCAGGGGTCTGCAACCTTAAACACTCAAAGAGCCATTTGGACCCGTTTCCCACAGAAAACAAAACACTGGAAGCCACAATATCTGGGTGGGCATGGCCAACTCAACATCATGACACACACACACACCCCATCGCCAGGGTAGCGTCTGCTGAATCCTTGCGAAACTGGGCAAAGGCAGAGAGAGGGGAGCAGACAGAGCCGAATCAAGCTGAATCAATCTCTCTCTCTCTCTCTCTCTCTCTCTCTCTCGCTCTCGCTGTCGCGCGCTGTCTCTCTGTCTCTGTCTCTCTTTCTCTTTTTCTCTGTCTGTCTCTCTGTCTCTGTCTGTCTCTGTCTGTCTCTGTCTGTCTCTGTCTCTCTCTGTCTCTCTGTCTCTCTGTCTCTCTGTCTCTCTGTCTCTCTCTGTCTCTCTCTGTCTCTCTCTGTCTCTCTCTCTCTGTCTCTCTCTCTCTCTCTCTCTCTCTCTCTCTCTCTCTCTCTCTCTCTCTCTGCCGGGCTGCAGCAGGAAACAGCAGGCAGCTGGCCTTGGTTGGTGCTGGATGCCCCAAGAGAGAGAGTTGCCAGGGGTGAGTGGGGCAGGGAATGGGCTCCAGGAGGAGAAGAAGACCCAGTCTCCCCCATTGTGAAGCATGCTTTCACTGTGCTGCGCAAGGTGCTGCGAGAGCAGTGGGAAGGCCATGGAGAGGGTATTGGGTCAAAAGGAAAGCCAGCCGGGCTTCTCCTCCTAGAAGCCCCCTACCCTTCCCCCTGCTCCCTGCTCCCTCCCCCCTATCCCCCACTCAATCCCACTTTGGTACAGAGGAGCGCATGGTGGAAATGCATGTTGGGGTGATGTTGGAGCTCACCTTCTGACCCTCCGGCACTTGTCCCGCTACTCTCCATGTTCCTCTAGGTTGCTGAGGAGGGGGGAGCAGCACTGATGCCTCCTCTGCCCCGCCCCATGGCCCCAGCCATTGCTGCCTGGCTTCCTCAAAGGCGCAGCGCATTACAAATGTGGCAGCTCTCGTTGGAGGTGCCGAACAGCAGGACAGCTGCAAGAGCCAGGCCAGGCCTCTCCACCGTCCAACTCGCCAATGGGGACGCTTCTGCTGGGCCACCCCCCCACTGGGCTTTTATGCTCGGCGTTCGGCCGGGGGAGGGCAGCACTTCACCATGCTGCCCCCTTCTTTCACTTGGCCCCGCCGACAAGGGAGGAGGAAGGCCAGGCTTGGGAGATGGCACCCACCCTGTAAGATCCACCCCCGCCATTCTCTCCCAGCCTTCTTTGCTGGTGGCAACAGCAAATTCCACAATGAAGACGGAATCCTGTTACCGCACAAAGGCAAGTAACAGGGGCTCTTTACTCCTGCACTAAGGCTCTGCCCATCACCACTGCCATGACAGGGGACAGCTCTTTCATCCCTCTGCCACGATAGGGCCACAGGGAGCCACAGCAGAGGGTGAAAGAGCCGCATACGGCTCTGGAGCCGCGAGTTGCCAACACCCGCCTTATACATTGATCACTATCCAAATATCTGAATTGCTGTCATTGAAATCTAAATTTAGCTTTTCAGGAACATTTCTAATTACACACCAGTATTTCTCCATGTAATATCAAGAATAGAACAGCGGGCTAGTCTTATTAGCAAATCTAATAGGATTTGAAATAGTTATCTGATTATTCCATCAAACAGTTTAGATGAGAAAGCTTTTGAAGAGGCACTTTTTCTTATTTTGGATGAAAGGCAAATTTGGCTGCACAATAGACCAATGAGATGAAAGTGTTGCAACAATGAACACCGAAGTTGCTCATGGCCAGAACATGCCATTATTTATCTTCTCTCTTCTCTTGCATTAATAAGGTTCTAGCCTCAACTAGTGAGTCAGACTTGCCCGAGGGCAAATCGTATGTTGAAAAGACAGATTTCAACCACATCTTTCAATCCATTGAGTGCACATTCTTGGAAATGTGCAGTTAGTTTATTTTAAATTCTGTTACAAAGCTTTCTAAAGAAGGTATCTGCTACCTTATACATGCCAGGAGAATATTTTCAGTTCAAGCAGAATTTGAAAGTGCTCTAGCCATTATATTGCTGGTTACTTTTTAAATTATGAAATATTCAGCTCAGAGTGCAATGCTGCTCAGTGTTTAAGCTTTCATTTTAAAAAGTGTAGACATCAGCCTGCGCTGACCACAACTTGATCTTCATGAATGCAAATATAGTCAATACTGAAATGAAACTTCAGGGAAGAAGACATTTGAGACTTTTCTCTTTTTAGCTTTCTATTGATAAAGGAAAGGAAGAACATGCTACCAAGGCAATTGACCATTCTGCTTTTACTATAAGTGCAAAAATTCTGCAAATGGGCCTTCCACCATCATAGTGGCTAGTTCACCCAACATACTAAGCTGTGATATTTTTGTGAACTGTAATTTATTGGCTAAGCTATAGTGACTGGATTTATATATAATGTTAAACATAAATATTCCATAAACATCTAGGATGTACAGTATATGTAAGATATATAAATAACTACCTTGCGAAATAGCAAGCAACTATGCATTTTATAGCAAAAGGTACATCCATATACCCTAAAGGCAATGGAATCTAAATTTTGTTACATGGATTATTAATACTTAAAAGAGTGAGAATTTAATTTATAGTAATTTTGGTTTGAGTGTATTGGAAATCAGGATGGTATATTGGAGCCAGAGGTGTCTGTGGGATGAATGGTGTCAATAATTTAAGATGGCAGCTATGATGAAACAACTGAATTGTACATTTTTATGTGTGTCTCATGTAAGGGATCTATGAATTTCAAATGTAAAAGTTTCAATTGTATGACCACAGCAATAATCACAACTGATTTGGAGGAGAACTTAATAGACAAAGAGCTGTTTAGGATGAAAAAGGGCATTACACTTATCATATACTTCAATGCCCAAGTGGAGAAGCAAAACAGAATTTAATAAATCACTTTGGAGCCACTCAAACAAAATGTTTTCCAAACAGATTGTCTATTGTTCTTAATCTCTAACTTAAATTGATATAGAGTCAATTAAGTGATTTAGAATCTTTAAGGTTTAGATTGTCATCTGGACTCCTAAAAATGTTGAGGTTGCTACTTATCCACAAACATTGTTGAAAATAATGTTTGTGGATAAGTAGGATCAGGAAAATCTGAGTCTAATATAGTTGCTCTGTAATAGTTACGGAATTATAGGTATTGTACCAGGGGTGGGTTCCAATTTACCTCACTGCTGGTTCGCTCCCTCCCACGCCGCGTGGGCGTGCCTCATGGGCGCGCCTGTGTGCAGTAATGAAAAATCCGAAAACAATTTTAAAAAAGCTGAAAACAAGATGGCAACCGCATGCACAGTGCTGGAATTCGGCTTCTGCCCATGCTCAGAAGAAAAAAAAATTAAAATAAAATAAAATCAATAAAATAAAATAAAAATTCAAAAAAAGTTCAAAAAAAATATGGCGGCGCCCACGGACCGGCACCGACTGAACCGGATCGATGACGTCATCATGACATCACCAGCGGGTCGCTACCGGTTCGGGCGAACTGGTCCGAACCGGGAGGAACCCACCCCTGTATTGTACAAATGAGATAACCATTTGATGAAAAGAGCATGAGTTCTTGTGGATTTGTAAACAGACTAATAGCAATCATTAATGAATATGTTCTTCCAGTTACATTACTGATGAGACACTACTCCCTTAAAAGAGTTAAAATCACTTAGAAATGTCTTCCTTATAGTGTCACATATCACCAGGTGAAAGGAACATAATGCTTATGTTAAATGTGATGAAGATTTTTAAGAGTCACTACATCAAATCATTGAAGCATCAAGTTTAAACACAAGAGAATCCAGTCATTATCCTTGAACAAGTCATTTCTTGAGGAAATGGTAATGCTATCTTCAGCATAAGGTTGTTGGGATAATAAAGTATGGTGATATATATTAATCCATGCCATGCATTTTTCTTGGGGGGGGGGAGAAACAAAGTAGTATTAATAGTAACTTACTTTGCAAGAATGTGTATTTGTTGGTGAATGAATGCATAGTCTGGAATGAAGCCACATCATCTTCTTCTAGCTGTGATTTATCATTCCACAGATCTTTGCATTGTTCTTATGCACAAAACCCATAGAAAAAATAAAGTCGATACCTGAAAATATTCCTTCTTCCTGCCCAGGATTCAGTCCTTATGCCAGGTTGCCAGATTCTCAGTAGCTCTGCCCTTTGGCTGATGTTGCTAAATTTCAAGTTGCTTTGTCACAAAGCTCCCTTATCTATGCTCTTATTGTAAATGAGGTGGGTGATTGACATGTATGACTGGTTTTCCTTCATAGAAATTTGCCCATCTGAGGTATATGTGAATGGGTATATATGTGTATACATACATACAGCGGCCTGCAGAGCTGGCAACAGAGTCGGAGAGCGAGGAGGCTGGGGAGGAACATGGGCCAGGCCTGGAGTCTGGAGAAGACTCAGTGCCAGAGGCAGAGATCCAGCCCGGGCCATCTGGGAGGCCATCTCCAGAGGCTGACATGAGCGAGGCAGAGGAACAGGGGGAGCCTGTTCCCAATGCGCGCATGCACAGAGCTGCCAGAAGGCAATAACAGTTATGGAGGAAAAGGACTACTCGGGAGTAAGGCTTGGAGATGAGTGGCACCTCCCATAGGATATAAAAATGGAGCAAACAGATGTGCTCATTGCAGGAAGCAACTTGGTTCAATTCGTGTCTCAGCATTTCAGTTCTGACTCCGTGTTCTGTTTGGCCTTCCAAAGCTCCTTGCCAATTAGGTCTTTGGCAGATTGTCAAGAGAGATAAATTTGGTGATATCAGCTTTCTTCCGAAAGACTTCTGTTGGACTAATTAATATTGTTGGGGACTTATTACGGCTGGGAATGAACAGAATTCACAGGTTTTTGGGACTCCGTTTGTGCCGTATTATTTATCAGGAAGCCTAGGTCAGAAGAATATGTATATGTATATGTATATGTATATGTATATGTATATGTATATGTATATGTATATGTATATGTATATGTATATGTATATGTATATGTATATGTATATGTATATGTATATGTATATGTATATGTATATGTATATGTATATGTATATGTATATGTATATGTATATGTATATGTATATACACATACATATATACACATACATATATACACATACATACATATACATATATACACATACACAGTGAAGATATTTTAACAAAGTAAAAGGCATAAAAGAAAATAAAAACAACAAAGAAAAATAACTTGGAAATACTAATTTTACGACATGTTAGGAATGAATAAAGCTGAGGAAAGGAGATTGAATATAATAATTATATTTCATACAAATACAAAGAAACCCAACTTTCTTCTAGATCATGAATGTATAAAGCAACAATTCATGACTAATTAAAATTCAATTGCTAGAAGGAAACAATAAGATTTTAAGTTATCTGCCTCTTTGCACTATTTAAATAGATTTTTTTTCCCCTTCTGATTACTTCTACGTCATCTTAATTTGAAGCGAAATACTTTCTGGAATCAAAATTGACTCATGATGATGACATGGAAACACATATATAGTTTTCTTAATGAAGAACTGGTTTGCCACTGCTTTATTCTAGGATTATTTTTTTTCAGTTTCTCAATTTAGCTTGGGATGTCCTAGTAGTTTTCTCCAAGGTTTGACCAGATCCAACTTCATCTAGCTTTGTGAGATCAACCAGGGTGGCTATCATCTGCTACTTCTGTAGATGTTTTTTATTCACTTTTTCCTTATAATTGTTTGCTCTTATAGCCAATCCATTTTACTATTTTATTTTTTTACAATATAATTGGTGTTATCATCCCAGAACTATGAACGATCTTTACTCTGTCACTGCTATAAATATCATATTTAAATTTATTAATTCAGGAGTGTTCACCCTTCGAATGTATATGCATGTCATAGAGCTGATATGGTTTGTACATTAATTTTTGTCCTTTGTATTAATACAAATTGCATCATAGTAACAGAAACAATTCCATACCAAGATAAACAGTATCTTATAAGTTTTTTTTCAGTGCCATTACAAATCAGATCTATTGAATATACTGGATATAGGCTAACCACACATTTACAATATACACTTGAAAATATAGAGCTTGGCCCTGAGCTAAGTTAACAGTGTAACATATTTTTAAAGATACTATAAATTATTATTAGACATGGAGTGAATTGTTCATGTCAGGAAAATAAGGAAGAAATAAATTCAGCAGTTTCATATTCAGGAATGTTTTTGTATTTGTTAATCCATATAGTTCAGAAGCTTTTGTGCACATCTGCTTTGTAAAAAAAAATTCATATGACTTATTCTATATAGTCAGAGTGTCTACATAGATCCCACAAGACAGATTGCCATCTCCCATTGATACTTCATATTTGATTTGGTTGGCAGTGGGAGAACTTCACATACAATGTTCTATTTCCATATAATCACTTCACTTAAGCCAGTGTTAAACTCTTCACCTGCTCAAACTCTTCATTTTCAAACTGCATTTAGGGAGCTCAAAGCAATAACCAAATTGGCAGATGTCCCAATGTCATTAGTCGAGTAGGGAAAGGGTGGAGGAGAATTCAAGATGTTACACTACTGTGCAAAATGTCAGCAATTAAAATTAATTAAAACTCATTAAGAAACTCCCACTTTCAAGTTCCCCTTCAGTATATATTTAATTTTTGTATCACGGCAGTGGATACTCTAGGCAAAGGCCATTAAATAGGCAGAAAGAAACCTGACATAAAAAAGGCTTGTTTACAGTAGGTTATATTTCCATTTTTTTTCCTTTCCCTTTGGAGCTAAATTATAATTACAAATGATTGAGTTGAGAACAAATATTTTTACGATTATGTTTGCCTATCCAGTTATTCTCATATATGTTGAGATTGCTATCTTAACAGAGTAACAGAGTTGGAAGGGACCTTGGAGGTCTTCTAGTCCAATGTATTTCTGGAATATCCTGTGTGTTAAACCCTTATTTTTTGCAACAGGAGGGATGTTTCTCCCTCTTTATCAAAAGTGTCTCCACATAGTATTTAGCATCTGGAAAATATAAATCAGGAACTATTCAAGTAGCCTGGTCAATGAGAACCACAGCTCTGAGAGAGAAGTTCATAACGTGACCCTGGAAAGTCTTTAGTAAATCCTATATTCAAAACTAAATTTGTTGCTGAACTGTAATTTTTATTGTGATAAAGATGAAATTATAAACATATGGAGAACAATTATATTACCAATATTCATTTAATTAAACTGTTCATCTTTCTTTGTTCTGGTCCTATCTGTTAACTGAACTGCAGACTTTAGTCTGAGAAAATAGTATACTTTTTTTCCTAAGACATAAGGGCTTTGTTAATTGGGGATGGGTTTGTTAGAGGAAGATGTGAAGTGGGAACCAGTGGGAACTTTCCATTTATTATTGCAGGCTTATTATGCAATGACGAAGTAGGACTAAAGCTTTCAAGGTCTGTTGAGATGTTTTTATTTGGATAGAAATGAAAATAAGAAAAAATAATAATAACTTGGTAAAAGCCTAATTATATCTCAAATTAATGTATTGAAAACCAATAATCTTTTAACAAACCAAGTAGTATAGGGCAGCCATAGGAAAGATATTATAGTTAGAAGAAATCACCACCATCATCACCTAGTGAGCCCCTACCTTGATATGATTGTGAGGTTTCAAAGAATACCTGACCAAGAAATATCACCTAGAAACAAGGAATCGCTGGAAATAATAAAGCAGCAAACAACAGCTATAGCCAAGAAAGAATAGCATACAAAACTGTTGATCACAATGATAAAAAAAAATGTCTGTATAGTGGACATCACCATACCAGCAAAATAGAAGAGAAAGAATTGAAGAAAATCACAAAATATAAAGACCTAAAAATAGAAATAGAATGACTGCAGCAAAAAAAAAAGCAAAGATAGATGCCTTGGCTGCACACAATAAACAGAATTTCAATATTAGTCCAATCAGAAATATTTCTACTAATCCATCATTGAAGAATTCGTGAACCAGTGAATATTTGACAAAAAAAATGCAACTCTGGGCACAGCTATGGGACACCCTAAGGAAATACAACAAGAACGCACCTTGAATAAAGGAGGTAGGTAAGAATTAAAAGGAAGCTGAAATAAAAGAGTGTGTAATAATAGCAGAAATGGAGAAAACGGCAAGGAAAATCAAGAATTGGTCAGCACCAAATGCAGACAAATTGCATGAACTGTAAGTCGAAACATCTGACTGGTTACATCCACTCATTGCCAAGCAGTTCAATAACATACTGCAAGAAGGTGAAATTGAAGAGTAGTTAACATCTGGCAAAATCTACCTGACAATGAAAGATCTAACAAAATGGGCAGAACCAGGAAACTAGAGGCCAATTACCTGATTACTAATAACTTTAAAATTGCTAATTGGTGTGGTAATTGAAATGAATCCAACAACATCTAGCTGAAAACAAGCTCTTTCCAGCTGGGCAGAAAGGAAACCACCCAAAGAGCAGAGGAACAAAAGATTACCTCCTAATTGACAAAATGATTCTGGAAAACCTCAAGAGGAGGAAGACCAATGTAGCTTGATATTTAACAGATTAACAGAGTTGGAAGGGACCTTGCAGGCCATCTAGTACAACCCCCTGCCCAAGCAGGAGACCCTACATCTCCCTCTACCTAGGATTGAACTCACAACCTCCTGGTTGTGAGGCGCAAGAGCTCCACCTCTAGGCCACAGCTTGGATTGATTACAAGAAAGCATTTGACTTCCTGACACACCATTTAATAAACAAGTTCCTAAAAATAACAGTAGAAACATCATAAGCTTTGTGCAAAGATCAATGGCAAACACAATTGCTGGCCAGTGATGATAGAGGAGGAGAGATTAGGAGAGATTAATATCAAGAAAGAAATTTTTCAAGGAGACTCACTATCATCACAACTGTTTGTCATTGCATTAATACCTCTGTCAACAATACTGAACAAATCAGGCCATGGTTATAAAACATCAAAAACATCTGCCAGACTATCCCAGCTCTTTACACGGATGAACTAAAGCTATATGGAAAAACACCATCTGAAATAAAATCACTGCTCAACACTGTCTGTATATACAGCCAAGATATTGTGGTGGAGTTTGGTATGGACAAATGTGCTACTGTCATCATCAACAGGCGAAAAGTAGTGAAAACCAAAGGAATTAAGATGCTCCATGGAAATAACACCAAGAGTCTGGATGAAAATGATCACTACAAATACTTGAGCATCCTTCAAGCTGACAAGATCAAGCACACTGAAATCAAGGAGGAATTGTAGATTCCAAACTCAGTAAAGTAGATCCAAACTCAGTGGAGGAAATACCATCAAGGTAATTAACACCTGGGGAATTCCAGTCAATAGATACACAGCTGTAATAGTGAACTGGGCTCAACCAGAATTAAAAGCCCTGGATAGGAAAACCAGAAAAATGATGACACTGAATCATGACCTTCATTCACACAATGAAATTGACAGACTCTACTTTGGATGTGGGGTGTTGCAAGTATACTAGACACCTAAAAAAAATCGGGGCCATTGAAAGAACATCTGAAGGACATTAAGAAGATGCACTGAAGCTAATATGCCTGGAAGACTTACTAAGTACTAGAGAAACCAAACTGGCCTACAGGAAAAACCAAATGAAGAACAGAAAATAGACATGGCAAGACAAACTATTGTGTAGCCAGTATTCTTTAAAAAATTAACAGGTAAAGCAGATAATAACAAAAATGACAATGGTTAAGAACAGGAAAGTAAGAGAACAGGAAAATAACAAGAATGAGACAGAGGGGCTAATTCTGAATGCAAAGGACCAAGCTAAGAGCAAATGCATACAAAGCCAGAATTCAGAAGACAGCAAAAGACAGCAATTGCCACCTCTGAAAAAAAAACAAACCTGAAAACCCAAAAAGAAACAGTGGGCCACCCGGTTAGCTGCTGCAAGAAAATCTCACAAACTGACTATAAAAAATGGCATGTTGGAAAATCTACAAGAAACACCATTTGCCTGCAAGCAAGAATTGTTGGGATCATAAAATAGAGAAAGTAATAGAAAATGAAGATGCTAAAGTGCTTTAGGACTTTAGAATTCAAACAGATAAGCACCTGCTACACAACATTTCAGATTTAACAATTATTGAACCCAATGACAAAAAATGTCTGTATAGTGGACATTGCCATATCTGGAGAGTGCAGAATAGAAGAGAAAGAATTGGAGAAAATCACAAAATATAAAGACCTTATTATAGAAATAAAATGACTGTGACAAAAGAAAGCAAAGTTAGTACCAATGGATCAGTGGTGAAATCCAATTTTTTTTACTACCGGTTCTATGTGCGTGGCTTGGTGGGCATGGTGTGGCTTGGTGGGTGTGGCTTGGTGGGCGTGGCAGGGGAAGGATACTGCAAAATCTCCATTCCCACCCCACTCCAGGGGAAGGATACTGCAAAATCTCCATTCCCACCCCACTCCAGGGGAAGGATATTGCAAAATCTCCATTCCCACCCCACTCTGGGGCCAGCCAGAGGTGGTATTTGCCGGTTCTCCGAACTACTCAAAATTTCTTCTACCAGTTCTTCAGAACCTGTCAGAACCTGCTGGATTTCACCCCAACAATGGATGTCTTGGCTACAATCCCAAAACAACTGAAGCACCAATTCTCGAGATTGACAAAATCACTATCAGTCAATTGCAAAAGATGGCTTTACTTGGAACAGCTTACAACCTGAAACAATATCTTTAACACCATCGAACAACAACATCTGCCTATCCCAGGTCCTTGGGAAAGACTTGAAAGGTAGATAAAAATGCCAAACATCTGACTGACTGAGTTACCAATCATAATATAATCTATTATATATTCAGATTGCATTGCATTCTAATTTTGATTGCACTGCTTAAATAGAAATAATTTGCTACATTGTCCTCTCACTTTGGGTTGAATATATTGCTGTAGATACTATATTGCTTCTTTAGAGGACAATACATTGAGCTTCTGATTCTAATTCTGATGTTGCCAACTTAACAATTGTTCCAAATGCTTTATCCAGAAGGAACGTGTAGTTCAGAAGTTTGGCTTCAGATAAATGAGAATGGTCCAATTTTATAGTATACTTACTCATTTAATCTGAATATATTAATCAAAACAGTTGCATTTTGAAAACAGAGCCTTTCCAGAACTCAAGACTTGAAAAACAAATGTTGGATGAGCTAAGCCTGGAATTTATTGATTTATAGCAAGAGCAGCAATAGTATTATTATGCAGACATTGTGATGCCAGCTGGCAAAGGTAAGTATCCCTGTCAGTGAATACAGAGGCAATATTTTGTCTGCTTCTGACCTCACACAGTTGAAGAACAGTTTTCAGTCCCTTTATTCTATGTTTACGTGCCATACAGAATTCAAAGAAGCCTCTTTTCATATCTCAAGTCCCAGATCCCAACTTGATATGTCACAATAATCCCTATTACTTCCTTAAATTGTTCCAAATAGTCACTCAAATCTTATCCTTATTTGTCTGGTTTTACTGTCCCTTTAAAGAATGACGAGCCTTCTTTTTATAAAACTAGCTCCTAATTTATTTCAGTTATATTCATATGAATAATATGGACCTGGCCAACAAATATGGTAATTCAGAGCATGTGGCAATAATATTCTACTGAGCCTCTGGATAAGCTGCTTGAAGAGGCAATGGTGAGTGATGTTAGGAGCAAAGTTGTGAAAGGCTGTGGTTTCCCAACTCTGTAATGTGACAACTCATCAGAAGTAGAAGAATTGTACTATCTCAATAGAGAGTGGAGTTTCCCTGTGATGATGATGATGATCATGATGATGATAATAATAATAATAAAGAATGGTTAACAGCTGGCCAAACATACTTGATAATGAAAGATCCAGAAAAGGGCACAGAACCAAGCAAGTATCGCCCAATTACTTGTCTGCCAACAACGTTCAAACTTTTGACAAGAATACTGGCAAATTCAGTATTCAATCATCTGAGGGAAAACCGTTTGTATCCAGTAGAACAAAAAGGAAATGATAAAAAATCAAGAGAAACAAG